>CM050209.1:4857500-5260000 GCA_027475355.1 Coilia nasus
GTCACTAATGATTTGACGGTCTCCGTTGACAACGCATTGAAGGCATTAGACGTGTTGCATCCGACATCTGCAGTGGATCCCCGCTGTTAGAGCTGTGTCAGAGGGCTGCAGGTGTATTGTTCTCGAGCATGTGCGTTAGAGCGAGTGTGTGTGGGTGTGTGCGCGCACACATGTGTTCTTAATAAGGATATATTCTCTGCAGCAGTCTCCTCGCTCTCTTTATTACAACAAAGAGCTGATGAAGCGGACTCTGGGCAGGCCTACATACGCTTTCGAGGCCAGACAATATGTCGTAAGTGTGTGTGTGTGTGTGTGTGTGTGTGTGTGTGTGTGTGTGTGTGAGTGGGCGTGTGCTTGTGCGTGTGTGTGTGGGCGACAGAGAAAGAGATTGAGTGAGAGAGAAAGATGTATGAGTATGTGTCTAAATGTGAATTTACAAAGTAAATTATCCCTCTGACATATCCATATGAATATGACTGTCCATATATCTGTCAGTTGCCTTCTTTACACATACACACTGTTATGTGTGTGACTCCTGTGGTCTCGATACACATAAGCCAAGCAGCAGCCATGTGACCAAACCCTGTCACATCGCCAGCGGTCACTTTCATGCTATGAGCTTGCAGCTTGTCCCTTGGCCGCTCCCCTGTCAAACTACTTTGCAAACTACATGCAAACAAACATCAAAATGTGTGTGAGTGTGTGTGTGTGTGTGTGTGTGTGTGTGTGTGTATGGGGGTAGATTCTCCAAGTGTCACAAGCACCAGCTAGCTACTGGAACAGAGTGGGCAAAAGTAATGGAACAGGCACCTCTGACGACCTTTGCATGACTCCTCTGATGCTCGTGACACTTCTGGGCTCTCATATGGCAGCAGTGTGGCAGCATTTACCCAGAATCCACCCCTTTCTCTTTTCCTTTATTGTCAGATGTGTGTTGCATATTGGCTTGTGTGTGTGTGTGTCAAAGAGATTGTGTGTGTGTGTGTGTGTCTGAGAACGTGTGTATGTGTTCAGTTCAGTGAAAGGATGCTCGTGTAACCATGAAAATGACCCTATAGTCACATTAAGGTCACTGCTTGAGTCATTACTTTTATTACTTGCTATTTGTTGTTTGTTGTAAATGTTATTTAAATGATGATTAGGTAAACACGAGGGTAAAAACAAAACCTAGTATATACAATTCTTGTCCTTGTTGTCTTTGCCTGTGTCCCTCCTAGTTTAGGCTTTGCACAGATCCTGTCCTGTACAGGGTGTGTGTGTGTGGGTGTGTGTGAAAGAGAGAAAGTGTGTGATTATGATGAGAGTTTTCCGTGTATTGATGTGTGTTCAACATTACACATAGTGTGGATGGACCGTAAATAGCCCCCAACTATTGCAGACCACCACAGTCCTGAGCTGAGCTTGGCCTGCTCTCTAGGCCTGTCCTCCGCACCCCTGTGAGCTCCCTTCTCTACTGGGGGACACACATGCAGCATGTGCTTCCTGTCGTGAGCGCTACACTGTAGATGGGGAGGTTGGGACTCTGTGTGTGTGTGTGTGTGTGTGTGTGTGTGTGTGTGTGTGTGTGTGTGTGTGTGTGTGTGAGAGAGAGAGAGAGAGAGAGAGAGAGAGAGAGGGGGATCATGGGGGAGGCAGGGCTGGGCTGAGTGGGGCAGAAGTTTCTACCCCTCACCCCACCATTGAGCAGTGACATCATATCCTCAGCTTTTGGAACATCATCACAGCGCCACCTGGTGTTTGAAACCCTTCATATTTTTTCTTTGCCTTTAATGTCTGTCCACAGCTCTCTTTTCTCTCTTTCTCTCTCTCTGTCTCTCTCTCTCTCACTATCTCTCTCACTCACTGTGGCTCATACTGTTATCTTGATTCACTAACATTGTAGATAAGTGACACCTGCTGCATTCTGTGACATGCTGAATATTGTGTTTGAGGAAGTTGTTTTTGCTCATCACTGACACCTGCAGCAAACCTTCACAGCATGAAATAAGAAAAAAAAAGCTTCTACCACCCCGCACCCCACAGTTTTTAAGGAAGCATAGTAATCTGAGTAATCACTTCCTGTTTTGATTCTCTCCGGGGAAAACACTGTGCTTGTTGCACTCTCTCTACCCTCTCTCCTGACCACTTGATTTGCATACACAAAAACATGCAGCAATGACGTGTGTCTCTGAGCCTCTTAACTGTGGTAGCACTGTGGGCGGGTTTGAAATGACTGGCTGGCTGAGTGGCTAGGTTAAAGCAATAGTGACGTTTTTGGACAATCTCAAAAAGTCCAGAATGCATTGCTTCGCATTGCAGCCACTCAGCCAGCCAGTCATTTCAAACAAGCCATGTGGCACAGACTCCCTCCTCCCAGAGCCGCACCATGTCATCAACCACCCCCCAACCACCACCAACTGCATCACCCGCAGCTGCTAAGAACTGTCCCTCTCAACCACACCAGAGACATTCTTAATAGAGTTGAGATAGCAATTGTAGCTGTTTTCCCATTGACTGAGACGTAACAGCTAATTTTCTTAGCTTGTGTGACGGCTTCACATTTCAAGCCAATCGTATCATCTCTTCAACGTCTTTTACCGTTAAAATGTATTTTTATAGTCATGTGTAAATATGCCAATATGATCTGTATGTCATCCATTTGTTTTCTGTGATGACGGAAGAAATTATGTAAATGTATTGTATTTGTACAATACATGTAAATGTATTTTACTATTTCTTGGAGATATTACCAGGAAGCGTCAAAATTTGTTGGTTTACGGAAAAGAGGATAAAGATCATCACTTGGGTATTGACATGTGTAACATATCTTTTGTCTTCTCAAAACAGAAGTTAGTTCAGGGTAGCTTAGCATTTTCTCCATTGGGTTCCAAAATGTTGACAAATTAGCATTGTCATTCCCATGAAGACCCTGCTAAATGGTCTTCAGGGGTCTTTACCAGAAGTTTGGTGTCTCCCCTCTAAGAACGTCTCTGACCACACCACCCCCAGCAGCCACTTCAGGCACAAGGGCTTGTGAGGGAGTCTCCACAGACAGCACCCTGTTCATGCAGTCTAACCAATTGGCACTGGTACAGCAACTCACAAGGGATATTAGGGTTCAAAGATCTGGCAAGAAAAGAATGAATTAAAAAAGACAGGTGTTGCTTTAGAGGAAATGGGGTTATCTCACATATTGGGGGTATTGTGGCATCTATATTTGTCAATGTGAGCCAGCACTATTCCCCTGAAGCACTTATAAGAGGATTAAAATTTGTGAGGGATATTTACTAATCTGGTTTTAGAGGGTTTGGGATGTGTAATTGCACCCGGTTGACATGACTGCATCCGCTGTAAAGTTTTGGCCGCAGGTGGGTGATGACGCTTTATACACCATGGCAACCACTCATCACCTGTGACATCACAACGCACCTTGTCCACGACCAACTGTCTTACCTTTAACATCACATTGCACCTTGTGAATACAAATTGTTTACCTGTGACATGGTGTCATGAGGACGCACCTTGTAAACTGTTTTTACCTATGACATCATAACTTCCCTGACATGGCTGGAATAGATAGATGGATGGTGTTATTGTATCCAGCTGATGTCGTCTTTTTTTCTCTCCCTCTTCTCTCTTCTTCCAACCGTTCCCTCCATTATTTATCTTTCTCCTCCCTGAGCAGCTTTCTCTCAAGCTGGTAAGCATGACCGTTAACTGCATGGTCCGTGAACTAGCATGAACGTAACTTAGCATGACCATAGCGGTGTTACCGTAGCATGCTTGTTGTCATATTAACAAACTCCCCAAAACAACATTTATTCTTGTTGGGTTTTTTTTTTTTTGGTTTTATTTCTCATTTTGTTTTGTCCTCGTTTGCCTTTTTATTCTATTCATTTCTGTGTCTGGTGTGGTTTTGCTTCATTTAATGCCCACATTCTTGTTGTGACTTATTTTTAATTGGTTTGAATTTACAGGCAGTGCTTACTGTCTGGCTGTATGTCTCACTTGTGTTGTTTTGTTTATTGTTTTCTTTGTATTATTGTTTATTATGTTTGTTTTTGTTGTTGTCTTGTTGCCCCGTCTCCGTGGTGACTGTCCAATCCTGCCCCTGTGTGTAGCTCACGCTCAATTCCCACATGCGAAGTCTGATTGAGGTGAACGACCGTCTTGTCTGTTTTTTGTTTTTTTGTTTATTTTACATGTCTACTAGACTGTCTGTGTGTCCTGTCAGTTAATCTGTGACGATTGACAGACCTAGCCAAGCCTGTTGCCATCCCACCAACGGTGATATGCGAGACTTCCTCTGAGCACAGACAGAGAATAGGAACATGGGATATCCAGTCAGAATAAAATACTGAAACTACAACTTAATAAAATTCAAGAAATAATTCATTTTTTATTTAATTTCCAATTTATTGACATGAATATTAGTCAGTGTAAATATGCATTAGCACTGACTTATCCAGACGAGCTTCTTATGAACTCGTCGACCTTTAGAAAGCACTGGGCACATGTTCCTCCTCCATGCACACAGCAGTGGGCTGGCATTGGCTAACTAACTCAACCTGATACTGTACTATGCATTAACCCCAAGGCTCAGCAGCAGTGAACATTGGTACAGATAAAATGCCCCGTCACAGTCCATCACACCAGCTCATCCCCACGCCATCGACCCCTTCCATTGTCCATTTTCACTGCAGCTGACCCTCCTGTCCAGTAGCCATCCACAGAAATTGGCCTCACAAATTAGGACGACTGATCGAGGCCCTGGATTGATTAAATGACTAACTGTAGTTTAGAGCACTGTAGAGTTGAATGACAGTAATGCTTTTACATTTTTAGCTATAGTGCATTATCAGATTATGAGGTACAGTAACATACACCCAACCACATGGTTATTCACAAATACACACAGGCACGCAAAGACAAACACACACAAATAGTTTGCCTCTCATTAGTTACCTTAATATTTCTCTTCATCAGTCCTTAACTTTAATAAGCCATAAATCAAAGTACTTTCAATAAAGACGTGTTAAGGAACATAGATGACCAGATGATTTACACACACAACACAAACAATAATTTCATACAACTTTTACCTGTAGTGTCATTAAGTAGTTTAGATAGGTAACTAGCTGTATATGTGATGGGAGAGAAAGACGCTGCCTCCTAGCATCGGTGCTTGTGTGGAGTGAATGGTGAGGTAAGGACAGCATGAGCTAGCATGTGCTAAAATATACACTATAAGTGTGGTGTATTGCATGGGTTGAAAAGCATGAGGAATCTGAATGTGGCCTGCAGTATGTTGACGTTTCGTGTTGAATGTTCAGAGTGCACTGATGAAGCCATTTTGTGTCGTTGCATGGGGCGCTAAGTGGTGCACCGTGGGGGAGACTCGCGTAAGGGTAAGGTTGCCATGGTAGCCAGATGACCTCTCTTTCCACTGTGACGTTTGCAACCAGGGCGTTAAATAGGAAGGTTATACTTGTTGGGTTGCAGTCCTCATCCAACCTCTAAACCCGTTTCCGTAGTCAAATTGAAGGATGAGGCACTTTGTTAAACTGAAGTCTAAACTGTGTACATCGCTAGTTTTTCCTTAGCCTATCCAGTCCAAGCTTAAAGTACTGTAAGAAGATGAGAGGGTAGCCCTGCATCACTTTACTGGTCTGATCCATGTCTTTCCTGGAACAGAATTCACGTCATGTCACCTGATAATCAAAGACCATTTTAACAAGTATATTTCCCTCTAGTACATTCTAAATATCTTGTGCTAGGTACACTTATTTGCAGGCTTTTAAAAAATACCTACATGAACTTCATCATTCACCTCACACAGGCTCGCATACATATCTTTTAGAGAGCACTTTTTAACCACCTCCATGTATTTAATATGCATGGAAAAAGATGACTCATCCCCACCCAGGATCAATGTAATTGTCTGCCCCAAGGCTGTGTGTGCTTGCTTGGAGGAAGTCAGCTCTCTGTTGGGCCTCTATCATACCCCTTAATACAGCAATAATACACTCATGACAGATTAGGATTAGGCTACACCACACATAACACAGTCAGCAGGCAGTAGGCCTTGCATTGCCTTAAAAGGCTATAACCTCATTACCATTCGGGAGAAAATAAGTGGTAAAGGGATTGAGTCCACTAACTAGGCTTGAGACTGGAAAGGTGAAGAGTGCATTGGCTGACCCATAATCCTTAGCAGGCACTAGTTGTAGTCTGTAATTCACATTCAAGTGTGCTTCCAAATCTTCGAAAAAACACCTGACTACATCACTAAATATATTATTTTAGATAGATAAAAGTAGATTACTGGCATTGTTAGTCCTGCTCTAAACAAGTGTACATTAAAGGGAACATTACTCTGTAGGATTTCAGCAAGGAAGCGTAAAGCAGGGATGGCAGTATCATTTTTACATGCGAGACTGAAATTGACATTTTTGTTTACTCTCTTCTTTTTCTTCTTCTTCTTCTTCTTCTTCTTCTTCTTCTTCTTCTTCTTCTTCTTCTTCTTCTTCTTCTTCACCTCTTCCTCCCTGACACAGGGCTCTGGACCAGAAGACTTCAGCCACCTTCCACCAGAGCAGAGAAGAAAGAAGCTCCAGGCCAAGATAGACGACCTCAACAAAGACATTCAGAAGGAAATGGACCAGAGGTACGCACACACTTTACTTCTTTATTTCTGTCCACAATTCAAAATAAATACACACACAAGACACAAATTTGGCAGTTGCGAAAGTTGTTCAGGCATGATTTAGTTCAATGATCACAGTTAAGACCGCAGTTATAACCAAGATCACTGATTTGTTGCACAAGCGGTTTATACTTAACAAGCTTTCCTGAGTAGGTCTCTTCTCTGCACGCACGCACACACACAGGCACGCACAAGCGCACACATTCACACAAACTCCCATGCACTCTCTCTCTTTCTCAACACAAACACACACACAAGCACAATTATAAATATAAGCAAGACACCAACACACAAAGCGGGTGGGATTAGTTCAGAATTATATTGGTCGTATTGATTGTATTGATTTGGTCGTGTTCGTGTATTTTCAGAGATGCCTTGACGAAAATGAAGGACGTGTACATTAAGAACCCTCAGATGGGCGACCCCACAAGTCTGGACCCCAGGCTGGGCGAGATCGCTCAGAACATTGACAAGCTACAGGCAGAGGTGCAGAAGTTTGAGGTAAGTCTTCCATACAGACCTTTGTTTTTTCTCTGTCATATATAAATAACAGTCACAAATAACTCTGTTTATCCTACTCGCATCACTCTCTCTCACACACACATCTTTCTTTTTCCTACCTTCTCCTTCTTACACACACACACAGAATATATACACACACCTCTGTTTTTCCTAATGACTCTCTCTCTCTCTCACTCTCACTCACACACACACAACACACACACACACAGAACATACACAGTACATGCAAACACACACATCTGTTTTTCCTACTCTTTCTCTCCCTCTCTCTCTTACACACACACACACACAGACAAAAACACACATCTTATGGATGGACTCTGTGTCTGTGTGAGTTATAGTGAGTGAGTTGACTAGTGGAAGAGGCGAGTGCAGCACAGACGCATCTTGCAGCTTGCCTTATTAGGAAACAGTGTGCTCCTCTTTCGTTATGGCCCTGGCTCTGATCTCTGATGTGTTTCTAAATCAATGAGAGGAGATGCAAGAAGCCAAGAGGCTGTGTTTGTGTAACTGGGTCACGAGGCAACATGTGAAGTGGACCTCCCCACTCTCTGAATGCATGTAAATGTGTGTGTGTGTGTGTGTGTGTGTGTGTGTGTTTGTTTGTGTGTCTGTCTGTGTGTATTACAGTTCTGTGTCAGTCATACTTGATCTCTGCATCTGGACATGCAAATGTCATCTTTACTCATGATCACGAGAGACGGATGTTTTGTCGTGTTATGAACCTCTTTTAAAATTGTATTTGGAGTCTTTGACCTGTGTGTTATGTTGTGTACGTTATGTGTCTATCCAAATAAAATATTAAAGAGTGAGTGTGTGTGTGTGTGTGTGTGTGTGTGTGCGTGTGTGTGTGTGTGTATGACACAGGGATGGCTTGCGGAGGTTGAGGGCAGAATGCCAGTGAAAAGTGACCCACCCACCAAGAGGCAAAGTGCAGTATTCGAGACACAGAACAACGCGCCGGTGACCAACAACTGTGCACAGGACAGAGAAAGGTAAAGTACAGACAGATGCAGACAGTCCACATGTTCACACACAGACACACACTTTGTGGGCATGCATGGTATATTGTATGTTGTTTTCTGTGTGTATGTTGGTGTGTGTGTGTGTGTGTTTGCATATGTAGGTTTTGTGTGTTTCACTTTATGTTGTTTACAAATATAGCCGTATGTGTGTCTGTGCAAGTAGACTGTGTGTGTGTGTGTGTGTGTGTGTGTGTGTGTGTGTGTGTGTGTGTGTGTGTGTGTGTTTTTGACTACGTTTATGTATATTGCTTTTGGTGTGTGTTAAAGGCAGACACACTGGCCTGAGAAAGTAAAAGTCCTGCCATATTTTTTTTTCTGCCTGTGCTACTAACGTACGTACTTTCTCTAATTAGCTCAATTAGAAAAGGTGTGTTAATTGGGATCAGCTGCTTCAGTGAACTGGCTAGCACATTTGTATGTTGTATGTGGTATGACTTTTATGTGGTATGACTTTTACTTTCTGAACATGGAATGGCTGCCTCTGGAGTGTGTATACTTTTCTAAAGTGAGTCTGTATCTATGTGTATTGCCTTTGCTGGTGGTGTGCGCTTTGCTATAGTGAGTGTGTGTGTTTGTGTGTTGAGCAGCCCAGATGGCAGTTATACAGAGGAGCCCAGCTCCGAGCCGCCGGTGAAGGCAGCAGACCCCGAGTTCGACGACGAGTTCGAGGAGGAGGAAGTTTTGCCCACCATTGGCACCTGCAAGGCCCTTTACCCCTTTGAAGGTAGCAGCAACGTGCGCCATCATACCGTCTTAGCGACCAGCAGTGTGGTCATGACATCATCCTGCTGAGACATGTATGTGTACCAGTGACCAGTTACATCACTCTGCATCTGGCAAACAGTATTACCAGACTAGCACTGTAAAGGCAATTTATAGTCCAGGCGACAAGTGTGCCTCCACAAAATATTACATAAAAGAGGCAAAATTTCTGTCTGCTAGGATGTTGCAGAGCTTGTTGAGGACAATTAAAATAAAAGTCAAAGCACAGACTTTGTTTGGATAGTAACTCAAAGTCCTGTGTTCTGTGGTGTTGCCTTGGGGATTCGTTGTAAAGAAGCCAAAGGATGTGTTATTTTTATTCTATTATGTTTCATTATGTTATATCTGTTCTGTCTACTACTTTCTTTGCTGTTGTTGAAGTCACCTATGTGTTTAGTCTGGCTATAAGCCTGTCTACACACTACCAATCATATTTTCAATATTTTCTCCCTACAGTGGTAGTCTGGGTTTGCTTCCATTGACATGGTTGACTCCAGTAGTATCTTTACCGGGCCAATCAATGAACAGAGGGAGTGTTCGTGAGTGTGTAGTCAGGCTTATAGGCAGGCTAACTGCATACACAACCAGACATTAGCGATTGACTAAAGGAGATACAATTTAAAATTTCAGTACAGTCTACACCTCCAGGAAGCAATTGTTTCTCAATGCAGCACAGCCACACCCTCTGTACGAAATAAAATGTAGTAGGAGGGGCCAGTTTACTAGCGTGGTAAACCAGCCCCTCATAATTCATTTCATTTTGTACAGAGGGTCTGGACCGGAATCTCTTGAGGGTCATTTAGTCATCCCCAACAAGACCGATCCAGTCAGCGAACAGAGGGTGCGTTCGTTAGCCATGACGTTGACCTTGTGTGCGTAGGTAGGCTAATTGCATACGTGACGACCAGGCGTAAGCGATTGGGTAAAGGCAGAGGCACTTTTTTTAAACTTCAACAGAGCCCACACCTCCAAGAAATCGTTTCTGACGGTGTCTGGTCCAGACCCGCTGTACAAAATGAAATGAAGTACGAGGGGCGGGTTTACCAGGCTACCGGTTTACCAGGCTAGTATGTGTTAGCAGACCAGGAAAGAGCGGCCTAGCAGTTTACATCCACTCCTGGGAAATTTTGCAAAAAATACAGTATTTGCACCATACATGTACATATCAGAAAAATATCTTGAATGTTTTGTAAAATTTATTTCCAAACATTTTGTAACACCCTCACTACGTCCTAATTCATTTTGTCCTTTTCTTTCTTCACCCATCTATTATTCTCTCTTTCTGCTATTTGCCATCCTCTCTCAGGCACAAATGAGGGCACCATCTCGATAACAGAGGGCGAGTTGCTTTATGTAATCGAGGAGGACAAAGGCGACGGCTGGACGCGCGTGCGCAGGAACGAGGAGCAGGAGGGATACGTGCCCACCTCTTATGTGGAAGTCTTTCTGGACAATAACACCAAAGGTCTCATGACTTATATTTAATATGTCTGTCCTGGTGTGTGTGTGTGTATGAGAGAGAGAGAGAGAGTAAGAGTGAGTTTCTATTACATAGAATGTACATGGAATGACCATTTTGTATTTTTGGCTCTGTAGAACACGTACACAAGACTATCAACAAACTACAGTAGTTCACAGCTGGACAAAAACGGAACTATGCACAGCCCCTCTTTGTGCAGTTCCTCTGTGCTTTTACTGGAGGGTGCCCCAGTGTCTAAATAACCTTGAACTTTGGGCGCGTGCCCTTGCTGGGAACCAAAAACTGGACACAGCCCCAATTTCTGAAATGCCATTGATCACACATTTTACACATTTTAGGCAGGCAGGTAAACTGAGTTTGCTGCACTGGTCTGCTTGTAATTAAGTTTGTGTCACATGTCAGTATACATTGGATAAAATATATGGTGGAGACTTTTACAGACACACCGAGGAATCGTTCTTGTCCTGTTCTTGTATGTGATAATGACCAGTGGCTTGTTATGGCTCCTGAGGCTGCATGTCAGCATTAAGGATGACATTAGTGTGTGCCTAATGAGTCAATCTCATCTCTCCTGCTCTTGCTGTTAAAAAAATCCCTTATATGGAATGCATCTGCAAGACCTTTCTGTATTATCCCACAAATAGTTCTCTAGTTTTTAAACACACACGCACACACACACACACATATATTATGGATGGATTCGGGTGGACATGATTGGACACATTGGACAAAATTTTTGTGTTTACAAACTAAAATCCCAAAGTGGATGTTGTTAACATCGGGAATGTTCTGGAATATTCCACTGTTGCAGAGCCGTGGAGGGACTGGTGAAGGAATAACCAGGGCATTGCCGGTACGAGAGCACGGTGTGAGGCTAGTGTGTGAGGATAGTGTAACCAGCTCTTTACCTAGGTGCCTTGTGCTTCTATGAGTGTGTGTGTATTTTGGGGGGGGGGGGTCCGAAGTGTCCCTGCTCCGGGAAACTTACTTATGGCATTTGTTCCTCTACACCTCTATTAGCTTGGTGTGTCCTTCTTTTGTCACTTTGGTTAAAAGCTTCTGCTAAGTGTAATGTAATATAATGTAATGTAATGTCGTGTGGGAGGCTTTGGGATGCCCAGCATGACTTGGAGGACTGTTTAGAGGGCTTACAGCAGATGAATATGGAGTAAAGTCTATGGTGCATGAGCCATTTGCTGTGGTGTGTCCTGAAGGAGACGCTGAGGGGGATGCTAGCTGTCCGGCAGAAACAATGGAAGGAGTGTAAAATACGCAACCATGTGTGCCTTTGGCTTAGATGTTTAACACATAAACATAGCTGCATGAAGCTTTTACTGACTTCCAGTAAATCAAGACCTTACAATTCTTAATCCTATCATATGGGTAACGTGTTTTGTTTTTTTTTCTAACGTACTGTTTGAATAATGTGTTTAGCTCAACATTTGCAAGTCATGAGCTTTGGATGTGTTTACATCCATCCTGTCTTGAAAAAAAAAACTCATGTCACTCTGTCCTTTGTTTTATTACAGATTCCTAAGAGTGTGATGGCTGGGCGGAAGGTAAAGGACAAGCTGCCTGATCTGAAATAAACTGCACTCAGAAGGTGTAAAACAGAGTTGGGAGTGTGAGAACGATGGGAGGGTAGAGATGAAAAGAGCTCATAAAGAGGAATATCTGTTTTTTTAAAAAAGCTTTGATACTCTGATCTTTTTTGTCTGAATCTCTCAGTGTCAGTGGGAATCTGACACCAAAAACAACCTAGGTCAAAATTGTCAGGAGTGAGCTCCCTTACATGTTTTTTTTTTTTTTATAAAATACTTCATACGTTTGTCTTTGGTTCAGCTCTGGTCTGTTGCGAGTGTACTGTTGTCACGTAGTGTGTTCGTCCAGTCACTCTGGTGTTTACACACTTTGTCACACACATTGCACTGACTTTGCTGCTGCTGCTGCTTCCTCCTGCTCTTTGATACATCGCTTTTGTGACCCTCAGAAAACCGGGGCTGTGGAGGCTGCCGAACGTAGTACCATACACAGCCATAAGGGGGTACCATTGCACATGCGTGCTCAGTACTCGCTTCTCATACCTCCGCTTGCCAGTCTCTTTCTCTCTCTACTTTCTCACTCGCCCAGCTCGGCTCCCTTTTTGCAAGGAATATGCCACCACCAGAGATGGCAAGAGGGGATATGACTTAATCTCAGCCTAGGAGGCTTTTTTGGAACTGGATAAGAAGTTCATGTGTAGGTGCAGGCCATAAGTCATCACACACTGAATGGCCTGTTGAACAAGAATGTCTAGTGTAGTATGTCATTTAGGCACATTTTATCAGAAGCTTGACCCCATAACTCCAGCAGGAGTTGAGTGTTGAGCAATGGCCACTATTCCTTACTAACATTGGGTCTCTTTGGGTTATGCCATCTATCACACGACAGAGTAGGCTGGCATGGGTCTGAAGTACCCCCTGCCTCTCCTTGTTCTGCTGCCAGTTTAGCTACGCACCCATAAACACTTCCGTGTGATAAACTGGCTTAGTGTCCCTCTGGGTAGAGTTGTTTCTTAACCTGAATACCATTTGCTTATCTTGTCCTTTTTTGTTGTTTTGCGCTTATATTTTTTCTTTGATAACAGCCGTCACCTCCTAATCTATTACAAACCCAGACAACAATCATCAGGGTCTGCATTTCATTTCTTTGTTCATAATGTGTACATTGTATGCATTAATTACAGATGTACTGTGAGTGAATATGAACAGGTCTTGTCGCTTCACGTGTGTGTTGGCATATGACCTGCTTTTGTGTTTGGGTTTATAACGGGGCGGTTCTACACATTGTCCTTTGCAAACCCAGCTACTGTTCAGCCATGTCTATCTAACAGTTGAGTCCGTGCACACATTTTTACACAGTAAACCTGTGACTACCACATCGAGCCTTAAAGGGGCATGAATAAGAGATACAAACAGACTCCATTTTATGAATGCCATGTAATGATCTGTGGAGTAATACTTTTAACAGGCTTTTATTTTGTTTGTGGCAAAGTGCCCTCTGTGCACCTAAAAGCACATGTGATTTTAGTTTAATGTTGTTTCTTTAATAGATGGTGATTACGGGCTGTTATATATGACTTTGAGGCGAAAGACCATGGTTTTTTTGTTTTTTTTTGTTTGTTTTTTTAGATCCTAATGCTTTTGTTTTGCAGCTGTTTTTAATTTTTCTATTGCTGGAAATCCTGAATTGCACCTGAATCACGTATGCCCACGACCAAACCACTCAAGAGAAGAAACAAGGAGCGGCACAGCTGACCTACAAAGCAGTCAAAGATCTGATGTTGTTTGGTGCGGATTACAGTTTTATTTTGCTCAAGGAAGTTAGAAAGTTGTGTCTGGGAGATGTTTCATGAAAAAAAAATTCTAAAATGTATTTACTTGAGGAACATTAAAAAACAGATGACTGAAGTGCTATTGATGATACCACTGTAAATATAAATTCAAGAAATAATAATAAATATCCAAAATTAACACGTATAGAACCCAGCCAAGATAAACTTGTGAACAATGCATCAAACTCATTACTTCTGTCTTTCCGTCCAACTCAATGGAGATGTGTGTAGATACCAACGAGGCAAATGCTGTTGTTTTTATTTGCTGCTCTGTTACGTTGTTAGTGGGAAAGGGCTTCGAAGAGACTGCTGTCGTGGACATTAGCAGACTGTGGGCTGTGTGATGTCCCAGCTTCCCCAGACTCAGCCATGGCTGCTAGATATCAACAGGAGTAAGACCTGCATCACTTACACACACACTGCAAGGAAGGCGCTCTCCTTGCTCCTCTAGTCTCTCTATTGCTCAGACCACACACCCGTGGCCCCTCACTGTACAGACCGCCTGGCCACCCGGGAGCAGAGAGTATATAAATATATAGATAAGAGAATAAACTAAGAAAAAAAGGAGAGAAAGTCTATTTTTAAGGTTTTAACTATTTGAAGGTGTTTTTTCTGCTTTGCTAAATTCAACCTTTTTCTTATTATTTCATTGTTCAGTTTGGTTACATGTCCAAACAATGTGTTTTGCACTTTTTTGTTTGTTCCATTTGGTATGCTTGTTTCTCAGCACTGAATATGTTGTATTGTGTTAACTGTGCCAATTAAACATACAGAAAACAAATTGTTGTTGTTGTGTGTGTGTGGTTCTGAAGGAAATACTGTTGTTCTTGTTGGCTATGTGTATTGTTAAAGCTGCCATCTTCAAGCCTTCGAAATTTCAGGACCTTGGGTTGAAAATTCAAAAAGATACAACATCTAGGTCCTTCCCCCAGCCTATCCTGAGCTCCAAAACGACCCTCCCCTTCACCTCTTCTTCTACAGACATGCTGGTGCATGTGGCAGTGAGGGCACAGGTGACCAAGGGCCATGTGTATATGCTCCACAGCAACAGCAACCAGCTTGCTTGACAGGAGCTAACACTTCCTTTTGCTCTTACATGTTCCCAGTTACCATGAGTGTGGTAATTTTGCAAATCCAACTACAGGTTGTAAATTGTGCCAAAGGCAGGGGCGCTGCCAGAAATTTTGGGCCCCAATCCCAGCAAACCAACCCCCACCAAAAAAAAAACACTGTACTTAATTATTAGTTATTCAGGCATTAATTATGAGCAAAATGCTATGTTTCACACTACTCTAATTGCATTCGAATTGTCCCGCCATCAAACCCCACGCCTGAAGAAGCTGGCCCAAGCTTTAGTCGAGCACAGAAATTCTGGACAAATAAGGCCCGCAATATTAATGGAGCTAATCTGTCACAATGAACATATAGCGTGTTCATACAGTATACATAGGCCTAGTTAGGACTGCAGGTTTAATATTTGGATAGAATGTATGGATAACCTACAGGTTAAGCATAACATTTTGCATTACATGATTTTCTGTCAGCCAAGCACTGTGAGGGCAGCCAATTTGTACTATTTGATACCTGGGTGAAACTTGGTGCCAATAAAATTGCAGTCCTGAGATTGCTGTTCTGAACCATAAATAGTTCCACAAGAGCAACTGTCATGTTGCCATTGGCTCTAACAAAGCATTCTAGATTTGTCAGCATTCCGGCTCTAATGTCGTCTGTCTCTATAAAGTCAAAACCAATTTTTGAGTTGGCTGCCTTTGACGTGTAAATGTAGACCTCATATCTAAAAAGATCCTGGACGAGAACACACGTTACTTCTCGCCTACACTTGGGGCTAGCCAGGGTTGGCTACTGCTCGATTTTACACTAAAAAGCCAACGTTGTGGGCAAGTCCACTAGAAGACTTGTGTGAACAATATGGATATTTTTATATTATATTTTTATATTGCTTACAATTCATTAGTCTACACAACCGGGCTAACAACAAGGCCGCTTATTCTGCACGAAATTCAAGGCGAGCCAACTGTGTAGTCAATTGGTCCTTGTTCTGCCAACATTTAAGGCAAATCGCAGGTCAGGTAGGTAGGCACTGTACGGTTTGACCAAATGACTGTAGGTTAATGAATCCGTGTTGTTGGTACACGTTTAGGTACGTTAGCCTAGAGTTCCTTATGCAAAAAGAACAAATGCACGTGTAGACTACATCGCAAAACTGCCCAGTACCTCTACATACCACAGCCGTAAAAATAGTCTTAGTGAATGTACAAATGAGTTTTACAAGAGTCTAGTTGAGGTTCTGTGTTTGTGTCGGACAAAAGATACACTTCCTGTATACGTACAATTCGACGCACAGGGAAATCTTCGACCTGATAGGTTAATGTAATGATGACGTTTATACCCAAAATGCATTTCGTGTTGAAAAGTGTTACTTTTTCTTAAATAAAATCGTTTATATTAATGGAAATATTCATATCCTCGTCGTTTTGTTTAAGTGTATGTATACATTATGGTAGTTTTACGTTTACTGCGAATTGGCATGAAACAGAGTAAGACACCGCGTGTCCAACCATGACCGTAAAATACAGCGTGTGACCGTGGGCTTATATATGAACCTGCGCACAATTCTTTTGCGTGTTGTATGAAAGGAGAGAAGGTTAGCACTCCCCTTGACAAGGATGGAAGAGGTCCCAGTGGCCTACAACACATAAATGGTTAAGGCACTGCCACCTACTTCGTGGCATCTCTAACCAAGTTTTTTCTCTACAGCCCTACATCTTGTTCACCTGTCTGTAGTCCTCCACCCATTTTTCTTCGGTTACCACAACTATGATTTACAGTACACATTTAAGTTCTAATTTCATCACGGTTTTCATTTTTGTAAACGAAAAACTTCAATATCATCAAACTTTGTCATCAAACTTTGATGCATGAGATACTGCATCAACCATTTCACGTTTGTAATACACTAAAACATTGTGTAAACCTATACATAAATCAATGACATTGGTTTTAAGATAGCCCATTTCATCTTCAAAAGTCCTATACATTTGCATTGTTTCTTTATTTGTGATTCTCTTATCTCGACTTTGAGAGTATTTTCAAAAACTTACCTTGGAAGTACATTTATGACCACAACTGAACATAATTTCATGAATGAGCCCAGTCAGTCGAACAGTTTACAAGCAGGAAAAACAATTATGAAAAGAATGAAAACATTTGCGAGGACGCATCTCATAACCTACAGAACTTACTTGGAAAATGGCCATGAAATGGTGCCTAATCGCTGCGTATCGGGAACCGCCATATGGTAGGTTATCTCTACATCATCTGTTCTACAGGCTGGCACAAAGGCATGCAAAAGTGAAATTGAAGCTGCATTGATATACAAAAGTAAAATATTACACTGCATTTATGCATCTGCGTCTGCTATACTCATACATACATAAATGTCATGTTAATACTAACTATATTAATGTGAAATAAGTATGTCATATTATTCTATGCATAGACTGTAAAGAATGGCTTTTCCCTTGACAGTGTAGCAGAATGAATCTAGGCTGCATTCATCATAATGAGTCATGATTTTTTGTCCTCCAAATTGTCTAGTTGGTTGACCTTTGTAGCACATTGTGTGCAAAACCTGAGTGAGTGCACAAGGGAAGTTGAGCAAGCACGCAAGTGAGATTGAGTGAGTGAGTGTGCTTCTTCATCCTGTCATCATATGTGCAGTAATCTGGCTGTATACTGTATTATCATAGATGTTAACACTCACACAGCTCATAGTAGAGTACAGTAGAAGTCTTTATTGTCACTATACAAAGTATAGTGAGATGTCATTTGGAGCATCCAACAACAGATGCATAAAGACACAGTATATAACAGACACAGTATATAAGAATAGAATTGAAATAGATAAAAATGGCTGGGTAGAGTTAAAAATATAGGTTCAATTTACAGCAATATATACAAGTAAGCCTATAAAAAATATGAAAAAAAAAAAAACAAAACAATATGTACATTTAACACTATCAAGCTATGTATAAATTAGTAAGGTGCAGGATATGCTAGCAACAAAAGTGGAGTGCGTGACAGAGTCAGATAGCACAAAGTCCAAAGTAATTGCACAATAGAGTCACATTGCATGGGGTCCGGTATAGTCCCTGGCAGCAGGAATTCAAGTACTTTAAGATTCAGAGTCAGTGCAGTAGTATGCGGGTGATACCTTGTGAAATATGATGGAACAATGGTAGGGGGAACACATGGGGATAGGTGTGCATTAACTAAGTCATTCCAGACATGCTCTCACACACCCACATACATACACATACATACACACTCACACACATACACACACGCAGGGGGGTGAACGAGGTGGGTGCTAGGGGAGGCGGTGACTGGGAGCAGCAAGACCTGAGGTGGTGAGGGGGGGCAGGTGTTGCATGGATTTCAAAAGTCTGATGGCGGTGGGGTAAAAACCGTTCTTGAGTCTTGTAATCCGGGTGCGCTGTGTCCTGAGGCACCTGCCAGATGGCAGAAGAGTAAAGAGACTATGCCCTGGATGTGTATGGTCCTTGAGGATGTTTGTTGCTCTGCCCGCGCACCATGAGTGGTGTATCTCCTGTAGTGTAGGGAGCTGGGTACCAATGATCCGCTGGGCAGTTCTTATGATGTGTTGTAGGGCCTTCTTGTTGTCGTAGGAGCAACTGGAGTACCAAGCTGTAATGCAGTGCGTGATGACTGATTCTATGGTGCACGGTTAAAAGTCATCAAACCTGTCTTGACCCTGATTCCTGGTGAAGTAGGTTAAGGGTCCTAGGTGTCAGAGGAGCAATATTCAGAGGCTTTACGCAAAGAAACAGGAGGGGTCTGCATGGTAAAGTCCCGTGCCATGACTCTGAGATCAGACATGCCATAGCCTATTCACTGACTATGAAAAGCAACTACGCAAGGTGCACTAGTACCACCTACTGGCCAACCTCTTCACTAATTTATAGAAAAAAAATCAGTGACTCAGTGGCAGGCAGCGCACAATGTAAAGTATTACTATTATATTAATTCTATTAAAATGGTTCACAGACAACAGAAAACAACTTTGTGAGTGACCAAACCTTAGTAAGTCAAGGCTTGTACATTTGCTCTCATTCCTTCATCATGTAGTTCATCATGTCCATTTGTAAGTCGCTTTGGATAAAAGCGTCTGCTAAGTGTAATGTAATGTAGTTGGTGCTATAGTAGATGACTTAGTGTAGGAGAACTGAGATGCACTGTCCCCTTTGGCCAAGGAGGTGAGAACATCATCCTCATTCTTTACTCAGAGTTCAGAGGTCTGGACTGGTTGGATGAAGTGGAGTGGGACGACAACATGAAGTAATCCAAATTTCTGTTCTCTGAAATGATATAGAAGTTACAAATATAAACCAACTTGCTTACAGCTTTCTGGAAAGGAATATGTAGTGGTTCTTATCACTGTGCTAAGAAACTGAGCTTTATAATTCTTACATCCAATACACTTGGTTAGAGTTCTTATTGTCTCTATTTACTGCAAACCAACATCTTTATATATATATATATATATATATATAGAAAAGTTTTGCACAGTAATATATAAATACAGTACTGTGCAAAACGTTTAGGCAGTTGTAAAAAAAAAGAGCTGTATATAAAGAATGCCTTAAAAAATGCAAGGGTTAATCATTTATTTTCATCAATCAACAAAATGCAGTGAATGAACAAGAGAAATCTAAATCAAATCAATGTTTGGTGTGACTACCTTTTGCCTTCAAAAGAGCATCAATTCTTCTAGGAATACATGCATACAGTTTTTGAAGGAACTTGGCTGGTAGGCTGGTCCAAACATCTCAA
The DNA here is from genome assembly GCA_027475355.1 of Coilia nasus. Taxonomy (NCBI): domain Eukaryota; kingdom Metazoa; phylum Chordata; class Actinopteri; order Clupeiformes; family Engraulidae; genus Coilia; species Coilia nasus. Next base: position 4,877,222 of record CM050209.1, read on the forward strand.
TTATTTCATCCAACATCTAAATTATTTTCTGACCTCTCCTGTTTTTTTCTTATCTGACAAAGGGCTGGTTTTTCCGGTGTTTGAGCTCGATATGCCGACATTGGTTGAGGTCATAAGTCTGAGATGGCTCCACTTCACACAATTCCTCCTCCTCCTCCGGCATCTGGTCACCTGGCACCCACGATGAATCACTGATGACACAAGGATCCTTTTCGTCATCCGTTAGTTCAGGACTAGCAAGCGGGGTGGAAGTTTGCATCCCGAACGTTGTCTGTGTCCCCACACTGACCATCATGGGCTTTAGGTTCACCTGCACTGCTGTCTCCTGCAGCGAGGCATCTGCCCACGTCTTGCGTAAAGAGAAACGTTATAGTCACTTTCCATCAGGAACAGGGCAACTAAATCAATCAAGCAAATCAAACATCACGCATACACAATGTTGTGAAAGCTTTTCTGGTATTAGACCGTAGTGAAGGCGGTGTCAAAGGGAACACGGTAATATCATAGACTAAAGATTATACACAGGATTAGCTAATGTGCAGTTTGTAAACATTAGCGTGAGGCTTACCGTAGCTAGCTCTCGCTTGCGGCGGGCGGCCCGGACCTTGGTGCTTCTTGGTCTCGGGGCAGGGCAGGCAGAGAGGTGTGTGTGCACAGAGGGCACAGCAGTTGGGATGAGGCGTACCTGTTTGGGCCTCTTCAACCCAAGAGATGCCATCCTAATGTCCCCTGGGTCGTAATCCTCCTCCCTGAAATGCGCGCTGCAGATCTTGGCGTTCCGTGTGACGGAGGTCATTGAAAAATCTGCCCGCCTAAATTTCACAAATTGCACCCACCGTTTGAGGATCGCCTTGTCCTTCGGGAAGTCATGGACCCTGTACCCTGTTCGATTAGTGTTGTTACAGCCAGCACAAACACAATAGTTGACCATTTTATCCTACCTACCTATAAAAATGTATAGGCTATGTATGTTATCTGGCTAGCTAAGCTATGGTAGCGGTCTCCTATCTCCCCCTCTCTCTATAAAATAGCCATACCCATCTACCTATCTGCCTGTCTATCTAAATATCTATATCTATCTATAATCTACTGCTGCTAAACGCACTGGCTTGTCTCTTGCTCTCGTCTGTCTGTATGGCTCTCGGTCTATCTCCAGGTCGTCTCCCCAACATGACGTCACGGAAAGTTTTGTGGGGGTAGAAAAATGTGCACCTTTTCGTATTATATTCTGTTTTGTGATACCCAGCAAAATCAAATACAATGGATAACAGTTTAAATGTGTATTATCAACAGGCAAGTGGTGTAAATTCGTTATTCATTGAACCCTGCAACACGTTGCTTTGAGGAGCACTTAAGGCTGAAATCCAAGGCGGCAGGACTCGACGGCGTCTGTGCTAGACTGCTGAAGACCTGTGCAGTGGAATTAGCTGCACCTCTCCAACACCTCTTCAACAGAAGTTTGCAGGTAGGCAAGGTCCCGACACTGTGGAACACTTCTTCTTACCTGTCCCCAAGAAGGCTCACCCAAAAGAACCCAATGACTACAGACCGGTTGTCCTCACCTCACACTTAATGAAGACCCTCGAACGTGTACTGCTGCTCAATCTTCTCAAACCTCAGGTTCGCCATGCACTGGACCCCCTGCAGTTTGCCTACCAAGAGAAGGTGGGGGTAGAGGATGCTATCCTGTATCTTCTACACAGGGTGCACTCTCACCTGGACAAAGGAGGCAGTGCTGTGAGAATTATGTTATTTGATTTCTCCACTGCATTTAATACCATCCAGCCACTCCTGTTGAGAGACAAACTGCTGCAGATGGGAGTGGAGCCTGGCCTGGTGACCTGGATCACGGACTACCTCACGAAACGGCCCCAGTTTGTCAGACTTGGGGACCTTACATCAGAGGCTGTGGTCAGCAGCATAGGTGCACCGCAGGGAACTGTGCTCTCCCCAGTACTGTTTACCCTGTATACCACCGATTTCAGCTACAACTCAGACACTTGTCACATGCAGAAGTTCTCTGATGACACTGCAATCTGGGGTGTATCAGGGATGGACAGGAGGGGGAGTACAGGTGCCTTGTGGAGGACTTCGTTGGGTGGTGCCGAACTAATGAGCTGCAACTGAACACCACCAAAACCAAGGAAATGGTGGTGGACTTCAGGAGAACCGCCCTGCCGCTGGTGCCTGTCACGATTGATGGGGAGAATGTCGACACAGTCTGCACTTACAAGTACTTGGGGGTACACCTCAACAATAAACTGGACTGGTCTACTTAATCAGATGCACTACAGAAAAGGACAGAGCAGGCTGTACTTCCTCAGGAGGCTGAGGTCTTTCAATGTCTGCAACAGACTCCTGCTGATGTTCTACCAGTCTGTTATGGCCAGTGTGCTCTTCTATGCTGTGGTATGCTGGGTTGGCAGCACTAGGAAAAGAGACAATGGGCGTCTGGACAGACTGGTGAGGAAAACAGGGTCTGTGGTGGGCATGGAGCTGGAGTCTCTAACTACAATAGCTGAGAGGAGGACCCTCAGTTCAGTGAATGTTGTATTATGCAGATGTGTGCAATAGGTTTGATCTGTTTTTGCAATGTGTATTATGTGTATGCTACTGGACACCTTAATTTCCTTCGGGATCAATAAAATTACTCTACTCTACGTCCTTTCAGTGTAGTAGAAAGGGCTGGTTCACCAGGCTGGTCCCTGGGGCCGCTCTACTACATTCTTTGGAAGTACACCAAATTTGTACACCTTAGAACTAAAACATGTCCATATCTCAAGAACAGCTTGATGTAAAACGTGAAATTCTGTTTGTTTACATATTGACCCCTGTATGTTGTAACTCCACTGTATCAACTTTTTGAGTTTTAAAATGGTAACCAATAGCTATATATTTTTTAATCAAACAATACAAGCCTTTGCAAATAATCTCGATTTTGTCAGTTCAGGGTTAACTGCTTCCATTATATCTCCATCTCTTGCATTCGACTGCTGGGACCAATTTTTGTAATAGAACTAAATAAATGAATAAATTAACAAATAAGCAATTATGTCATAGAAAACTGTTTTATTCAGTGTTTATGAAGAATACAGTAAAATGACAAGAACAGAAAATGTAGTCGTTAGTGCTCTTCACAGTACAACAAAATAGGAATGTATTCCCCTCTGCCGTATGAGTCAGTGGATTAAGACGCATGTATGGACATTTAGTGATATTTTCATTTCAGTTAAATTTTAATCTAATTTCAAAACTATGTATTTGTGACTAGATTCATTAATTTCAATCATAAATACAAATCAATGTTAGGCTTACACCTCTTTTTTCTGTTTCAGGTGTAGTTTTAAGGTGTATGAAAGACTGCAGATAAAAATGATTTAACATAAAACAAAGACATGTGGCATAAGGTCAATTTTCGGTCAATAAATACAACCCCAAAATCACAGAAAAGTCCAGCATTAAAGAAGATAACCATTGAAACAAGATAAGGCCTGGAGACGCTTACTTAAAATGAACAATCATTTAATGCAAAAGAGAAACGGACTGGAGGTGCGTGAGGCTCAGGGGGTTGAAGTGGTGTTAGGCACAAAAATCAGAGCAGTCAGTTTGCTATGCAAAGTACAGAGTGGTGTGATTACAGTAAAGATGACATGGGAGGGGCAGCTAGCTTAACAGACCAGTGCTAATGACAAAATGTGAAACTTTTTGTCAATTGATAGTATTCACATATACATATGTAGCATACATCTTCATATATATGACTAAGTGGTTAAGTAAGGCATGTGGGTTTGGGTAAATTTTGTACTCTGAAGGAAAAGTGCAGAGAAGGGTTGCGGGTTGAGTCCATGTACCTTGCACAATGGTTGTTATAGAGAAGACAAGATGTGCTATGTAGGTGAGAACTGCTAAAAATAATCAACCCCAGGAACTTCCATCTGTTTGGGATTTTCATACAAACCTAGGGTTATTATGAAAGTTGCAGAACCTACATCTGATTTAAGGAAGAAATTCATCACATGTCGTTGCTCGACGGAATTTCCTAAAAGTCCTGACAATGATAATGACCTTCATAAATAATATGTTTACACAAAAATATGTAACACTACTTTGCATTTTTGAGAAAAGAATGAACATTCATTCAGTGATAATTTGGGACTGAATTTTGCTGCACACCTCAGTGGATCAAGTTAAAATGGAATTCAAAGTAAACGATTGGCTTCAAAATTGATTAGCTATAAAATAATTTCAATCACACATCTGATTGTGTCACCTCATGACAGTGTATAGCATAGTATTTTGTATCTTGTATAATCAAACTTGATAACAGAAATTGTGTGATATTTGGATGCTGCGCCATTCGTTTCCTTGAAATATTGATATATGATGAGCGTATCATAAAACATCAAAAGTTTCCCATTTCTAATATGTTGAAACATGTTTTTGTCACCTGCAGTGATCAAAGCGATGGAGAGGTTAACATGTCAGCACAAATGCTTAAATTTCCATTGCACACAGAAAATGTACTGGCAAAGATCTTAAGTGCTTTGGAAAACATCAGGCAATCATCTTGACTAGCAGACCAACATGCCATCAGATGCACGTGACTGTTTTACATACAGTCCAACAAACTATATCTGGAGTCATTTTAGAATGTCTGGTATTCCCACCTACACAAATCTATGCACAAATTGTTGTGTAACATCAGACAGTGCACTTGCCACACTGCTAGACTTTAGGGGAAGTATGAATGTTTAGTCACATATTGCTTGTGGTTGTGACCTAACATCTCTGCTGCTGTCCACATGCACAAGCTGGGAGGTCATTTGCATAGTTCTGAAATATGCACATCTGACACACAGGATTCCACCCTTCCACAGAGAGCACATTTGAAAGCATTTTGTCAATGTCAAAAAGAGCACCACTTATGTTAATTAAAAAAAAAACAAGCCAAACAACGGGCAAATTAAAAATCTTATGCAACCTGCACATTCCAAGAACTGCAGCAAACAGTAAACAGTATATAAAGAGAGCATGTATATATTTAAGTTCTTTTCTCTTTTAGTGAGAAATGGTGTGCTGTTTAAAAATCATAATGACATGAAGCCTAAATCATATAGTTCCCGCCACATATTAACATTCCAAAAAATGTAAATTTTCTTAGCAGTTATTTAAAAAAAAAAAAAAAAAAAACACACACACACACACACAAGGAATATTCACTGACCCAACATCAGAAAAGCTAGCGCAGGTCAGAATGTCAGCAACTGACAGCAGTACATTCTTAAAGTGACTGCTTAGGTGAGTCTCACATTTCTGTGTCATAAAGCAAAATATCACTCAACCCTAGCTGTCCCAATTGCTCATCACAGCTATTCTCATTAACTGAAGACCCAAAAGCGTACCTAAAAAGCCAAATATCTGAAACAAGAGCTTGATCAGGAACTGGATTTCACCAACACATCAGAGGACTATTACTTCATCCTTCAATTAGAGACAAAAAAAAGCTGCTCCGATTAGTCAAGCTTAAGGGTCAGGTCATGTAAAAAGCACCACCTGCATGCTATTGCGCTTTAAAACAAACATTTAAGAAAATGAAAGAAGACATTTTGAAGAAAACTGTCAACAGATTAATTTATATGAAATTTATTATGACTGTTATTATGACTGTGCTCAACTGTTTTAAACATTCTTGTACAGTCATGTGGTTAGATACTTTCAGATGGTGCAGAAACATTGCTGTTCTGTAGCAACAAACCAGCTGACAACAGACGAAACCATACATAAGAATGTAAAACACTTGAATCCTGTTTGAGCCACCAGAGCTCTTAAGCCCAGCTAACAAGACAGCAGTCCCAGGAACTTAAAAAAGGGGCTTCAAGAACAACCTTGCCCAACCTTTATTTTTTCTCGTACCCACCCAACCGTATCCACATGTTCAAACCCTATTCAAACTGACAAACACAGAGCCATTCACACAGAGGCAGATTCCATAGTAATGGTTCAGAGGGAGAGAACAGAGACCATCCCGGATCGTGGACAAACATGTTGATTGGTCTACAAATAAATAAAACTGGCTTAGCTGTAAAGCTGCTCTAACATATCTTAGCCTGTTGACACAGTGATGGTTGCACTAGTATAAGTTTGTCTGAAGGGGTATAAGGATATGTACACAGTACAAGTTAGTAATTTCATATTTTTTGTGCATCTTTTTTGTTGTTTTTAAGGTGGACTCATCCAGTGGATGTTTTGTGCAGCAGCAGACTGGGTGTGTTTGGCGTGATTGTGTGGGATAGTGTGTGACATTTTCCACAGATAATGTGTTGGTGTAAGCCGTATGTGTATGTATGTCTGTAGGTGTTTATGGACTTATTTGAGTCTGTATGTTTGTATGCATGTCTGTATGTATGCATGTATGTATGGGAGATCTCCTCAGTAACGGTACAGGTTGTAGGTGCTGACCCAAGACGAGGGAAAGGCCCAGAGGGGGAAGCGCTGTAGCATTAGGTCCAGCTGAGGTGTTACCTTGTCCTCTCCGAAAAAATAATGAGATGAGATGGCCACAGAGATCATGCCCTCCTCTGATCCCGAGTTTGAAGGCTGAAAACCAGACAGACAAAAAATATGAACACAGAACTTAAAATTGAAGGTGCTCAGACTACAGCTGTGGCCAAAACTGGCACTGCAATCAAATTCAGGATTCTGTAAAGCATTGCTCCCTCTCCTGAGGGGCACAACACAAAATCAAAAACATAAACAGAATTTGTGGGCTGATAATTAGGTTTTAAAATGCAAATATTTTCACTGTACTATTGTTGTGAGTGAAATCAGTATCTCAATTCAACATGGTTCCCAAATCTCTGGTGACATATCAAGGCCATTTCATGATTAATTGATTATTTATCTAAAAACTGACCAACCAACCCAGACATTTCAGCAATAAACACAGGGAAAAACAGAGCCAAATAGAGACAGTATTTCAGGCAAACAAGTCCTCACCTGGATTTCAAACCAGAAGTTCCAAGCTGGTGCTTCGAGACCATGCGAGTAAAAAATAAAGTATTCTCCACTTAGATCAAACTGTGGGATGCCATCGCCAAATGACCATCTGGTCAGAGTGGAGCCATGAAGGGGTCGGAGGTACAGGGACATATGGCTTGGGCCTGAAGGACAGGACAGTAGTTAGACACGAGGGCAACACACAATATCATCTCAATTTGCAGAAGAACTGATTATCACCTTTTACAGAGGGGTTTCCTCACCTTTTGCTTCAAAAGACATTCTAATTGTCCCCCACTCGTTTTCTTCTCTTGACAAAAGTCTGAACTCCATAGGGAACTTTGGTTTTACTTCTTCAGCTGGGAGGTACCAGTTCTTTCTATAATCCAAAGCGAGAAGCAGCAAAAAAACATTATTGAAATTCAAACTATACAAAATATCAAATTGTGTTTATAATACTTTAACAGCTGGGAGAACATCAAAATCATGTGATTTTACTAAAACATACAAAAGGTGCACCTATTCACCTATGGTCATCAAGTGAAATAGTTTTTATAGATGATCTTAAGAGCTGTTATGGGTGATTCTACAGAAATGGTGTCATTTGTGATGTAAAAGGATGGTGAAAAAGCATCAGATATTTAGATCTTTTTGATTTGATAATGTCTAATAATGTCAGTTCTGTACAGAAAATACTTTTTCCAACCTAAACATAGAAAAGTAAGTCATTTTTTGCATATACATTTTGCATATGTTTTTGCATAGGACACGTCACATTTCAATTCAACCCCGTCACAGTCTTTATTGCAAACTAATTATTGCATTATTCACAGCAATTTTTTTAGTTTAGTTGCAAACAAACATCTACATAAGTTCCAACCGATCATGTGTACAAGAATATATATGAAATATCGCAAAGATATTCATCCCTGTAACAATCATTGAACCACGTAACACTGAAAAATGTAATGGGGTTGAATATGATGGGGTTGAAGATTTTGTCTTAATCTGATGCTAATTCTTAGTACTAGCAGCTAGCAGGATGCTGCATGGTATTATTCAGTTTAGATATTGTTCTATTTTATAGCTATACATATTACTTTTTCATAAAACCTTCTAAACTCTTAATTTTTTGCCCCAAACAGTGTTGATAATTCCACTTCCTCACAAATGATGTCGTAGGTTTAAACCATAATTTTATTAAATGGGGTGTTGGTGGTTTTCTTAAAGGGTTGAATTAAATGCAGGGACTGAGAAAAATACTTAAAATTCTCTTAAAATTAAATTGCTTTTCCAAAGAACACATTATACAGGGAAGGGTTAGCAGTGTAAAATGTAATATATATATATATAATTTAACATTATTAACTCAAAATTGACCATGCTATTAGTATGATGGACAATAGGGACAGGCAAAATCCTGCATACTCTTCATAAAAACACAAATATAAAGCTTGACATAAATGTCATTCTAACATGTTTTCTCTAATAATTATTTAAAAACATAAAATACTTTCAAATGTTGCAGTTCAAATGCAGTTGAATGAATGTTATGAAAAGTTATAGCAGCATTACATCTAGGGACACAAAAACTACTGAAATTGGACCGAATCTGTAGAATGACCCTTACACCGAAGATAAAAAAAAAAACATCAACCCAGCTTATAAGTGCTGACCTGCAGTGTAGCTCTACATGGTGAAAGAGTTACATGTAAAAAATGGCTTTTTGACTTGCATTAACCACATAAAAGTCATCATGTTTGATCATTACAGCAAGTACTAATTAATGTAATACAATTAAAGTTAACACATTCCTTTGTCTCAACATATTTCCTCATATCTCCTGAGGCTTCAGTTGGTCACAGTCAGTTGGTGATCGGAATATAGCAGCCAAATCAATTCTGTGCCAATAAGGGTTAAAATAGGCTATACGGTATTAGACATGCTATATTGGTAAACATACAGTACTGTGCAAAAGTCTTAGGCAGGTGTGAAAAAATGCTGTCAACTAGGAATGCCTTCAAAAATGGAAGTGTTAATAATTTATAATTAATCATCAATGAACAAAATGCAGTGACTGAACAAAAGAGAAACCTAAATCAAATCAATATTTGGTGTGAACACCCTTTGCCTTAAAAAGAGCATCAATTCTTATTCTTAATCTATTGCATAGAGTTTTTGAAGAAACTTGGCTGGTAGCTTGCGCCAAACATCTTGAAGAACTACCATAGATCTTCTGTGGATATATGCTTCCTGACATATATAATCAATTTGGTGTAATTGGTTGATCATACACTGGACTATAATCCTGCAAAATGCATTGTGTGTACCCCTGTGTGTGTAAACTTTGTGTGCACCTGCCTAACACTTGTCAAAAAACAACTTATGTCCATCTTATGCCTTAAGTCCTTTCAGCCTTATGGGTGTTTTAACATTAAACATGTGGATGGCTAAAAAGATACAGTACTGTCCAAAGATTTGGGTAGGTGCCTTCAAACCAGCATCAGTTCACACACAGGGGCACACACAAAGTCAGGGATTTTGCAGGATTATAGTCAGGTGTATGATCAACCAATTACACCAAATGTCAGGAAGCATACATCCACAGGAGATCTGTGGTAGTTCTAAAGGCAAAGGGTGTTCACACCAAATATTGATTTGATTTAGGTTTCTCTTTTGTTCAGTCACTGCATTTTGTTCATTGATGAACATAAATGATTAACACTTCCATTTTTGAAGGCATTCCTAGTTGACAGCATTTTTTCACACCTGCCTAAGACTTTTGCACAGTACTGTACATTGACATTTGGTTGTTGACATTGACAACTACAATTGTTTTTTTCTTTTTTATACATGCAGCAGGTAACATACAGGAAGTAATGCAAAGATTACTGGCCATGTCAAAGATTAAAATGATGACATGGTTTTCTTACTCTCATTGCCTCATTGTGGTGGACAAGCATACCCTCTTTAATAATTCACTTTTGCATTTTCATTACGAACAACATGGGCTGCCTAAGTCTGGTACTCACTTGACAAGGAACTTGATTGGCAGAAACCAAGGGAAGCCACAGAATGGGAGGTCGTCCTGGCAGCGCTTGCGGATAGTGTCGTTGATCTCTGGGATGTGAGGTGTGACGTGTCTCATGGCTGTGTAGTCAAAGCTGTTGATCCAGAGCCCTGAGTCTTTGTACTCCACCTGTCCATCCAGCCCATGGAAGGTGCGCGTGGTGTGCTAAAGAAACACCAGACAGAGCACATTATCACCAGCCATAGTACCAGACATCTACCCATACTCCTCTGGCTATCTTCAGCTACCTGACATCAGTAAGGTTTACATTGTAGGTATGACAACATGGCAAGATATGACTAGGCCTGTCGCAATAAGCAATAAATTACTTCAATTAATCGCAATTAATGATAACTTAAAATGAGCGCAATAACTTTGCCGGCCTCGATAATTTTTCATTTGCATGCCTGTTTGTTTTGCACGTGTCTCTCTCTCTACCAAAGAGACTGGAGTCTAATGTTTCATATATTTTGAACTTGACATGTTTTATTTATTGTTTCAGTTTTGTGCGTTTTTTTATTTCCATTTTACTTATCGTTTTTGGTTAAGGTTTGGTTATTTATTTTGGATTAGAAATGAAATTTGATTGAAAAGATACACTTGCATTATTATGGCATTATCATTATATTAGTTGAAACAGACAATGTTATCGTTTATCGCAATGATTTCTGGGACAATTTATCGTCCAGCAAAATTTGTTATCGTGACAGGCCTAGATATGACTACAGCTAACATATAGGAATGTAAAATCAAAGTTGGAAATAAAGAGTGTATTTCACATGACATTAAAAAATCAAGTATGAGAGAAGGTACTACAGGCTAGACCTAGCCTTTGTTGTGGATTAAATAAAATCATTGTTCAAGAAACAACTGGCAAAAAAACACCGAGAAGAATTTTATTTTTATCAACTATACCTGCAGAAAGACTCGTTTTGGTCTAGGACTTGAAGGGTCAGAGGAGTAGGGGAAAAACACTCCACATGACACCAACAGAAATACCACTGCAAACACCGATCCAAGTACAGCCAGGATCCATTTGGTGCTACGAGCCAGATAGATGAAGTGCATCTAGCAACAAGTGTTGGTAAGCAAATGTTGGTAAGCAAGTTACCAACAAGTGTTGGTAAGCAAGAGAATGTGTGTGTATGAGTATGTTGTATGTGTATCAGTGTATGCAGAGGAAAGAACAGAAACAGAGGCAGAGAAAATACAGGTGAGAAAAATCATTCACAGATAAATGTAAATGATATACATGTTTTTTTTAGACGTATCTAGTAAGATACGTTACCATTGTAGGTAGGAAGACTTACAAAGTATGAGGACAGCAGGAATGTTGCCAGGGCAATAAGTGAGGCGAGAACCACATCAGGAGGTATTTCTGTGCCACTGCGGCCCAGGATAGGAGTGAAGATCTCAAAAACAACCCAGATCAGGAACATGAAGTGCACATAAGGCAGAGCAATGCCCACCAGGAAGAGTATGGAGTATTTCACAGATGCACCTGAGAGAACATGTCGCAGAATGGGCTTCATAATCAAACATATGGGAAAGATGTGTTGTACAAATAGACCCTTTTAACGGTAAAGACAAAAAAATGCCTCAACAATCTATTTTGCTTTTAAACTACTTAAGCTACATTTCACATGGTTGGGCATGTTAAAATGGAAACCTTTTGGTAAAAGCTACGACGCTAATTATAGAACGTTCTTGAAGTCGTCTATGCAGATGAGTGTCATTAGTTATTATATACCTTGTACTGTGTGTTCTTAATTAATTTTTCAACTGCAAACTGTGGATCAATATTAGCAATTATGCTTACTCTGGAATTTTTTAAATATGTATTAAATCTTTATTGTAATCCTTGGGGGAGAACATTTGTCTTCTGCATTTGATCCATCTAGGGAGTAGTATACACACATAGCCAGAGCAGAGGGCTGCCATTAAATCCAGCACCCAGGGTGCATTTGGGGGTTAGGGGCCTTGCTCAAGGGCATCTCATATGTGGCTGTGGACCCCCACCAAATTTTTCTGTACCCGTCAAGGATCAAACTGACCACCCTTCGGTAACCGGTCGAATTCCCTTACCAGTATCGGTTCTATATTAGTGTTTATTATTGTGCAATATCCCTAATAAATAAATCAATAAAATAGTAATAAAAACAATGAGTGGAGCATATAAGAAAGAGAAATGTTCCTGTTCCTACCTTTCTGTTTGAATTCTCTGGCTAGAAGCAGCTTGGTGATGAGAGGGAAGGCCACCATCAGCATGGGCACGTAGGCAGAACAAAGGCCGCGCTGGGTGAGGTAGACCAGTGCACAGCACCACAGCGCAAGGCTGACGTCGAAAAACAACTCTCCGAGTTCCAACCGCTGCACATTCTAGGATGACATAGGCCATAGGGCGTACAACATACACATACATATGGTGTGCTTAGAAAAATACAACAGAGAGCAACAACAAAAAAACAAAATATACAGAAGAAAAGGTAGTAAGGACTGACTAACCTGGTAAACCAGCTCCTCGTGCTTCATTTCAAAACTGAAATAAAGTACGAGGGGACAGTTTACCAGGCTAAGGACTGGAGTTTGTGAGGATTTCCAATAAGAGTTGACTAAAAAATGTAGCTTATTTTCGGTGCCTCGTAATTGTATCATTTAGTGAGTAATGTGAGTGCGTTTTGCACCATGTCAACACTGACAGCAAGCTTCATATTACAGGGTCAAACTTCAGCTGGGATAAAGATCCCTTTCTGCTTGCCATCATATTGTTTAGCTGTGATAGATAAAACACTGTTCTAGATTAAACACTGTCAGAAATTCAAAAGCACTAGTCTGAGGATTATCTGAAATTTGCACACACGCATTCTTTCTGTATTATTGTATTGTATGTATTATTACCACAGATCTTCTGTGGATGTATGCATGCTGACATATACAACCAATTTGGTGTAATTCATTGATCGTACAAAAACATAGCTTTTACAACAGTGCATGCACTAAGCAGGCATCTTGAATAGTGAATTTCTGTGTTACTCTGAGAAATTTGGTCAGATTTATCAAACATTCCACCACATATGGAACGCATTATAAGTAAATGACTTTACATGTGTTTATTTACGTGTGCCAGGGCACTCACCCCATAATAGAGATTTTTGGCCAAAGTGTGAATCAGGATCATCTTGCCAGTGGAGGCGGCGCCATATAAGCAGATGGAGGCGTAGAAGTGATTGTACCAGAACATGGAGCGGCCCAGTAGAGTCACCAACAGTGCCACGATGAGCACTGACAAGAGTGTCACCAGCCAGCTGAGTAGCGCCACGCCAACAGCATACACCAGCTCCCGGACACATCGACCCCCTATATACAGACACATAGAAAATATAATACATGCACATGTTTTGATGGACAATTTTCATTACTTCATTACTCAACACATGTTAGAAATAGCAAAACTTCTACCAGCCCTATCAATCACACAATGTTCAAGCTAAAAGCTGCTTTCCTTGGGTGACATAGAAAACAGGTTTAGTAAGATGTACTTTTGTGAGATCTTGTAAAAGCAGGATCTCAGAAAACATTTTTTTTTGTTTTTGTATAGTTACTGTACTTCCAAAGTTACTTATGAGAATAAAAACACAACATTGAAGGGGTTCATAGACTTGTACTTTGATTACTTAATTGTAGTGGTTGTGTGGTTGCATTTTGTTGATGTTACTGCAGCCTTCACAACATCCATTACAAGTTTACCCTCACAGTTGAAGCAGTACCTTTTTAATAATTCAGCATCATTTAAAATTTTGAAATATTGGGTTACAATACATTTCCCATCCCCAATAAGCATAACAGAAAGTTTTGCAGATCTTTATATAATACATCTTTTTACACTCCAAGTCACTTCAGTGGTTCCACAAACTCTTACATAGTTAGAATGAGACATTCTGTAACAGTTTTTCTTTTAAGAAGTATGAATATCTACTGAACAGCCCTGAACAGTTATCAGTTTTTATATTACATAGCTGTTTTAGTGAGATCTGATGACCTACCAATATTGCTGGGCATCACATACTTCTTCCCCAGGTAAAAGAAGGTTGCCATGGTCACCAAGCAGTTAATTATGGTACCAACCCGTGCTGGATATGCCACCACAACCACGCCCAAAAGGTCAAAAAACACCATGTTTCCATGCCGATAATCAGAAGCATCAGCCAACTTCTCCGACATGACCAGGTGCTTTAGTACAGCTAGGATGTTGTCTCCTGACAAGTCAGAAAATAAAATACAGCAAAAAAAACACAGATACACATACACATAAACATAAGTATGACATATTTGATTTGAGATATTTAAATGCAAGTTACAGCTCTCTCATGGATGAAACTGAAGGTACAGTAGAAGCAAAAAGTGCTTTGCACACCGTGCCCTCTTCAGAGGGTACTGGCACAAAAGACCGACTTAACACAACCATCTAGGACACATTATATACCATATCAGACATGTGGGCCTACAGACATGCTGAGTTTCAGTTTCAATTGATAAAGTCTAAGTGTATGGTATTACTAACCAAATATCAATGTGAGGAAAAAAGGAAGAAAACAAAATAACACATGCTTTAACTAAATAACAAATATTTCTCACCTGCTCTCTGAATAGAGTCTGTCAGGATCCGGTCTGCTGTATCATACTTAGTATGGTAGATGTATCCATTCTCAATGAATGCCAGATCTATGCCTGAGGATTGTGAAAGGCACCAAGAACAAGTTAGAACAAAAGGTAAAGAGGCCACAGAAAAGACGATGGATGCTGGAAGTGCTGGACTTTGCAACACAGGAAAAAAAAATACTTTAGCAGTGAATAAATGCACATACCTGGAATGTTGCCAAAGTCTCTGTAGATACGAAAATCTGTGTCAGAGGGGATCACCCCACTCTGAAACACCTCCTGCCCCACCACTGAGGCAAAGGGATGCTTAGCAGCGTGTACATAAGCTTGCACCAGCCAGGGGTTCTCTGGTCCTGGAAGGTTTAAAGTCATGTATCAGATACATAATAATTTAAATTACAATAACGATTATAATTGTTATTATTACTATTTATACATTAGCATACCTGTCTGAAAAACCACTTCCTTGCCACCCACACCTGCTGCCTCTAGATTAATAAAGGCTCGCACTTTTTTAGCCCATGGGTGCTGCGTGATGAAACCATGACTTGCCTGAAGAGAAGAGAGAAATAAAGGAGATGAGACTTGTCTCTATTTCCAAGACAGTCGGAATGTACACTTTCTACTTTTTCTCGTAATGTCAGCAATATTAGTACCATGTCTTGATATTTCAGTAAATAGAATCACCATTAGTGACATTAGCATTATCCAATCAGGGTGAAGATCCCCACAATCCAATCTTATTTTCTCCTTTACTTTAGGCATTTATAAAATACATGGATGTGAAAATAAAAAGCTTCTAATGCAATCTGAATGAGAAACACTGTGATACTTACAGGATTTTTACAGGCTAAAAACTATGAATCCTGATCATAAATCAACCAGTCTAAAGGGTTTTAGCATCTTCAGTTTCGATGAATTGCTAGTGCATTTCATTGTTTTTACTAATACACAACCCCTACTTTTTATTCTTTTTGAGAAAGCACTTCTAGCAAACATGCAGTGATATTGCCACCTTACTCTATGATGTCATGTCACACATTTAGTTTAACAAAACATTGTTTGTAAATGCCAATTATCAAATCTTTCACAATTTCACTTCAGCCTGGCTTGTCCAATTGAGTGTGTTTTGTATTGTCTATGTGCTGAGGACACCCATATTGATTTCATCGATTAAACATTGATTGCCTGTATTCTAGCAGAGACACAGATAAACTAAGGTCAAACACAGACCTGCAGAACATTCTCCTCCGCCCCGTTGAAGAGAAACACTACCCCATGACGCAGTGGGTTGGACAGGTTGGCCAGGGAGTGGAGCACCTCCAGCATGACTGCACAGCTAACAGCATCATCACTTGCCCCTAGAAGATGCAAATCCACAACACTGTCAAAAAACTACAAGCACATACACAGATACCATGAAGAAACATACTTGCACCCAGGAGTGGATGGCAGGACAGTGAATGACATGCTGTCTATCTGAGAGTGTAACAGTGCATGAGATTTGAACAAACCCAAGATATTGGTTGCAGTACAGTAACTGCTTGTGGTTTTAATACTGACTGACATCTGACTTGATAAACTTTTCCTAGCATTGTCTGTAGATAATGTCAACAAAAACTGTTCCCACATAAGAATTTTGAAGTCATAATGATCTTCTCTGTCCAAGTGATTAAAGCCCCCGCCCTTTTTTTAACATTTACAATTATTAGCAGGTGGCATTGCACTGCAAATTACCAATTATGGGCTGAGCTGATACATGTTCTAAGACCAACATAGGGTCATTCCGTGTCAAATCGAACGATGGCCGACAGTCACCCTCTCCAAAAAATCTGAAAAAAATCACAGCTGTTTGTACATCCAACCCATGTATAAATCTTAAATATTAAGTCTGATTCTTCATGTTTGCATAGCATATTGTTACTGTTTATGATCTTTAAATTGATAGCATTCCTGTTTATGGTCCTTTTGTGTTTGTATTATAATGCCATTTTTTCAGTTTTGCCTTGCTTTTTGTATGCTGTACAACAAAACCCTGCTCAAAAATGACCTTGACAGTGCAATTGGTTTAATTGTAACACAAAGTTTGTTTGGCAGCTTTTCCTGTAAATGACATGCTACCCTATCATTGACTTCCATTGTATTGAAAGAGCACAACATGTGGTGGAAAGAGGTACTGCTGATCAATCCAACTCCATGGAATTACTGACATTTTTTCCCAAACATCATATCTCAATAAAGAGGCTCAGCAACAAATCCAAATTTTGGACAAATGATCCTCACCTACAGGATGATTGTGGAAAAATGTTTAAAAAATCCTGTGAACTGTCCACATGGTGAAATGACAAGATGAAAACAGCCTTTTTGAAAATCAAGCCTAACTTCAAGAAAATACACTGACCATATGATCCGCATGACATTATAATCCGTATATGACTGGGAAAAATAATCTGAGAAATTTGTGTGCCATACTTTTTGAACGAGAAGCCCTCAAAAGTGGTGGTGTCATTTCACATATTGAATCTATAGCCATTTTCACAGCTTTGAAGAGAAAGAATTACACAAGGTACATCTGATCTGATTTGATTTTTGAATTCTACAGGAAAATGCATTTCTTTTCACAGTTACAGTAATGTGTGTGGAATACTAAAAGAGCCAGCAATGTCGGAAGTTGAGCAAAAGGCTTGTTCACCAGAATTCCCAAAATGACCTGAAATTTCAAAGGGCTGTAGTTTTGGAGCTATTAGTGATACAGACTTAATATTTATAATTTATACATAGGTTGGATGTACAAACAGCTGTGATTTTTTTCAGATTTTTTGGAGAGGGTGACTGTCGGCCATCGTTCGATTTGACACGGAATGACCCCATATCATAAAAACGTTGTTTTACTGGCCACAGCAGTTAAACAATTATTCCGATATTACCAGTTCTGATCATTATATTATCTGATCATGCTTTCATTTCCAAGACCTATGAAATGACATTTTAACCATGTTTGTGTGTTAAACGTTTCAAACAGAATTATGTGCACAAAAACATAAAAAAAACACAATTTGCAATTCTTGAAAGAAAGTATATAATCAAATGTATGAAGAAGTGGACTGACAGACAAGTTGGAATAATATCCACACATTTCACAAGGTAGCTACTGGGGAAACCATTACAATTACAACTAGATCTGTATTTATAAACCTGCAAAATAACAATCGCAAATGTTTCTGAGGTGAAATGTAGTGCCCTAGGCTAAATATAAGCTGTAGTTTACAATATAAATATAAATTGCTAACCAATGCAATGTAATATTACCTGATGTTAAGAACACTGAGGTTTTAGCAGCCCACTAATGTTGTTTCAGTTTATAACTCACATATGCTGCATTGGTAAGGCTCATTTCCACTTCACACAACAGACAGAGACAAAGAGCCATTAATCTGTACTTTGTGTTAATTTGGCAGAAAGCTAATCATGACAGAGCAACTCTATTTAAAATACTGGGGGTCTTATAGAGTCAACAGTCAAATCGTTTTTTTTTTTAATGTTGGAAACATTATGGAGTAGTTTTGCTTACTTTGCCTACTAAAAACATGTAGAAAATAGTCACCTCCTCTAGGGTAACCATGGTTCATGCAAAAGATGCACATATTGGATAGTGACTGAGATAACGTTTGAGACAGACAGATTTGCATATAGAAATGAGGTGTAAATAAGCCTTAACAGCTGTGCATACAATCTTCCAAAACTACAATTCCCTGCTTTCTCATCAGTCCTTCCTCAAGCATGAGCCCTTTGAAATTAAAAAAAGTATTTTCATTATTAAACAATATAACCTTAAAGAACATCTTCAAAAGGCCATGTAACGATGACGTGAAAAGTTGTAGAAATAAAAAAAAAATGATGATGCAGAACCTACCACCACTCTACACTGTACCTGGGCTGTTAGCCACCGAGTCGAAATGACAGTTGGCCAACATGAGGTGGTCTGTGCCGCTCTTGGGCTCCACTTTGACAGCAATGTTCGTGACCTTGTCATAGAAGCTGGTGAAACCACCCAGGAAGTCGATGCTGAAGGAGCCCGTGGGCCGCTGCACGTCCACAGTAACTGAGTGGGGACCAGCCTTGGTCTCCTCTCTGATCTTCTCAATCTCAGCCAGAAGATACCCAACAGTCTTTACCTCATTCTCCACACTTCCCACCGGTCGAGGACCCACAACAGTGATGCTTTCCAGGTGTTTTCTGCCACCAGAAAACCAACAGATAGTGAAGGGCAATAACAAACCAAAAGATGGCATTACATTCACAGAATTAATGTCACACATAGTTTTCCAATACTTAAGATACCTTAACATAAGATTTAAATGAATACAGATTCTCCAAGAAGTAATGTCACACATAGTTTTCCAGTACTTAAGATATCTGAACAACAGATTTAAACAAATTTCTCTCAGAACAAGAGGTGGCTCTGGAATGGCATATCTCACTATCAAACATAACCTTCATATAATTGAATACACTTCCTTTAATAAAGTAAACTTCACACAAACACACAGGTTTGGCAGAACATGCATGAGAAAAAAAAAACAGTGCAGGCCGCACCCATTTCCACCAAGCACATTTTCACACTATTTTTTTAAACTGAGAGTCAGGGTAAACAATCTTGTCCTAGACTGTTTTTCTGATTGAAATTCATTCAGTTAATTCAATATGGAATTTGCTGCACATCAAGACAAGTTATCTAAAGATTTGTATTTCTTCATGTTAATCGATGCATAGTCCACAAACGCCACAACCAATATAGTATGAGAGTTCCAACTACAGGAAACCATAAATGCAAAAAATCAAATGTTGGATGTTTGGAACAGAACTTGTCACATTGCATAGTGTTGTGCATTCAGTTCCAAGTGAAAATAAAGTGAGTGAACAGCCAGCGCTCACAACACATGGTAATAGGACATGGTGTAAATTTAAATTTAAATACCCTTCTTATCCTCCTGAAAGGGTTTTAGGAAAAATTCAGAGAGGACTTTCTTTTTTTCTATCAAAGTTTGTGAGCAATAGCATAAGATGTTGTCCCAAAGATACATAAAACACAGCACAACTTCTGAAACAAAGGTATTCAATTTACCAACTAGTACAATAGTGTTGATTATTTACAAGTACCCTATGTAATACAAACAAAATGCCACAAAAAGAAAAGTTTTTTCACAAAAGACAACAAGAAAATGGAACAATAAATACTAGCCAGTTTAAATGGCAAATATAATGCCAACGATTGCTTGTGAAAACACAATGTAAGTGGTTTCAAATCGAAACCTATCATACTTTCTCCAAAAGGGTGCACTATTTTATGTAACACACATGGAGTTGAATGGCTCTGTGGGGCTTATCGGACTGCAGTCATCATGATAAAATGCTGGGACAACCGGTCTAGCACATTAACTATGGTCACATGCCTGTTGACATACAGTAAATCCGCCAAAATTCTTGCTTCAGTTCACAAGGTAAAAGAGAGCAACAACTGTTAACAGTAAGACTACAGACTAAATTGTGGATATGCTATTTTCCTGGTGAATAAAGAATCAATATCTAACATGAAGTTAGATCTAACTAACTATCTAAGAGGTACTGGCATAACATGAAATGGCTGAAAACACTTCAATTGAAAATGCCCACCTCTGTTTGGCCATTCTTTTTCAATGTGTGAAAAGCAAAACTGACTTTGTTGATATGCTTTTCTGCAACAGAATACCTGTCACTGGGCATGTAGTATACTTTCAGATTCTTGCCACATTTTAACATCAGTGCCTGGAACGACCCATCCAAACGTAGCCTAAGTAAAGGCATGTTTCATTGTTTTATGCATGCTATTTTAACAAAATAAGGGGATATTAGTGGACCATACCCATTTGGGTGTCACATTATTGTATAAAAATAGCAGCCTATTGGTTAGCCTTTTGCATATTAATATTGGAATCCCCTTCTTTGATAATTAAAAAGAATCATAAATGTAGGCTTTGGATGAATTGAAACCACACCTGACAGTAAAAGCAATCCCATTTTAATGGTTATACACAATTACAGAAGTCCACACATAGCATGGTTAAAACCATTTGTTTCTTTGTTTTTATTTTTTTATTTTAAAAAGACCTACCATTATCACACAATTAACTTACATATTTTGTAATAGCCTACTAATGATATAGCCTACTAGTCCTTCCTTCACAGTTGTCACAGTAAATACATGCCTGCAACCATAGTATGTCTATGCCTGCAACAGTAGGCTACTAGAATCAAGCCCACACATGAGCGGAGATAACGCTCTGACAATATGGGGTTCTATGAATTCGCCAGTAGGCGGCAGGAATGCTTTGGCTTCTGTCATACAAGAATACAGAGAGAATGAATGAATTGTTTTGTTATAGAGGCACTGCATCTCGTCCATTCTACAGTTTGACTGACAGCGGGGCTCCCTTTCCTGTCATTGGTTCACGATGTCATGGACGTACAGCACAGCACAGGCCACTGAATACTTTCATATACGTACCGTTATCTTGAGATCTCGAAATAACAATGTCATCTCGAAATTACATAATTCTATCTTGAGATGACAAAAACGTACGGTATGGTGATTTCGAGATAACGGCAGGCCTGAAAATAATGGTAACCATGCCCATTGTGGACTTCCGTATAACCCTTTAAGTAGGAACCTTTTCAGTGCAGAGCATGACTTTGATTAAGCTCACCAAGACTACATTTCCTATAACCTTAATAGCCAACAAAGCAGGCTACCTCCTTATTAATATCGGGTAATCTATGGGCTACTACTACTATTACTACTGCGGGAATGTGACACCCAAACACCGAGCACCATATCCTCTGTTTGCGGAAATAAGCTAACTTTTTACAAACAATGAAACAGGCCTTCGTCTAAACTTCGATTAGCCTACACAGGCAAATACCTGAAAAACATGTAAAGTATATAAAACAACACCTTTTGCAGATAGGCTACCGCAACACGACAATTCTGTTTTAATGCTTTACATTTTACAAATATCTCCACCCAAGAGGCGAACACTAAGGTCAGCCAGGTAAGCACAGGTTCTCGCACCTTTCAGATTGACAACAAAATTAAAGAGACGACTTACCTTGCTCTGACTGCATTGAACTCGCCAGTAGATCTTCCTAGGACAAGCTGCTGTAAAGATAAATGAACAAGCCCCCACAACACCAAAATAAATGCAACTACCAGTACAGCGGCCACTCCTTCGCGCAGCAAGTACGAGTTGACTCCTGACTTCTTTTCTATGTCGCCATAGCCGTTCTTGTCTTGTCCGTAATGGGCATAATTCGCATGCGTTGATACATTATTTTGTTTGTTATGCAGTTTTATTCTCCTAACAGTCGTGTCACTCTCCATCTTTAGTACTGGTACACTGACTTGCGTCAGACAAGCAGGCACCGGACGGCAGACGCCGAGGGACAAACATGGTGGAAGAATACACCGGAAAACTATATCGCCTTTACAACATAGCTCAAGGTGCTTTCCAAAGCAAACAAAGATAATAGATTATGTTTAATGCGATGTCCTGTGCGAGGTAAAGCACAAACAGATTTGTTGGTACGCCCTACTTTTAAACTTGTTGAGGTCAAGACCTGTTTTATAGTTCTTATAGGCCTGCACCGGAGGTGCAAAGCCCTATTTTTTCGAAACATTCTTCTTTTTTCTTATTCTGCCAAACTCCGCCTTTGACACACTTTTCATGCACGTAAAATGAAAATTTGTACACACATAAGAAATAGTGGTCGGCTCCCATTGACACAGACTTGCTGTGGGTGTGGCCCAGAGACTCCATAGCGCCCCCATGTCTTAGAGCACAGTGATTTCAGCTACACCCCCCAAAATGTGGTAGACATCCAAAACAGTGGTGTTGAGCATGAAAAGTCAATAGACACTATACATTTTATCATTGTGGAAAAAACTAGATGTACCGCACAGTGGTATGACCGCCACATGGTATTGATTTTTGGCTACTCTACATTAAAAGCTATTTTAACTATTGAATGTTTAAAGCGTTATAAAGCTGATGTTCCCCCCATGTTCACAAATCCTGTATTTAAATGGTTATGGTGTGAAGGTCTAACTGGTGGACTTTGACCACAGGAGGAGCTCCTAAGTTGGAAATCGTGGTGTAAGCTGCTAGTGCTGTGGCATGGACAGGTGATTTTAATGAATAAGTTTCCACTGAATATGAGGGAAAACAGTTTTAGTTTTAAATCAGAGTGTTCTACAGATAGTGGCCAAAATGTGATCTTGTAAAATTACAGCACCTACAATACATGAAATGTCATGGTACTTGGCATGCTTCCAGAGGTTGTACATGGATTGGACAGGCTGATTGTACATGACAAATTTTGTGCAGTTCCAAATGCATATTACTCCAGTTGCCTCACTTCCTGTTGGGCGTGGCTAATGCAGTGTATATACAAAAGTTGGTCGCTTTGGTGACCCCAACACACCTACCAAATGTGGTGAGCATAGATGAAACTATATGCTGAGCACATGGCTATGAAACATAAGTCTTTGAATGTTCTGGACCAGACCCACAGCGTGCATAGGAAGTCTCAAAAAAGAAAGAGTGCCGCAGAAGAAAGAAAGAAAGTGCTCGGGCCCTAAACATGACAGTTGGTCCAGTTCACTCACTCTTTTTCTCTCACTCAGTCACCCACCCACACACTATCATGGTTGAAAAGAAGCCATTTAGGCCTAATATAGGCCTGGCTCAACGCTGGTCAAGTGTTGCTTTCTCTTTGGCTGGAATGTCTTTAACATGAAATACAAAAACTACCGCTCTCTCTCTCTAGCTGAAATGGCTTTATCATAGTTAAGACAAGACATTTTAGGGCACTTCATTGTGTCCTGAAATCTATCCTCTTCTCTTTTTTACATGTTTTGTACTTCATTCAGTGAAACATGGCTTTTCTCTACAGCTTTCACTCTTATTTCTAGAGTGGAGCTGAGTATTATGACATAATCAGCTTTCTGCCATTCATTTCAATAGGACAAAATATCACCCAAAAACAGGAATAACAAACGAACGTCAAGGAGTAGTGTAACCATTTGTACAACGATTCATGTCCAGATCGGGTTGAACATTTCAGAGTTGGAACAACGTCTCTATCTCGAAAGTGCTGAGGACTAGTGGTGACAAAAATGGGTGAAAATTCAAATGAAGAAGTGTATTCGATGAGAAAGCACACTTAATAAAAAACTACCCAGGAAAAAGTAGCCTACTATAGAGTGCCATAAAAATCTTATAGTATTTTTGGACTTGTTATTATAAAAAATATTAGTATTTGGGGACATTCTACTACCGCAATATAAAATTGTTCTACAGGAACAGCAGGGAGGAAATATTTAAGTATTATGCAGGTATGGATGGATGGTAGCAGTAGCCTACTATAGAACACCATAGAGGTATTCTATAATTATTATACATAGCCTACTAACTCACAGTATGTCACAAAAGTGAGTACACCCTTCACATTTTACCAAAGAATTGCTATATTTTTTAAAGGGAAAATACTACACAAATGAAACTTTGATATGTTTTTGAGTTGTCAATGTACAGCTTGTGTACCAGTATTAATTTGCTGTCCTCTGAAAACAACTTTACACACAGACATTTTTGTATAAATAGCAGGCCAAAAAAGAAATTCACACCCTGAATGATAACTGTACATATCATTCAACCATAAAAACCCACTTGTCCTATTTATCATTTTTGTGTTTTGGTCTGCTCAACTGGACCATAGAAATTCGTGTGTCATGTTTTAGAACTATTCATTTTATTGTTTTGGCTATAATTCTGTCATACTATCCACTGGATGACCAACATGGCTCCTCATGGCAAAAAAGAAAACTCAGGACTTGAGAAATGGACTTGTTGCTTTACATAATGATGGCCTATGCCACAAAAAATCAGCAACACCATGAAACTGAGCTACACCATCATGGATTGAGTCATTAGGTGGTTTTCCAAAACGGGTGCATTGTCAGAACAGGCATTGACAGGATCAGTCAAAGAAGTTGGGTCCACACACACTTGGTCTTCAAAAAATAAATGCATTAGTGCAGCCAGCATTGCTGCAGAGGTTGCAAAGGTGGGAGGTCAGACTGACAGAGCTAAAATAATATGGGACATAGTGCAACAACTCGATCTTCATGGTCGTCCTTCCAGATGAAAGCCTCTTTTAAAACTTGATCACAAAAAAGCCAGAAAACCGTTTGCAGAAGACATGCAGTCCAAAAGCATGAATTCCTGAAACCATATCCTGTGGTCTGACGAGATTTAAATAAACTTTTTTGGCTTAAATGATGTTAGTCATCTGTGGCTGCGGCCTGTTTAACAGTACCATTGTAATTGTGCCTTGCCTACAATCAAGTCTAGTAGTGGGAGCATCATGGTTTGGGGCTGCATCAATGTTGCCAGCACTGGGCAACTGCAGTTCACAAGAAATCATGGATTGCAACATGTGCTGTGGCATTCTGAAGCAGAACATGATGCCCCCCCCCCTTCAGACTGGCACACAACAGTTGTTTTCATCATGATAACAACCCCTAACACACCTCCAAGATGATCACTGCCTCCCTGAAGAAGTTGAAAGTGAAGGTAATGCAGTGGCCAAGTATGTTTCCAGACCTGAACCCTGTTGAGTACCCGTGGGGCATCCTTAAACAGGAGATGAAGGAGCACCAGTGTCTAACATCTCCCAGGTCCATAATGCCATAATGGAGGAATAGAAAAGGATCACAAAAACAACATGTGCAACTCTGGTGAATTTCATATTAAGGCAGTGGTAGATAACAATGGTGCTCACTTTAAAAAGTTAAAATTTTGACACAATTTGCACATGTTCACATTGGGGTGTATTCACTTTTGTGGCCTGCTATGTAGCCTACACAACAATGCCTGTGTGTAAAGTTGTTTTCAGAGGACAGTAAATTAATACTGCTACGCAAGCTGCACTAACTACTGAAAAACATATTGAAATTTCATTTGTGTGGTGTTGTTGCTTGAAAAGATATGGTCCATTTTTGGCTGAATTGTGAAGGGTGTACTCACTTTTGTGAGATACTGTATAGGATACCTATAGGACCATTTTCATTAGTGTTATTAAGAACAATAAGTGTTCGGTGAACAAGCCAACAGGTGTTCCGCGGCGCATGTGTATTTTTGCATCCAAATGCATAGTTGTCGGGATTTTATGGAGTGGTTAGTCGGCCTGTGAGTCATCAGACTTCTGCACGAGGTGGTCTTCTGAACCCCAGGGCCTGTCACGCTAATTACTCCGCTTCAATGGCTTGGTTTGAAAGTCGAACCCGTGACGGTCATAAGGATTTGTGCTGTGAAGATTTCTACCTCCCAAAGAATGCTGGTGGGAGCACTGTGTAAGATACTCTGGAACTGTTTGCACACAGAGCTGACCATTTCCGTCCAAAATCTAATAATCTACTTAAGGTAAGACATACTACAAAAAACTACACACATATTAAATAAGTCAGTGTAAATCTAATTTACCAGAGCTTCTGTTCTCTTTTAAGTTTGTTTTAATGGCAGGTGTGTCAAATGTGGTTAATGGTAAACCACAAATGTAGGCTATTAAGGAGGACTATTTTGTTTCAGCTGATCAGAATGCCGCGAGGTGATTTCAACGTTCACTTTGCAAGCAGAGGACGCGGTGGTTATGTTCGGGCAGAGGAGTATGTAGCCTAACTCACTTTTAACATTCAAGACATTTTCATTTTACAGTATTATATTTACTTATTTGTGTTTAGATTTTATGCATGTGGCGGTTTGGGGGCGGTTTGAAAATGTTATTAAACCTAAGCTTATTATCCACATGCCAGCAGTGTAGTGAACCACAAAAGAATAAATTGGTTTTGTCTGCAGAGCCGCAGGCATAGCCCTTCTGGTGGTTATTTTGGCGGCTCTTCTTATCTTGGGATGCTGGTACTTCAGGAGGAGGCGGGGTTACAAAATTATACGGGTAAGATTTGGGTCTACATCTACCCAATCATTAATGTACTGGCCATGGAGCTGTCCTTCACTTGTAGGCCTTTTCACTGTAAAGGTAGCCAATGTGTGATTGTTATTTGGGGGGGGGGCTTTTCTGTGGGAAGAAAGCATTTGCTTGTTTCCACTACAGAATCCCAGCAGTACTCAGCCATGGACATCCAATACCGGTCAGTACAGTGAGGGAGGCCCTGCATCCGACAACAAATTTCCACTGAATGACCTCAGTAACCTGCAACCCGTGGTAGGTTTATGGAATGTGTCTCAGAAGGATTGTTTTCTGATTTTAAACAGAGTGGGGTTCCTCTCAGCTGGAAAGTTTCCCAACAAATTCAGATGTAAACTCATTGCTAACCTAGGTAATATAAAGCTACTTAAACTGCCCACAAGTGCCCTTTGAAAGACCTATTGTTCAGTCTTAAAGCTTTGTGGGCTAAGGAATGCACGTGACTTGCAACACTCTCAGCAGAAAAGCAGCTGTGTTACAGTGTTGGATCATATGGATTGCATAAATTTAGAAGTATGGAATTTGGAATAACCACACTGCAATCTCTTTCTCTTGGTCGACAGTTCAGTTGTGGTTAATGTTGACTCCTGTTCAATGAAAATGTTCTCAGTTTTCAGTATTCTTGAAAGTGCTGTCTTATAATTCATTGCACCTTTTCATTTAACAAAACTCCCAGTTCACTCTGGGTGTTCCACCATTGTACGTGAAAAGACAAAGTGGGCTCTCTAATTGGGAACCAAAGGTTAAAAAAAACAAGCAGCACCATCTCAATAAGGTGGGTCTTGTGGTACAGGTGTACCTTCACATGCCATGAGGGGAGACATTTTTTGAGAAGATGCTTGCAGCAGGTTTACTGTGTAGAACTCACTGAGCTATGGTCCAGCAAAGTGGAACCTGTGTGCAGTGGGGCAGGATGCCTACACTTTTGCTTGCAGAACCACTGAATCAGTTTCCTAGATTTTAACACAACACAATTAGGCTACTAATGCAGAGCTACTGTGCAACTGTCTATATCTACAAACTCAAAGTCATCCTGCCACACTGGACCATAGCTTAAAATGAGGTCCATCCAATGGCTCTGCAGTAAGCTTTCAGGACATTGAGTCATTAAACACTATACCTTTATTAATGACCTGACTTTTTGTTTTTAATTGCAGGTACCCAACGCCCCACCAGCCTATGAGAAGATAGCTTCAGCCGCACCACCTCCTCCCTACTCACCTTGATATGGGAGCGCTACATAAAAAATCACTTCCATTTCAACAGCTGTCGTTGATTATAAAATAAGTGGGAAAAATCATTTTTAATTTATCCGGACCAATATTTACATTCAATATTTGAAATATTTACTGTTTATATATTTATCCTTTTTATGTAAACGTCTATATCTTGCATTAGTTTTGCAGTTTACACAAACTATTCAGTGGTGATGTTAAATAACACCTTTCAAGGGTCCTACTGCAAGTCAAACTTAAAATTCAGTTTTTTTTTCCATGACATTCTCTGACTAAAAAGGACAATTTCCATGACCTCCTGTATAAGACTCCACCTCCAGTGATCCAGAGATACAGCTCCTGGTTTCCCACCATCAGCCCAGAACTGAAGAAGCCTTTTGGATGAAAGGTGAAATGTCATCAAGCTCCAAGAAGAAGTCCAGTTGCTTACAACAGCTCCTTTGACTACCATGACCTGGATGATTGAGAATCTGCACGGACATAATTTCTAAAAGACTACACATTGAGTTTCTGAGTTGGAAAAAACATGTTATTATAAACCAATCAATCTTGATTCTCAATTTTCAGATTCAGATGTTTTCAGTGCAAAACTTTGTTTGCTTTTGTCAACAGCTGAACAGAGAGGAGACTATAATGAAATTAATGTTATTTTACAAGGACCATAATTATGCATGGACATTTATAGCGCAGCTGGGGAAGAACTACATACTAAACTACTTCCCTGATATTCCTTAACTTTGCCCCAAAAATTATTAAATTCCCAGAGTTTCCATGTCTGGAACTGACTGTAATGTAACACAATGATTTTCCAAAAAATGTCATGACCAATAGGAACCCTGGGCTTTAATGAGCAATGTTATAAAAGAGGATGAGTGCCTTTAACTGTGCATGTGTTTTTCAAGAATACATACATTTAGGAAACATTTCTGATTTTAGTGAAACATCTGCAACCAACCATGGTAGAGTACAAAACAATTTTATTTCAATGCAACAATGTCTGTAAATAATGCAAGTGGTCCAAAAATATCCACAGTATTTGAAAAAATGTAATAAATAACTTGACAGCATTTAGTGACTTGAACCTTTGAGGGGCATACCATTACATAGTCATGTACAGTTCTTGGATTTCAGTGCCAAATTAAACAAAATCATTTTCAGTAAAAACACAGACCGTGTAGAGATGTTGATGCCAGGACTTCTGACATGTGTTAATCATTTTCATCACTACATTAGGCGTGTGAAGTAAACCTCCTGGTATATTTTGTTGTACATGTGGACACGTGTACTTGTTTGAAAGAATCATCAGGCTTGTAACAAGTAACATTTGATTTATGAAATATATAACACGTGACACCAGTTTTTCCAAAATGTGTCAGTAGGCACTTGATTTGGAGTGATTTTTTTGCTTTGAGTCAGAGTTGGTAAATTTTGATATTTCCACCATGTTATTGTTTTTACTGCTTTATTAAAGTTGGAATATTGTTGTCCAAAGTTATTCTTTTCATCTGTTCAGTCCTCCTTGGGTGGGCTGGGATAAGTTCAATGAATTCACTACCTTCTGTGAAGGCTGTTCCAAACCTACTAGACTGCTGGGAATCAAGCCTTTTGCTCCTGCGGGCACAATGGGAATGGTGTGGAGAGCAGGGTCTCTAATACTGCTCAAAATGGCTCCATCTGGACTGACCAAAAGTCTGTTGTATGACAATCCTGTTAGCCCTGAAGTTCCTTTATTTTGTGAAGAGTCTGCCAGAACCACAGACAAAGCAACAGATTCTGGTGTAGCATTACTGACTGGCTGGCATGGGGTCATAATCACTGCCTTGCTTGACGAAGACACAGATGTGGGTGGTACTGCCTGTCTGTTGTTAAGTCTGCTATCAATAGGCTGTACTGTTGCAATAGGCACTGCCTGCATTCTACACGTTGAGCTACTTATAAAAGGCACAGTGACCGTTTTAGCTACAGAGGCTACAGTCCTAGACACAAGCTGGCCTTTAGATACTGTGCTCACAGACAATGCATGCAAAGATGTTGGGATTTTTGTAGCATAAGGGCTTTCTTGCGTCTTTGTGAGTGCAGCAGACTTATGCATTACACTGTCGGTAAACAAGCGAACTGATGTAGCCGGTGGAATTTTTTCTCCAGTCAACACAGAGGGCAACCTCAAATCACCTGCCATATTCAGTTTCCCTGTGGACACAGCTGCCCCAGATATCTGACAAATCTGTGCAGAGCAAGAAACACTTGGCACAGGTGTTCTCACTGAACAAACAGTAACAGGCAGAGATTGCAGTGGGCCTACCTTAACAGAAGTGGGTGCAGGTATTTTACACACTGACTGTGGGGGCACAGCTCTTGGTATTACAACTCTACGTTCTTGTAATGATGGCAAAACTGGCATAGAGACAGGGGCACCAGCTCTTCCATGACCAGACTTTTCAGTCAGATTCACATTAGGTCGAGGTTCTGAGGCAGACGGCAGACTAGAAATCAGTAAAACGTGGCTGCCAGGCCCAAGGCCCTGGGCCGGCACAACGAACCGTGCGTTGTTTATAAGGATCTGGGTGCCAGGAGCGAGAGGAGCACTTGTGTTGATCACTATTTTCTGTTGCGTGTTTGACGTTACAGGTTTGGCCTCTGCAGATGGCCTAACTGTGGTGTGAGAGGCAGGAGTTTGTACCACAGCGCCTCTGCCTGGAGAAAGAGGAGTAACAACCCTGAGTGGCAATACTGACGAGGGACTAACACTAGTCTGTGTTGATACAGTGGAGGGCATATGTGGTACTCCTGTCAGACCCTGGCTTTTAATGTTCAAGTTGTTTGTGGGTGAGGTAACAATGGTTGACTTCAGAGTACTGGGAGTCTTCACTGTTCCCTGGCAAAGACTGGGGAGTGAAAGTGGCACTACTAAAGGGGTGGAATTATGAAGATTGGCAGACCAGACCGCTGATGGACCCAAATGCCCAGAAGTCACTATAAGTGGAGGACTTCCAGTGAGGGCAGTGTTAGCTTTTACTTTATTATCTGCAGTCAGAGATGAACTGCTGTTTGTAGTATTTTGAACAAATACAGACCTACTCAAACTCGCTGCACCTGCTCTAGAAACACAAAAAGGAGCAGATGACTCAGGCGGTCCGATTTTGCTGCTAGAGGCCGAAACATCAGTAGGTAATCTCACGTGCAACCCGGGAGACAGAGCTGGGCCCTCATTTATTTTGCAAAGAACACTGCTGCTGTCAGGACGATTCAGATGTGTCTGAATGGATTCAGCTTTGGAGACAGCAGTTGATCCTGTAGTTGTAGACTGAGGAGAGATGGTAGTGTGTTTTGAAAAGGAAACTGTAGGGAGGGAGGAGATGGATGGAAGAACCATAAGCCTTGTTCCTGGTGGGACAGATGTGACATTTGAGTGGGTAGTACTCTTGGGTGCGTCACTAACTGAAGGGGCAAGAAGGAAAATCTTCTGAAATGGAACCTGATCTTGACCACTGGGCTCTGGATGTGCCCTCTTCTGAGGCGCCTGGGTCACACACTTGCTTTGGCTGGTCTGTGATGCATCTGTAACAGCTAACGGCAACATATTCACATTTTTCTGCGAGACCACAGGTATTAAGCAATTACCAGTGATCACACTCTGAGTACTTTTGCAAGAAAAACCCACAGAGGTGCTTCCTGGATTTGCAATGCGTGGGGATGTGATTTTTACTGTAGGCAGCTGGGATACCGTTGTAGTCGACACATGTTCTGCTATAGAGGGGGCTTTCACAGATTGTGTGGATGTGGACACTAAGAGACCTTTCAATTGTGGGGAAAGATTGAAAACAGGACTAGCAGGTGATGCCCCATGCTTGTCAGATGTCTGAACTTTAACAACACCAGTATTCCCCCCTCTGGTTGTAACAAGGATAGACTTTGAGTCTCTGATGCACACAGTCTTAAGTTCTTGCTTCACATCACCTGACTCACTAAGAACTGAATCTGAACTGGAACTCGATATGGGCCCATCTGAATTCGCACCAAAACCTAAAACTGTCTGGGGTTTGTTGTCCTTTGAATTTGATATAGGGAAAGTATGTAATTTCAAGGAGACTACTGGAGTGGGCACATGTTCCACTTGAGAATTTGTAACTGGAGGGACATGCTGAACAGGCACACTGAATCCAGGAGTGCTGGTGAATGATGTTTTACAACACGGCTTTCCCCTTTGTTCCCCAGAATTTTCACATTTTTGGACAAGCATAGCTTTAGGCAGGATAACTACCTGTTGCACTGTCTTTTCTCCATTCTCCTGGTCTGTTATGGGTGGAGCTGTAAAGTTAAGTGGACTACCTTCCTTTTTAAGGAGACCCAATCCCCCTGGTACCTTGTATACCATCTGCGATGGACTTGGGGATGTGCTGGGTATCCTGATAGGTCCTGTTTTTGCAGGTTGCGTTTGAGGGGTTTGTGTGAGTGTGAAAACCTTGCTCTCAGCCTGGTTCATATAATGTGTAGTGTTTGTTGGGCTTTCCCTAATTAATGTCACTTTGTTCCCAACACTCCTCGCTAGCAAAGCCTGAATTGGTCTGTTTCTTCTGCAAACACCCGCTACAGCAGGCGCACTCTCTGGCGGGTTTGTCTCAGGAAACCGTTGATTGTGTGTCGTTGAATCTGCATTACTTGATACATCTTCAATTTTGGTGCAAAATATGGACTCTCCAGTGCTCATCTTGCTTTTCAGGTTTTGACTGTGATCGTCCTCCATACTCCAACTGTGATGCTTAGAGCTGTGCGTAGATGTCTGGTGCTCAGTTCGTGTGAGGGGACCCTGTCTGACAGAACACATGCCTGCCACTGTTTCTCCAGTATCTGGTAGTTGTGGACTATCTGCAAACAGCATATGTATGTATCAGCAATCACTCATGATATAATATTAATATTTATTTGAAAGAAAATATGTACTTACCAAATGCTGTCTCTCCAAGTTTCTCCTCCTTGTCATTCTCTTCAGTTTCCATAGGGAGATCCATTAATGCGTTAAGGTATTTTGCTGGCCCAAAATCCTCGTCTTCCAGCAGCAACTCCTCTCTAATGAAAATGTCGTACTCTGGATGTTTTTTGAAATCATCATAGTCCTTCTTCAGCCGTGCCCTGAGAAGTGACAGAAAAGCAGAACGTAGAGATATTACAGACATAAATAACATCACCCATCTTAGATGGTGTAAACATGACAAAACATATTTATCAAATACTTATCCAGCTCTATGGCAAAGAAAAGATGGCCGTCATCTCTAACCTGTTCTTGTGGAAGGCTCTGATAAGTTTTGGTTCCCATGGTGATAGCTCATTAAGTAGTCTAATGAGGGTGATGTGTAGCTCTTTGACAGCCTCTCTCCTGTACTGCCATCTCCCCTGAATTGGACGAAATACATGGTCAACATATTTAGCAAGTGGCATGTAATAACACATTAAAAGTTTCCATTAAACATTTCTTTAGTCCATCAATCTTGGTTTAAAAGTTATGAAGTCTTGAAAATGTATGAGTGTATATTTATGTACTGTAACATTTTATTTTTAACGAGAGTATGCACTATTGTGTATTTTTATTATATTAGAAATAGTCCACTAAATATATTTTGGCCTATTTTGTAACATTTTACTGCTTATATTATAAAATACATTACTATCACAGAGGTCTGTCATGCACTGACACTTTGTGTTAGCATTTTGTTCACTAATGTCAGTATATGACTTGCTCTTAGTCTCTCTTGATTGTGATTGTTTACACATGATTTCAAAATGCATCTTGAGCAAACAATCCACAGGTGGACAGCTAAGGTACTTTGCCCTTTATACCAGTAGAACTCTTGTGGGGGGCACATTACAGTTTACACAGACAGAATGTGGTGAAATGCATCACAGACCAATGTTGGCAGGTGGTTTGCAAAACTTCATCACAATATGTTTTGGTGATTGTTTAAAATTGTGTCTGTCAACTGCCTTCTTATGACTTCATCGACGCAAGAAATGCAGTTATAAAACATTTTGGATTTTGTTGTTCCTCCTAGCATATGTTGGCCTACTGAAGTACACATACAGCTCTGGAAAGAATTTAGAGACCACTGTTCATTTGGAATTTGTGAGTATGTGAGTATAAAATGTTGATAGTAGTTTACAGAATAAAAAGATGTTCACTTTACTGACACATATACCTATAAATAGTTAAATCAGAGAAACTGCTATTTTTACAGTGGTCTCTTAATTTTTTCCAGAGCTGTATAATAAATGGTGAATCTGGTAAAGATTCCCTCTTTTTTTGGAACCATTAACAGTACACTATTAGTAAATGCAAAAACATTTAATTTCGGTTAATTCAAGTAACGGTAGATTCAAATAAACACCCACAATTCCTCCAAGCTACTTAATTTATTGTGGCCATTCATCATTAAGCCATTCATCATTAAAGCGAAACTATGCAACTATACTCAACTCCAACCTACACTGAGGAACTGACTTGCTTGAACATAACACTGTAACACTGCACTACGTTCTAAGACAGCCAACCTGACAGGCACAACTCTGCGTACTGTAATTATCATTTATTTATTTTATATTATCACTGTAACCATTTGCACCATTATGTTACTGCTATCTGCACTCTATCTGTTTTATTGTTATCTGTTAATTATCAATTGCACTATAATATCAAGACAGTCCATCTGTTTCTTTAGCTGCCTACTGCACATATTGGAATAGGTGGGTGAAAATGCCTTGATACCTCCATCTATTTATGCTGTCAGTCACACCAGTCACTTTATTGCCATACCTGCTGCTGATATGTGCCTGTTTATCTCCAGGCTTTGCACAAGTCTATGCACAGTCTATGCAACTTTTTACAGACAGTAGATCATATTAGTTATTGTACAGTCTATGTTAATTCTTGTACTTAATTCTTGTACTTAGTAGTTTTTATAGTAGTTTTTATTGTACATATCTCTCCTTGTTTATTTATGTGTGCACATTATGGGGAAGCTTGCAATCTCATTATACTTGTATAATGACAATAAAGGCATTCTATTCTATTCTATGCAACATTTTCAAGGTTAATGAATCATCTTCGTAAGTCGGTAGATGGTTAAATGACTCATTACAGGGCGAATGAATGTTCTCTCGGCCACCCCAGTGGTCTGTAGACAAATCTTGGGCCTGGCAGGCTAGTTGCTAGCTTTGCAGGCAGACATGCAGTTTCATCATGACGGTAGTCACTGTTTGTAGAGGGGTTTGTTTTGACTTTGTGGTCTGTTGCTTAATAGCTAAGTGGCTAGTGAACATTTGGCAGTGAACATTTAATCCTGGGCCATGGGGAGAACGCATACGAAACCAACCAAAAGTTGCATAGTATTGCTTTAAAACAGCTGTACTGCTTTACTAAAAAGTACACACACACACACATTACACACACGTTATATAAAGTGTAAGATTACAAAAAAGCCCAAGGACACAGAATAAAGCATACAAAGCTCACAAAAGCAATGTTCTCTTTCTTACTAACAGATTTCTTTTTTGTGCTTTCCAGCTCATCCATCTCATCTTCAGTTTTACTAATGAGTTCCCTCAGTTCCTTCAGACTGGAACACACCAACTGCAAAAAGAAAGAAATCTGTGTTTGTGTACTTGTACATTCATAAGGTTGGGGTCATAACACCAACCATGAGCCTTAAAAGGGAAAAAGATGAGCTTTGGGTATGTTAAAGCAGGATAGCAAGTTGGTATGTTTGCTGAAGAGCAAAACTACGCTACCCTGTTGCATTTCGAACTTCACTATTTTTTCCGTTTTTGTCGAAAAGGCTCAAAATGTAGCTCCACACTTCCTTAGTTGTATAACAAGAGCCCTGGCATTCAAAACGAGGCATTGAGAACTTTGTATGTGCACAAATCGTAAAAAGACGGCTTCTGCAGGTAGTACCTTGCGGTAGTGTACCATGATGAAAGTCCATACAAGTCAACTGACTTACCAGAAGCGGCAGCAACACATGAACCAAATTGTTGACTGTAGTTGTAGTGACCAAAATACTGCAGAAATGGTGGAACGGAGAGCATTACAAAGAATTTGAGGAAGAGAAAGAAAAAATTCTATTTGATGGGCGTCTGTACTTATTCAAACCGGCAAATACAGATGAAGAGCTACGAGAGTGTGATGAAAGGGCTGCCAGAGAGAGACAGCATGCGGAAGAAGCTGCCACAGCCACTGACCTAGCCACAACTCAATCGACTTGTATGGACTTTCATCATGGCGGTAATCAGAAACTACTGATAGCAAGTCTAGCAACTCTAGTGATATCTTCCTCTCTGCCCTACTGTAAAAACAGTAAAGTTCAAAATGCAACAAGCTAGCGTAGTTTGCTCCTCAGCAAACATACCAACTCGTTATGTTTTAACATACCCAAAGTTAATTTCACATTGAATTTCCCCTTAAACTGTAGGTCCAAATACAACAGAGTACACTGTTCTTTCACATTACAGTAATCAGTTAAGTGATCTCTTATTTGCCTGTATCACCTGAATGACATAGCAGTTTTATTTCTTTACACTGAGCCACACAAGACATGAGCCATGAAGTGCCAGTTTTCCCTCAGTAATATTCTGCACCTGAGCTCCCAGTTTCAAACCCCTGACAAAAACACTGCCTCAGTACCTGTACTTTTTTTTTTTTTTTTTTTTTTTTTACAAGGAGTCAGAGTTACTAAATATGTACAAGGTGACTACATATTTTACCACTTAATATGGCCATGCTACATGTCGAATACCAAGTCTGCCTACATGCTGGTATAAAGCTGGAAATAGAGGTAATGAAAATACATCTCAGTTGCAACAGCAAAGAAGAGTAAGTGCGAAGAGCAAATATTCAAGCAGTACCTTAAATGTGGGTTGGGCTGGCAGTGACGAATCATATCTTTTGGTTGTTATCATGTTTCTGCATTCTGATTTCTTCCCTGTGAAGACAGAGTAGCCTATTGTTGTTATTTTCAATGGCTAAAAGGGCCAAAACATCTGGCCTGTGGTGCAAGTTGCTTGGAATAAATAAAGGTACAGGATAACTTAGTTTGATTTTTATAACTATGAGCTTGCTATGGTAACATTACCAACACTGCTGGCTGCATGTGATTGATGTGAGAGAAATCTGAGGCAAGTTGGCTTAAAGAGAGCAGGTTACTGTGCCCGACTTACCCGTCTTTCTCTTTTTCCTCTTGCTGTTGTTCTTCACAGTACACACTGTTTTTTTGCTCTTAGCAGCTCGCACCCGTCTAATCCTAACAGGACCTGCTTTGCATCGACGTCCTTGCGCCCTCAGTTCCTTAATTGCCCTTTTCTTTCTGTTTTTTTGACTGTGTATTTTCTGATGACTGTCCTGCTGACGAAGCCTGTTGGTTAGAGGTGTTAGCTCAGTCTCAGAACAACTGCAGGTGGCACACTCTCTAGAACACTGGGGGCAAGGGCTTTGGCCTTTACGCAGGTTTAAGTTCAACCTCAAACACATATTTTCAGTCTTTAAAGGCCCATCTGGAAACTTGGAGGCCAAGAGGTTTGGTGATACTGTCTGTGTGACGCAGTGATTTTTGAGCTGGCGACAGGGCTTGCTTTCAGAAGAAGAGTCCACTTCCTGTTTCAGCTGCAGCCTGTTCTCCACACCCTCTGTCTGCTCTATGGCAGCCCAAGAGCTGCAAGTGTCCATATGGCGACTTAAGAGGAAGGTACCGTTTCTCTCATGATCAACGCTGCCCATGAATTCTCCTACACCATTAATTTCATCTGTGCTGGACTTCACCTCTTCTTTCACTGATTCTCTTGAAGAAGAACGTTTTTGCTTTTGATACCCACACTTTTCTTCAGTCACGCTGCTTACCCCGTCAATAGATCCCAAAAGCGTTTTTAATGGTCTGTTACTGTCTACCTTTCTAACAAAGACGGCGGGCAGTGGCACATCGGGAGATGCACAAGGGCTTTGGCAGTATATCCGCAAGTCTGCTCCGCAGAAGTGTGGAAAGTGAATATAGGCATTCTCACGACTGTCGTAGCCCAGGATGGACTCCCTGCACTCATGGATGGGCTGTCCCAACACAGCATTCTGTACCTCCTTCTGCATCTCATAGACATTGTCACAGAGTCCCTTGAGGAGCCACACACGCTTGTTGAATGGCAGGAGGTGGAAGGCTGCTTCCTCCAGAGGACTCGTCTCGCCAAGTGTCTGGAAAAACTGGTTGCAGAGCCCCAGCTCCTGAGCACAAGCTGCCTGGTTCTCTGCCTGCCCGACAGCGTGGTACCAACCCAGCACTCGCTGACGCAGCTCAGCCTCCCAGCAGCGATAGGTGAGAGGTGGCCTGCGGTGGAGTGAGGGCCTCCGCTGGGGCTGGCAGAGCAGAGAGGTCATGACCTTGGCCAGGAAAGAACTGCAGCGGGGCATGAGCAGGCAGCGTTCCAGCTCGAAAAATATGATCTCGGGCAGGTTGAGGGCCGCCTGAGCGAGGCAAAGAAAGTGACCAATAGCAGGGATCTCCCACAGGGTATCGACAGGCCATGGATCTGCTTGAGATAGGAGGTTCTGCTCCCATTCCACCACCTCCTTCACCGATGCCTCCTCGGCCTCCTTCTTCTCCTGCTCTCGCTGCCTACAGTCAAAGGTCAATGTAGGAAGGGCAACAATGTAACCAGGCATGGTAGCTGTATAATTATAACTGTGGATTAAAAATATTTGTCTGACCCTTTTACCAACCAAAACCACTCAAATTATTTGCAAAACACACAAGCCACAGATAAAGCACTTACATGTCTTTATGTCTGTAAATCAAATGACATCCTTTACCTCTTCTCTTCTTTGGCTCTCTGTTGCTCCTCTAAACGAAGAGCCTGCACCATGATAGATTCACTGCCACCCATCGTTACTGAGGCCAGGTTACGAGGCACCGCCCTTCTCCTCGAGGTCGAGCCCACAAGTCCCTTTTCATCGTCTGCACCGAAACGGCCTTTAGATGTTACCTCCAGGCGAGTTTTCTCCCGAAGGACCCTGCGAGAAACAGAAGAATACTAATAACAGTAAACTTTAACTTTGGAGCTTTACTTTAACATGGAGCCGGCCATACTTGAGGTAGCCAGGTTAACGCCGCCTAGTGCTTCCACTCAATTTCATTTACGGCCAGCAACTGCGTCAGGGAGCATGCCATAACTTTTAAGTCGACTCCATCTCTGAATGTACACGAACCAATCAGCGAACAGAGGGAGGGCTGAACATGATGCCACTGAACTTAAAAGTTCAAGCTTGAGTATCCATTGTAGTTCAAGCAGCACTAAACAATGCTGGTGAGATTGACATAGACAAACTTATACATTCTGTGTTGACAACTATTCCCGAAAGTGAGGATTTAAAGCCAGAACAAGAAGAATGCTTGAGGAATTGTATCAAGGGGAAAGACGTTATTGGCCTACTTCCAGTGGGTTTTGGTAAAAGCTTAATTGACCAGCTGGCCCTGTTAGTGGTGAAGAAATTCAAAAATGTTGCAGTCATAACCCTGTTGTCATCATTATGTCCCCCCTGCTTGACCTCATAGAAGATCAGATTAAGGAGGCAGGAGTGCTAGGTGCAAGTGCTGGCCATCTTGGGAACAAATAACATATGTTATGCCCAAGCAGTAGTGATTGGTTGAAGCAGAAGTGAAATGATGTGAAAGCGGCTGATGCATCAGGCTATACCTGAGAAGGATGTGCATTAGGATTTGTTGTGTTTGCTGTTGCTTCCAACTAACACCACTGCATCAGAACTATTCTGGTCTTTGGAAGGCTAGGCCTACAGCAAAATTAGACTGGGGGTATTCCAGAATGCAGGTTTAGTAACTCACCTGGGTTTGTTAAGTCAGAGCAAGGGTCTTCAGGAGGTTTACAAATCACTCCGAGTTAACTTATCTGGGTTAGTTACTAAACCATCTACTTGGAATACCCCTCTGGTCTTTCTGTGTAGGTGTATGTGCTGATGGGGCTGCTGCCCCAACTGGATGGCTGCCTGGTTTCACTGCAAGGGTTACAGAGGCTGACTGCAAGCCCAGACATCTTGTCATTTACCAGTGAATGCTGGCTGGTTGAAAACTGTCACGCAAGTTGAATGGGGTATTGATGCTGTTAAAACTGTCAATCATGTTAAAGCACACCCCCTTATTTTTGTTTAGGGGTTTGCATTAAAACACACTGGCCAGACTTTTCGACTTGCTAGAGTCGCTGCAGAGATTTTTCTCTTTTGGCAGCACATTTTACTGATTGGGACTGGGTGTTGAAGCTGGCTTACCTGTGTGACATAGGTTACTCAATCTGCTTAATGATCTAAATGTGTCATTTTAGGGGAGAATGACAATGTGTTTAAGCTGGCAGATAAATTAGTTGTCAGCCAAAGTAAGCTAGACTGGGGCATTTGATATTTGATTTCAAAGCATTGGAAATAGTTTTGGAAGAGAGTGGGACCGGTCTTTCCATTTCGCAGCTGGCGTGTGAGGCATGTTGCTTCTCTTTCAATGTATTTTGAGTGCTAGGCCTAGTCTACTTCTCATCCTTAAAAGACCCAGGGCTTGTGAACAAGTGGGTCAGCAACCCCTTTGTTAATGTTAATGAAGATTAGCTACTTGAAATTGCAAATGACTGTAGTCTCTTCAGGTGTATTTGGAGGAATGTCTCAAACCACCTTGTGTGTTAAAAGCCAAAGAGGAACATCTTACATCATACAAAACAAATTTGATGTAATAAT
The DNA here is from genome assembly GCA_027475355.1 of Coilia nasus. NCBI lineage: Eukaryota > Metazoa > Chordata > Actinopteri > Clupeiformes > Engraulidae > Coilia > Coilia nasus. Next base: position 4,918,026 of record CM050209.1, read on the forward strand.
AACTTTACTCTACAGGCACAAAGTAATGACAAACGACATTTTGACACCATGGGTGGTCGTAATTAGTTGGCACAGTCCTGTGTGTAGGCAATCAGCAACAGACATTTCAAAGTGCCCCTACTGCATCAATCAAAGTGGGAAAACTCAATTATGCAATGTGCAAAATATGTACTAAAGGGAAGTAGGGGCAGGGAACCTGTTACATGGGCTAGTTGTTACTAGCTTAACAGGTGTAGTCCACTTACACATCTGGCAAGTTATCCATATTATTTTCTTTAGTTTCAAACTAACATAACTATACTGAGTAACCTGGTTGGTACTGGGAAGAAAAGGTCAGATTATCTCTCCTTCACATGTACCCGAATATCAAGATGAATGAGTGTGTTTACCAAATTACATCATTAAAAAAGTCTCTTTAAAGTTGATCATAATATAGCCAACTTACCTTGACAACAGAGTAAGTTTCTGTTCGAGGATCATCTCCACTTTCTGTGCTTGTCTGGATATCCAGTGGTCAACCCCATGAAATCGGTAGCAGTTCTCAAGCATCAGCCTGAAATCCGCCACAAAGTCTGTAATGCTGTTGTACTCTCGATTTACAAACTTTTCGCCTATTCTTTTGAGGCACATTCCTTGTTGCACAGTGTTTGCAAATGAGAAGTCCCGTACACCCATTGGGCTGAAGAAGGGAGCTGTGATGGCCTTGTGTTTCTCCATAAGAAACTCGTGGAATATTCTGTAGGCTTGCTGCACTTCGTAGCTAATGTCATCGCTATCGCTGGTTGCATTTGGTAGACAAATCTCAAATAAAGACTTTTCCTTTGACACTACTGGCAGTTCATCCTCAATATCAAAATCATTCAATTTGCTGTGAGCTGCGTTGTTCACCATTGTGCTTGAAGATGAGGTGCCACTGGGAGATTCATCGTGAAAGTTGGTACTGTGAAATACAAGCCGTATGGGACAGTCGACGTTGTCGGTCATACCCTTGTAATGGTCCGTAAGGCATGAAGATGCATCTGGAAAGCTGTTCGTTTCAGTCTGACCTGTGTCAGCTTGCACTTTCATACCTTTGTGACAAAGCGACCTCACACAACTACCTAGCACACACTAAGCTAATAAAGTGAGCAAACCAAAAAGGCATAGGCCAGCTTTTATGGACAACATTGTGTGGGAATTCCTGGACTGTGGTCATGCAAACACACGCCCCATCACAATGCTAACATACATCTGTGGCGTACATTTAAGGTAATCCAAGGTAACTACTGTATATAATAAACACAAATAACTACAGAATTGATGGGAACGCTAGCTGAATGTCTAAAGTGGTCAATAGTCCATTATAACTTCTGCAGTCAGTAGTAGGTTCTGTAGTGTGGGGCTATACTAACCGTAGATGAGTGGTGACCAGGCTAAAATAGCTTACACTCAAATCGGTCTCGACATCCCACATATGAACTTCATGACACGAAAACGTAGATCTATGTTAGAAGGTGTTGTTTACATAACTGTCGAGAACTTTTAACGCTACAATCCCATCAATTGGGGCCATGTTCATTGCAGAGAGCTACAAAACAGTAGCTTGCTATTAGCTATGCCTTTTCAAACAAATAGCTTAGCTATTCTCTTCAAGGCCATCTGTCGTACCTCTACAGTCAGCGCCTTTGATTGGTGTCACGGGCCGAAGATAAGTGCTCAGGGTACAGGCTCGTACTCAGGCTACATCTGCTGCTTCGTTCGCCTAGCAGCGGATGTTTTTGTTTCAGATCTGAGGCCTTCCGTTAGCAGATCTTATCCAGTGACATGGACACGTTACGGACAACCTAACTTTTTCATTATTTAATGAAACTTCGTTGGCTTGGCCCCGTTTACTTTGGTTGCAATTTGGACCATCGTACTGTAAACATTTTTCCATTTAGACCAGTTACGCAAACTTCACTGCTTACAACTAGGCTACCCAAGAAATGCGAGCTCATATAATTCGCCAATATTAGGTAACCAAAGCTAGGTGCTCAGCTAACATACCCTACACAACCTGCATTACAAAACAAAACAAAAAACACAAAAAATAAAGCAAGGGTGATTTACACACTGACGATTAAAGCAATGCCGTAATACAGTGTGGACTTTCACCAGAAGCGAACTAGCTGCAGTAGAGGACTGGTGTACAGGCCTGACCGGCTAACCCACTACAACCCTTGCTGCAGCCTCAAAGTCCCTGGTAGCCTGTTCTCCGCCCGAGCGTGGATTTCTGACGTGAGCTCTGTTGTTTCGCGGGATGGTTACTGGGGAAACGAGTGTGGGTGGTACTCAGGTGGTACTCAGGTGGTTCTCCCGCACAAGTAGCGTACCTACAGCAGGCGCAGACATAGACATACTATACATAGTATAGTACTATATATAGTATAGTATAGTATGTATATGGGCGCAGATACACCACGCGTGCGTGGCGTCTAAAACAGACTGTGGTGTCAAAATAATGGGGAAAAGGTTTTGCCCAGTGGCTGGAGAGCATCACCTCGCCTCCTCGTTAACGTATTGTTGGAGGGAACAAATGTGCAACGGAATTGAAGTGGAAATGAATAAATGCAGAATGGAAATGAACTGAAAGAAATACCTATGGAAAGAAATGCCTACGGAAATGAATAGCCTACATGAACAATTAATTTGGAAGTGAAAAAATAGGAAAAGATGAATATAAATATATATAACAAAAAACTGTCAAAAATGTTCTTTTATCCAACCAAGTCATTCGTTTATTATTTAATTCTTAAAGGCACAATTTCATCCATACCTGACGAACTTTAAATGATGATTACTCGCTGATTGAAACTGCAGTAGTCTACTTACGAAAAATTCCTTTAGGCCTATAAATTTAAATAAACAATTCGCCTTTACACACGATATGTGATGTTTGTCAGTGGCGGTTCTACATTGAATTACTCCCCGGGCGAGACCCCCTCCGAGCGCAAACTCTTATACAAAACATCCATAAATTACAATTTCATTATGATAGCATGCCCTTACATGCCAAATGTCCGTCATTAGACGCTATCTTTAGGGAGGAACAATTAGCTCCTTGGTTACTGCCTCGAATTCTACAGTATGCTTGTTACACGTTCAGGTTATGCTAAACTACCCTATAGTTAAACTGTGCAAACTATGAGTTGCAGCAAATTGCAAATGTTGAAACTACCATAACATTTTGTTGGCTAATGACAGGGCTCAACGTTAATCCAAATTATGGAAATCAATAATAACTTTACTTGTAACCGTTTTGTTGCAAAGCCAAATCTTGTGGTGAAATTAGATCTTGTGTTTGTTGGGCTAAGACCGAATTATTGTTGAGTATAGCTATCGTAGAATCATAGCTAGAAGGCTAACAAACGTAAGAGTTATACCATGTTTAACATTAGCCCTTCATTCATGGCATGGATAATGTGATCATGCAGAGAGAACAGTTGCATACCTTCATTTTTTGCTCGTTTTTCTACACTTCTAATGGCTTTGACCTTTTTCTGTCCATCTCCTGTTTGTCACTCGACAGTCAACATACTGTATTTCCCATCCCGGAACACTGTCACTGCCGACTAGGAGTTAAGACTTATCCACCTTGGTGACCGCCTACTCGTTTTGTATTGCCCTGTTTTATTAGCCCTTTAACACAATTAAAAGATGTGCAGGAATTATAAACCTGTAAATATAATGGTAGGAATAAAATGTGCGTTATTGGGAAGAAAGCTTATGTGTGACTGACTTCGCTCACTAATTGCAGAGTATTGCCCACTTGTGCATTGCATTTGAGAGACGCAGAGGTGAACTGTCCCCCGCGCCCCCTCCCCTTTGCCCTTCTCTCGCAGCTTCTGTGCACTGGAACTTTTCAGCAGGGGCGCGGGCAGCCAAAGGGGGCGCCAATTTGCCAATTTCCTACACAGTGATGTGATAGATATTAAAAACTTTTTTAAGATGATTTTTTTTTTTTTTTCAGGCGCTCGTGCTCGTTCACGAAATTGCGCCCTGGGCGAAGGCCCAGCCCGACCCCCCCTAGAACCGCTACTGATGTTTGTTCACTTTTCATCACTGAACCAACTTTGGTTCATTCTATTCCTTCTGAGGTCGCAGTTTCCCCTTTTTTCTGCGTCCACATGGGCCAGGGCGTACTTAAAGGAGAGCACATTTGGTTATCATGTTTGTTTTTTTAAACCTTACGTATAAAAGTACCATATGCCTTCTTTTGTTCATTCACACATTGTAATAATTAGACTGCAGGAATTTTGTGATCTGTCTGCAGAAAACACTAGTTTTTAAGTTTGTAATTCTACCCAGCTGCTCTTCAACTATACTGTTTTCTCTTGTGCATCTCTTGGCTGCTCCAAACGACATCTCGACTATAAAGACTTCTACTCTAGTTTTGTGTCTTCCTAATCTTAAGGTTGACCTCTTATCAAACCCCACCATATGCAGAGCCAGTCCACCCTCCTTTTGAAATACGACAGGTCACCCCGAGTTGCATGCTGCACGCGAAAATGTTCTTCTAACCCGATTGCCTCCATTAGTCAGTTAAAAAAAAGTAGGCGTTAAAACGAGTGAATAAGAAAAGGGCAACAAAGTGACGTAGGTTTGTAAATTAGAAAAAAGCTATGCCACAGTTGTGATTACTGGAGAAGTTTTGTTTCAGCACACATTCACTTAGCGAAGTATAGGTACCCTATGTGTGTTTGTGTAGAACGTTTTGATCTTCTATTTGGTTCGCTATGATTGTAGCCTGTGACTAGCATAGCCAAGAACCTGTCATTCTCCCTGCTCCATCTCCTCTACCAAACTACAACAGCCTGAATCAGAAGCACCAAAGCTTTTTTTTTCACCAAAACCGGCTGACAGGGCATTCATTAATACTAGAGACCACCGCAAAATTAATGAAAACACGATGGAAGTACCTTGAAAAGGTAAACTAAATAGCATTTCCCTCCTAATTGAGTTTGTTGACCATTTTTAGTTCACGTGTACTATGTTGTCATTATGTTGGCATTTACATTTTTCTCGCTTTACTTCTGGTACAAGATGACGTATTAATGTGATCTTAGTAAAGTAAGTAGACCCCAAGAATGCATAGGCTATTAGAAACAAGTCTTAAAATGTCTTTCAGTCTTTAAACAGCACTGCAACATCTAATTCCTTGTCTTCCCTGTCTCTCTCTCTCACACACACACACAGTCTATAAAGCAATTCAGTTGTCAAAAACTAGGTAATTGGAAAAACTACACTTTAATACATCCAAATGTCAACTAGAACAATAATGTATCACTCATACATCTGTGGAGATGCATGGGGAAAAGATTTTTTTCCAGGAATCAAAATATTTAATAGGTACATATTATACCATTTATAAAAATTTCAATCACAATATGAAGCAATGTAACTGTTTCACCTGACCTGACAGCAGGTAAAAATAACCACATAAAAAGAGCTAATGATCAAAATAGGATAGGAAACTAAATGATAAAAATGGTATTATGCATTTTTTTAAACTAGACATTACACTGTCTCTTTTCAAAATCTCTTTTTTAAGTAAGTGCAAGTAAAATAAGCATACAACAAACAACACTAATGCCAACAGCTGACGCAATGCATCCACATAAGGTCTAAAGGGTTAGTACTGCAGTCACTGTAAGACAGGGAACGCAATGGAGAGGAGGAAGCTTACAGGCAGCAAGAGACAAGCAACAGAGGTGTCAATCTCAGCTTCAGAAAGTAAACACTCTGCAATACATTTGATTCAACTATTTTTTTAGAATAATCTAAATCATTAGACAGGTAGATCAGCAAATTAGTGAAATCACCTGTTAAGTGCACAGGCAGAAAGAAATACATGTCAGAGTTTTTACTTTCTAAATCCGGAACTGACATCTCTGACAAGCAACCTGTCGGAGAAGAACAAATGCCACAAGTAAAAGGTAGGCTGCACATCACAATTTGCTTTAAAGACATATGCTTATTTAAACATGTGCATTTGCATTTCATTAAAAAATCTGATACTGTACTAAAGAAAATTGCATCACCATAAAAAGAAACAAACAAAAGAACATTTAAGGAGACACACACAGACTTGCTCCTCAAGTAAAGCACTGTCGACCTTATTTTAGATAGACAAAAAAACTTTGAATTGAATTAGAGGCTAATGCAAAAACTTAAGTCCTCAGTTTTAAGATGTTTTTAAGCTTCTTCTCTGGTCAGCTAAAGGAAATATTTCCACCGACCCTTCAGGACAACAAAAACTACACATTGTGGCTATTACAGGCTCTCCTCTGAACACTGAGCAAACTTTGGTTTGTCTAAGTTTGCCTCTCTGTGAAATGGCATATTGGTTTTTCTGAAATTTTGCAAAAAACAGCCAGGCTAGTACTACGGAGAGTAGCCAGACTCTTTTCACAAGGTGAAAGTAAGCAAAAAACCTGCATAATTTGAAAAATCATTTACCAAATTGAAAAATAAAACCAAAACTCAAACTGATTTTTTTGATGACCCCATATAAACAAGCTAAATGTTGGATAGTAACATGTCCCAATTCTGATTTCACAGTCACGGTGCATCAGATCCCCATTCAGTAGAAAAGGATGTTTATAAGGGTGATGTAACTGGAGTGAAAACCTCATGAATATGGGGTTCATATTCCTATCCTAAATGAAGAATAGCGTTAACCTGGATTACTTTACTATTGTGGCTTCAGACTGGTAGTTCAGATGCGTAGAGAGGCAGAGAGGGCTAGGGAAGTATTACAGGGTTAGAAAATTTCTGTAGTCATGGCTGAGGAGATGGTGTATAGCTGGCTTGTGATTCAGGACGTGTGTACGAATTAGGGGTGAGGAGAGAGGCTCTGGAGATCTCAAAGAGTCTGTATGGATCAAAGGTTCATCGGCCCTTGCTGTATCCGGGGAAGAACTGATCCAGCAGCTGCTGTAGTGTCTTGTTAAGGATCATGACGTAATCCTTCCCCAGGTCGTGGCGACAAGCAGGGCAGCTGTACACCTCAGCACGGAATGATCTTTGAAGACAGCTCTGGAACAGGAGCACAGAAGGAAAAATGTAGGCCTCTAAATTATTGTGTAATACATTCAAGTACAAAACACATTTAACATATACAAACAAGATACCCTTTTTATAGTAAATGACCAATGAGTATGTGGTAAATGAATGACTATGTGATTTGAACTGCAGAACTGGACAGTACTAGTCATACAGTGGTATGAGAAAGTTTGGGCACCCCCTCTGAGGTTGTATAATAATGGACTCTGACTTCATACAAAATTATCTTGGTGGCATGTCCTTCATTTGCCCATAAGAGCCAAGTGTTAGCTTGATTTCCAAACACAGATTTTAAGTATTCATAGTATGCAATTGTATGAAATTAAATCAAATGTAAAAAATAGGCTGTGCAAAAATGTGGGAACCCTTGTCATTTTGTTGCTTTGATGACCTGTAACTAATCATCACAAGATAATTGGACACACAAAGTTGGTTTGGTGAGCTCGTTAAGCCTTGAACTTAACTGACAGGTGTATCCAATAATGACAAAAGGTATTTAAGGTGGCCAAATGCCAGTTCTCATTCTGTTTGACTCTCCTCTGAAGAGCTGCAACATGGGAGCCTCAAAACAACTTTCTGATTACCTCAAAACCAAGATTATCCAGCATTATGGTTTAGGGAAAGGTTACAAAAAACTGTCCAAAAGATTTCAGCTGTCAGTTTCCACTGTCAGGAACATTGTGTGGAAAAGTCCAAGTAAAATTCCAGAGAGGCACCTCCAAAGACTTGCAAGGATATCTTGCTGCAGACGGTGTCACTGTGCATCGGTCAACAATACAGCGCAATTTGCACAAGGAAAGGCTGTACGGAAGAGTGATGCGGAAGAAGCCTTTTCTTCACAGTCACCACAAACTGAGTCGCTTGAGGTATGCGAAAGAACATTTGGACAAGCCAATATCATTTTGGAATAAGATACTCTGGACTGATGAAACAAAAATTGAATTGTTTGGTCACAACAAGAGGCGATATGCATGGCGGCAAAAGAACACAGAATTTGAAGAAAAACACCTGCTTCCCACAGTAAAATTTGGTGGAGGTTCCATCATGCTGTGGGGCTGTGTGGCCAGTGCTGGTACTGGTTCTTGTTAAAATTGAGGGTCGCATGGATTCCACTCAGTATCAGCAGATTCTTGAGAATCATGTTCAAGAGTCTGTCACAAAGTTGAAGTTGCGTCGGGGATGGGTGTTTCAACAAGACAATGACCCCAAACATTGCTCAAAATCTACCCGAGCATTCATGCAGAGGAACAAGTACAATGTTTTGGAATGGCCATCCCAGTCCCCAGATTTGAATATCATCGAGAATCTGTGAGATGACTTGAAGCAGGCTGTCCATGCTCGGAATCCTTCAAACATCACTGAATTGCAGAGGTTTTGCCAGGAGGAATGGGCCAAAATTCCATCATCCAAGGTCCAGACACTCATTGGTGGCTAGCGTTCTACAGGCTGTTATTTTTACAAAGGGAGGCTCTACTAAATACTAATAGGATTTTTCTATTAAGGTGCCCAAATTTATGCACTGGCCTTTTTTTGTTTTGGGGCATATTGCACATTTTCTGTTAACCCAATAAACCTCATTTCACTGCTGAAATATGATTGTGTTCATCAGTTATTTGATGTATATTAAAATTAAGTTGTGAATTAAAACACCCAATGGATGGTGAATATAAATAATGCCAATTGTCAAGGGTGCCCAAACTTTGTCATACTAATGACATAATTTGTTTGTATTATATGTTGTACATAATAATAAATAATAAATGTTAAATTATAAACCTCTGGCAGAAAAGATCTACAGACCTACCTTGCACACATTGTGCAGACATATAGTAGTGATGGGCTGGTAGGCAAGCTCCTGGCAGCACACACACATGAACATCTGCTCCACCTTCTTCAGGAAGTTCTGTAGGGTTACAGTTACAGCTGCTGTATTCGGCAGATGCTTTGGTATCAAACACCATAGGCCTGCTTATGTATCATCAGAGAAACTTTTAAAACCACCTACAGTATGACACGATTAGATCGATTAAATCACAAAACCATAATATTAAACACTTAATACTACATCAGCAATTCAGCGGCCTTCATTTGATACTACACCTCAGTTTTACAAGAAAATGGGTAAAAAAAGACGTAAAAACATCAATCAAAATAAATAGTCAAATAAGCAGGGTAGGGCCGATGTAAACATAGAAAGAGTTACTACAGTAAAGAAAAAGAGGAACAAGCATTAAGAAAGAAGCACACACTGGCCCTTCAAGGAGGAAGTTGGTGGCTTCATCCCATAACTTCTTGTTGGGCTGGTCCTCTCTGATTAGGTTCTGCTGTTCCTCTGTCAGATGGAAGGCCTCCACCTCCTTCTCCTTCTGAGGTGGAGGTGCACTCTCTCTACAAACCTCTGACAAAATACAATGCATTCAATTATGAAACAAAGTTATATATATATAAAATCTGATTAATTACAATAGACAATTTAAGTTCATCACAATTAATCACACATTTAGAGTTCCAGAATTCTCCTTTATTTTTTGTAAAGAAAGAATGTTCCCATCCAAAAGCTTGTGCATGGGAACACGCTTAAAACAGCCAGTTGCAGTGTCTGATCTACTTGGCCTGCTGTCGTGAGCAACACATTTTACCACAGCATTAGTTAAACTGTTCATGGTAACTTTGTTAACGTTTTGCCTACTGCATTCGGCAAGATTAGTTTGATGACTAGCTTTGCCACATGCGTCGATGTTGGATTTAAGGTTAGTAAAGATGTGTTTTTTTTAACTGGCTGTGCTCCGGTGGTAGGACAATTCTACAACACAGCCGCAAGTGGCGATGACTGGCCCTGGCACCTCCGCTCCCACAACCAATGGCATTTTCCCTGTTGAATGCCTGAATCCTGTTTGTGCCAGTTCCTGCCTCAATCCTGTTTGTGCTGTTTTTCTCACTTCAACTTGATTTTGTTTTTTTGTTTTAACATTTTCATTGTTGGAAGTGCGCATGGGCAGGTGATTTTCATGCAAGAGGTTCCACTGAATAAAAGGAAAAAGAATTTTGGTTTTAAACCATATTGTTCTGCAGATAATAGCCAAAATGTGATCTTGTAAAATTACAGCGCCTCCTATGCATGAAATTTCATGGTACTTGGCAAACTTGCAGAGGCTGTCTTGCTGATTGTACATGACAACTTTTGTGCAGTTCCTGCCTTTTCAGTCCAAGATATTGGCAATTCAAAATCCCACTTTTACATTTATCTATGTCACCATGCTATGCTACTAACGTTTTTGGGCTGGGTTGGTACACCTCTGTAACACTGACATACCAAAATAAATTCATTGTCTTGGGTGAAATGGTTGGCGAGTTATTTAATGAAAACTTCCTCCGGACTTCTAGTTTTGAGACGGACGGAAACTCCTTCCGGACTAGCTGGGCATAATTTTTGGTGAGTTATTTAGCGAAAACTGTTTGCTGACTTTGACAGGAAGCAACATCCCCTGTGACAAAATGTCACGTTTTTGCCAGCCTTGTCTGCAGATGACCAAATTTGGTGAGATTCCCATTAACACCCTATAACAAGTTCCCTTAAATTGGTCATGTGTCCAAACGCATATAACCCCAATTAAGTCACTTCCTGTTGGGTGTGGCTAATGCAATGTACATACGAAAGTTGGTCGCCTTGGTGATCCCAACAGACTTACTAGATTGGGTGAGTGTAGCTGAAACTATATGCCGAGCACTGGGCTCTAAGGCATAAGGGGACGCTATGGAGTCTCTGGGCCACACCCACAGCCAAGCCTCTGTCCTTGAGAAGCGGCCATTAGTTCCGATGTGTACAAAATTGCATAAGTTTTCATGCATAGGAAATGTCTCAAAAAGGCAGAGTTTGGCAGAAGGAAGGAAGAAAGAAAGTAAGTAAAAAAAAAAGTCCCATTTTTGCCGCCCAGGGCGAGCAGTGCATGGGCACGGTACCATGCTCAGGGTGCCTCAGTGGCGCTACTGGCAACCAAGGATTCGAAACCTGCGATCCTGCGGTCACAGGTCCGATACCTTAACCGGTAGGCCACCACTGCCCCGGTGAAAGAAAGAAAGAAAGAAAGAAAGAAAGAAAGAAAGAAAGAAAGAAAGAAAGAAAGAAAGAAAGAAAGAAAAAGAAAGAAAGAGAAAAAGAAAGAATAAGCCCTTTTGTGTCAAGATCATTCTGTTGGACTTATTCCACGTTCATGACCACCTAGCTGAATATGATCCTTTACATATTAACTGCAACACATCACAACAATAAAAAAGGCAACAAAAGAAAACAAAAAAGATACATCATACCTTTGTCCTTGCGTGTTTTCTGACTACCATTACTTTGAGGCTCATCAACTAAAATAACAGCTGGTATGTCCAAGTCTTCATCGTCCTTTGCCCGTTTTGGCTTTTTTGGAGGGGGTGTATTTTTTGGTCGGCCTCTCCCAGAGTGCTTTTTGGCTCGCACACCCACCCTCATAGTAGCTTCCCTCTTAGTTTTATTAGCCATGGCTTCCTGATAGCCTGGGGGATACTGGAGAGAGCCCAGAGAGAAAGAGAGAGGGGGAAAAGAGAGAGAGAGAGACAGTGAGAGAGAAGGTGGGGGGAGAGAGAGACAGAGAGAGAGAGAGACAGAGAGAATAAAACGGTCACACAGTAACATTTTTATATGGGAAACATAATAATGTCATGCCTGTAAGGGTAGTGGGTGGGGATAGAAAGCTGAAGCTCATTTGGTTTCTGAGCAAGACAATGAAGGCCAATTTATAGTCCAGGCGACAAATTCTCAACAATATCAAAAATCGATTATAAAATTAAACACTTCTTCAAAACTATCTGAACATCACATGTGTTTAAAACAGCAGTACACAACTCAGAACTTTGAGTTGCTATCCCATCAGAGTAGGCAACAATGTTTGTGACATTTCAAATTTTGTGATGTACGCGACAAGCTTTGTGACACACTAGCAGACAGAAATGTTGTCTCTTTTATGTCATATACAATACAGGCGGCAAGTGTCGCTCGAAAGGATGTTGGCCTTAAGAAAGGGCTCACACCTGGACTTTGAGGCCCAGCTTCTTGATACGTTCTGCCCCCTCAGGAGTCCAGGGTGCTGGCTCCTGGTCATCCCGCCGCAACAGATATCGCCACACTAAAAATCCACATTTCCCGATCTCCGGCCAGTACTTCACCACCTTACAGGAGAAAATGCAAGTAAACATGGGGCCCAGTAATTTTACAAATTCAGATGTTGGCTTATATCTGGACAACTATACAATTTAAGTCAACAATTCTTTTTTTTTTATGAAGATACCTTGAAAGCATCTACATAAAACATACCTGGCCATTACCACCCTGTACATTTTCCCACCACCATCATGAATAAAACATGAAACACTACACGCTCACAAAAAGTTGCATAATCAGGGCCCAAATGGACTTGGAAAACAGTAGACAACAAAAACTAGTATTTAGAAAAAGAACCAGACTATGAAGAAGACTTAAACATAAAACATGATTTCACATGAACATTTGCAAAGAATAGGGCATAGAAATCAATGGCAAACATGAAATAGATAAGATTCAAGTTTTTCTTATGAAGAGGAATATGATAGAATTTGTATCATATCAGCTGTTGTATAATATAATATTATGTTCATATACACAATGCGTAAACCTCCCGGCCTATGCTCACACTTGCATACTATTGTCAATAGCACAATAGCAATTGGCTGTGTCATGTAAAAAGATACAAATATGTAGTCATTTAATATTAAAAATATATATACAGTATACAGTACGCTCGTGCATTTATTTTTTAAAGCCAACTTATGCACCTGACACTGAGTGTGTGGACCCAACTTCTTTGACTTATCCTGTCAATGCCTGTTCTGAGTGGAACCCGTTTTGGAAAAACACTTAATGACTCTGGCCACAATAATGTAGGTCAGTTTCATGGTGTTGCTGATCTGTTATAGCACAGGCTATCGTTGTGCAACAATGTAAAGCAACAATTCCATTTCTGAAATCCTCAATTTTCTTTTTGGCCATGAGGAACCATGTTGGTTATCCAGTGGCTAGTATTTGGCTAGTACAGCTAAAACATTAAAATCAATAGCTCTAATACATGACACACAAATTTGTATGGTCCAGTTGAGCAGACCAAAACACAAAAATGATGAACTGTACAAGCGGCTTTTCATGGTTGAATGATAAGTAAAGTTATCATTCAGGGTGTACTCATGTTTGTGACCTGCTATTAATACAAAAATACCTGTGTGTAAGGTTTTCAGAGGATAGTACATTAATACTGCTACACAAGCTGTATACTGACTACTCAAAAACATATCCAAGTTTCATTTGTGTAGTACTGTCCCTTGAAAAGATATAGCACATTTTTTGTGAAATGTGAAGGGTGTACTTACTTTTGTGAGATACTGTATAACTTAATGTAACTCATTTTTGTTATACTGTATCTGGAGAACAGTATAGCACATACAAGTGTGCTACACCGACAGTATGTCATGCTTTGTATTGCTGCACTATACTGCTTTACGTCATGTCAAACTCACCTTGTAGATACCGTCATATCGGTTTCCTTCTTCGGGGGCGTACTTGCTGATTCGTCGACCTTTGGAGCTACGCACGACTCTAACTGGCTTACCCGCGCGCCAGTTACGAGACTCTGCACCATCTTTGTCATTTAAGGGTGCGTCACAGTTCAGTGCCAGGGCCCTGACAAATTTAATATACAAAAGCTATTACACTGTAACACTGCACAATGCAAACTATATTCAGTCACCCCAGAATTTTGTGGGCCAATTTTGAGATAGCTGTGGCCTAAACTACCTGATTTCACTGCAGTTTTCTTAAAAAAAAAAAAAAGTTGCCATGAAAGTTTTAGGCATTCTGTTGCAATTAAAGTTGCAGGAGCAAGGCAAAGTCAAAAAATAGCAATAAAAATTGATCACAACAAAGTGAGATTTTTTTAAATCCTGGTCTGTTTTTTTTTGTTTCAGAAAATAATATGTAATAAGATGTGTTATTTTATACTACGTCGGACATCTTCAAGCGACAAAAGTAAGCGGGAACTTACATACCTGTTCATGTGTGTGAGGGTCTGGTCAAAACAATGCTCGCCAATACGCTTGTTTCCAGAAAGGTCGCGACCACCGCTACCTGTGTAAGTAAACTCATCCCCCCTATCCTGGATAAACAGCATGGAATGACATTACAGGTGAGAGGTACAAAATGGTGAGGCAACAAAATGCTCAAGATGTGAATAAGTTACTTATCTCTGTTCTGTTTCCTGTAAATTGGTTTTAAAGGCCTTAACATTTTTCAGAATACATTCACCGGCCACTTTATTAGGTACACCTGTTTATTTGCTTACTAACACAAGTAGCCCAATCACATGGCTGCAATTCAATCACCATCTCTTGGGTTTACAGAGAATGGTCCACAGAAGACTGTTTCCTGTAAATGTGTTTTAAAAGCCTAAACTTTTTCAGAATATATTTCTTATGTCTGTGACTCAGCACTTCAATTGGACATTTCCTTTATGCAAATTAAACCCAACAATTGTGCGTGTGAGTAATTGTCAGGCATCCTAATACCTTTGTCAACATGGTGTATATATAGAACCATATGGTTTAACTACTGCAAGGTCTTACTAAAAAAAAACTTAGCGTCTCCAGGGTTTGTAGGATAGGCTATAGAATATATCTGAGCTTAACTGTATGTTTAAGACTGTAAAATCAGGAAGGTTCCAAAAGCCTGAGGTACACCCAAAAATGAAGGCGCAGTGACCAATAATGATGAAACAACAAAAACTGTTCTGTCTCACAGAACCTCAAAGTATTAAAGAGAAAATAAATGAAACACGGAAGAAAAAAACACTCACTCACCACTTCATCTTCAAAGCCTCCAGCAAGAACTAGCGAATAGGAACCATCATTACTCCGTCCATGGATACCCCCCACATGGGGCCTGTGCACACCAGCCTCGCTCACCTTCAGAGAGAGGCCATCTCAGATAGCTTTTTAAATAACTCAGAACAATGACACGAAAAGCCCTAACAATTTTTATGAAGACCGACAGACAGGCAGCTATGGCTTGACACTTGTTAATGGAGGAAACGTCAGTGGATTACAGTCTTAAGGTCAAGTTGAAGTGGCAGAATAAAACGCAGTAAATCCAAACAAGGTTATGTATATAAGGATATTAGAATATCCTTTGCAACCACTACGCTCTTTTCAGTATTTTGATGTTGCTGCTTTTGAGTATTAAAACTTCCTCTAATGTCGTAGAATTACTGATATTTTATGTATGTGCTTTTATATTAATGTAACCAAACAGAAATAACCATAAGGGTGATTCTACAGAAATGGTGCCATTTGTGATTGAAAAGAATGGTGAAAAAACACGAGATATTTAGATCTATTTGATTTGATAATGTCTAATAATGTCAGTCCTGTATAGAAAATACTTTTCCCCACCTAAACATACAAAAATAAGTAATTTGTTTGCATATTTATACATTTTGCATATGTTTTTGCATAGGACACGTCACATTTCAATTCAATCTTGTCACAGTCTTCATTGCAAACTCTTTACAGCATTATTCACAATATTTTTTTAGTTTAGTTGCAAACAAACATCTACACAAGTTCCAACAGATCATGTGCACAAGAATATACATTAAATATTGTGAAGATATTCATTCCTGTAGCAGTCATTGAACCATGTATCACTGAAAAATGTAACGGGGTTGAAGATTTTGTCTTACTCTAATGCTAATTCTTAGTACTAGCCGCTAGCAGGATGCTAAATGGCATTATTCGGTTTAGATATTGTTCTATTTTCTAGCTATAAATATTACTTTTTGATAAAACCTTTTAAACTATGAATTTTCCCCCAAACAGTGTTGAATGCTTAAGCTTGAAGGAAACTATGTATTCATAAAAACCATTAAATATTTGTGAGAATTGAGAAAGTAGCTTAGCAGTTGTCACGTCATACTGTTCAAGAGACTTAATGTTTCCACTTCCTCATAATGATGTCGCAGGACCATAATTTTATTAAGTGGGGTGGTGGTGGTTTTGTTACAGGGTTGAATTAAACACAGGGACTGAAAAAAATACTTAAAATTCTCTTAAAATTAAATTGCTTTTCCAAAGAACACATTATACAGGGAAAGGGTTAACAGTGCAAAATGTAACATTATTAACTCAAAATTGACCATGCTGTTAGTATGATTGACAATGGGGACAGACAAAATTCTGTATACTCTTCGTAAAAACACAAATATAAAGCTTGACATGAATGTCAGTATAATATGTTTTCTCTGATAATTATTAAAAAACATGTAATAATGAAATGTTGCAGTTCAAATGTATTTTTATGAATGTTATGAAACGTTATGGAAGCATTACATGTTGGGACACAAAAACTACTGAAATGGGATCGAATCTGTAGAATGACCCATAAATAAATAATAAATAAATACTTTAAAAAGAGTCCATTCACTGGTGGTGGAAAAAGGGGTACCAAAGAACTCACCTGCACACGGAATTTCCATGTTGTTCCCACAGGAACGCCAGGAATGGGACCATAGTGGTTAGAAGGAACTATCGTACATTCCTTAGTGCGTCCCACACATGCCATGCCCTAAAATGAAAGGACATACTATATTTACCCTGTTGCAGTGGTGGGCTTCCACAAAGAAATGAACCTCGGGTTGGTATATATGTGTGGCAAAGCTATGTAACCAGCAATATGTTCCAGTGACGGTGAACATTCATATGAAGTCATATGTAACCTGCGTTGTCCCGGATTTGAAGCCGCAACTCTGCAGTGCCGCAAATTGGACGGAAGGCAGGCTCAAATTTGGGCTATTACCTACGTTAGTGCCGTTCCTCATGAGGTGGACGAAAGGAGGTTTACCAGTGTACTCACCACACATCTACCAGCAGACTTCCATTACACTCACCCCCCCAAAACATGACTCCCACTCGGGTCATGGCACTAATGTAACCTTTCTGTGAATATATGCCTTCTAGTTCAGATTTTACTAAATGATGTGGGTTTTATTATTTTTCATGTAATTAAATAGGGCACAGGAGTTTGCCTTATAATAATATTAGAGATGGGAGTTGCTGCATGTATGCAAAGTGTACATACAGAATGAAATAAATGAAAAAAAAAGAAGAGTTCAGTCAGTGTTATGTACGTATGTTTGCATGTTTGTGTCTTTAAGGTTGAAGAAAACAATTATCTAATAGTTATGATGATAAAAAAGTCATTTTAGTCCAGTGGTTACAAATTGAAATTCTTAACAATTGGTGTAGGTAGTGGTGCAAGGTTAGCCTCATTTCATTTTGTACAGAGGGTCTGGCAGTGCTTCCTTGGACATTGCTGTACTAGGCAGAATTTTTCCTAGCCAATCAGCGAACAGAGGGAGTGTTTGTGAGCGATGACATTGACTTTGGGTGCTACATTTGAATTGTAGTGCGCAGGCAGGCTAACTGCATGCAGTATGTCACAACCAGATGTCAGTGATTGGGTAAAGACAGAGCCACTTGTTTTAAACTTCAGCAGAGTCCACACCTTCGGGAAGAAATCATTTCTCAATACAGCACTGTCAGACCCTCACAAATGTACAAAATGAAATGAAGTACGAGGGGCTGGTTTACCAGGCTAGTGCAAGGCCACCTCACCTTTCCCCAGTCTCTCTGGCTCCCCGTGTTGGCGGAGGGCATCTTGGCCTTCTTCTTGCTTGCCTTGAGCTTCTCCCCAGCTTTCACAACCTCATTGGTGTCATTCTTGCACGTGGGGCAATACCTGCACATGAAGATAAAAAAGGGAAGTCTTCATTCAATCAGGGTTCTACTATACCTACTTATTAAGCATTATACCACGGTTTCGTTCCATTGTGACGCATTCTTTAGAATGGTGATTCATTTTCTATATACGCACACCTATTAAGTAGTCCCTGCTTTCTGACTGTATCGCGCTTATGTATCAATGCGCCAAAATCATGGTGAACTGTAAATAAACAGTGAAGATGTGACAGCTTTAGCCAATGACAAGCAGATGGAAGAACACAGATTTGCATTTGGACTCTCTACTAACGTGATTTTGCTAAGCAAGGCTTAACAGAACTTTGGAATAGCTAACTTGCTAACATAATTAATTACCAATCTTGCTGATGACTTGAGTGTCAGAACTAAGTGCACAAATTCAGCAGTTGGTTAGGGAGTTGGTCGTGCAATTGGGAGGGTTGCAAGTTTAATTCGTGTACCAGTAGGAAGAACATGGCTGTGAACAAGGCACTGTTTCAGGGGTACTGTTCCTGTGCCTAATTCAGTGTAATTAAGTTGCTCTGGACTGATTTTATTTAAATGAACGTTTATAAACGCAGCATTTTAGCTATTGTCATCTTTCTGTCGCCACCATCTTACAGGAAAAGTCAGTAAAAGTCAATCCCCAAACATGATGGTTATGTCATGTCACCGAGAAATATCTGAAATAAGTTTGACTGATGTCTTGAATGTAACCCATTTTTATTTCACAGGCCTGGATATTACCATGGACATCTAAGTAATTGTGCAAACTTCTCAGAATTTCTTCTGACCGCATCCATTCGTTCACACTTGGTGATCAACTTTTCCTGCAAGATGGCAGCAATTATTGCTATTACCTGTTGTCAGAGAAAGACAAGGTCTGTGCAGAAACAGAAAGGATTGTCCAAATAAAGGCTGGGGGAAAATGAGGGCAACATCACATTACATTACACATAAAAAACGTGTTTTAATTTATCAGTGAAGATCCAGGATCCTTCAAAGATCCTGCCAAAAAAATAACATTGGTTAAATGTGTGAGATCCATGTCCAGGATCAAGGTTGTCTTATTTTTCTGACAGCCATTTTCATCTTATTTTTATCATATCATTTGGAGTCAATAAGAGAAAAAAAATCAATTAAAATTAAAATTGTATGGCGTAAGAGGGAGTCATTGCCCTCTCTACAATATACCAACTATATATTTTAGCCCTCCAAGATGAAAGCATCATTAACATATTTTTAGACATTTTTTTAGCACTTATAATGCACATCATGGACTCATCAGGTCCCACCAGTGCGTAGCACGCAATTAGATATGTAAGTCTTTGATTGCCCATCCACTCAAATGTAACTTGGAAAGCTAATCTCACATTCACTGAACTGCACTACAATTTTAGATCACACATTTTTTTTACAATTTATTTTAACAGTACCAGTTTCTGTGTATCTACAAGGAACAACATGTAACATTAGGTACTTATACTGTACATACCTAACAGTAACCCCTAATCCTAACCCAAATATAGAGTGTGAGTACACAACTACAATGTTGTTGCACACATTGTTACACTGTACTTCATGATGTAGGTACACTGTAACATGAACCTTTAATTTAAAGCATAAATTAAGCATTAACTTTTGCTCTGAAGAGCCAATCCACTCTGAGTGAGGGCAGATGATCATATATTTACTGATCTGCACTACATTTTCAGACAACACAATGTATGTATTTATTACACCTCCCTAGCTGTGGTGCATGGTCGTGTGTGTATGCACACTAACCAGTCCTCGTCCTCGGGGATGGTGGAGAGGGGAGGGCTGAGGCAGTAGATATGGAAGGCCATATTACACTCATCGCACAGCAGCTGCATGTGAGCATCCTGCTTCCCCCCACAAACACAGCATGAACAGAAGCGACACTCCACATCTGGCTCCGCCTTACAGTGCTTACACTCAGGCCCGCTTTTCCCTAATGTAATACACATAGGCAACCATCACTATACACATACACACACACACAATATCAAAATATGAATTGGCATCATCAGTGTAATATGAGGGGTTTTCTACCGAGTATAGCCTGTATGTTTAATAAGGTATAAAAAAACAAGACCTCCTTGTTTTGATGTCATACCCCCTCTGATGGAACTAACATTTAAATTTAATGTAGTGACCAACGCTGATGGACTTACGCTTGAAATTTCCATCCGACGGAGAGAGTGCAGGAGCTCCTGGCCTTTCAATGTCGTAGATCTCATCAAGAAAGAGGATCTTGCAGTCTTCAATAACATCACCAGGGCCTCTGAAACATAACAGGTTAACAAAGCAGCTAATGAGTGGTGCTAAATATTTTATTAGTACGCATTGTCAGAGCAATGGAACATAGATAAAATCTGAAACCAGGACTCAGTCACATATGTTCTGCTAAAGAATGAAGGAGGAATAAGAAATGGCTCCCTCTATGGAAACTTGCAAGATCTAACAAGTGCTCAGTTTTCCCTCGAGCCCTTTGGTTCTCAAAGTGTGGAGCAGGCCCCACTAGTGGAGAACAGAGACATGACAGGTGGGGCACTACGAACAGGAGGAAATGTGTGTTCTGTCCTAACTAAACTGATATCTTTCTTGACATTCAAGACCCTACACTCAAAACAAAAGGCATTTGGCAAAAGGCAGCAAGGCACTTATTGGCATAAATGCCATCAGATCAGATCCAGGTGAGTGGGGAAAAAATGTAATGTGGATTCAGTGTGTAACCGAGGTCTTCCCGTGCAGTCCAGACCCAGTTTTGAACCCGCAACCTCTCAGCAAATCCGGTATGGAAGACAGATGCACTACCAAGTGAGCTAAAAGCTGGGCTATTAGCTCAGTCAGCAGTGTATCTTTTTGAGGCGTCAGGAGGGAGGCTTACTAATGTTCTAACTAACGGGCTGTGCTAGCTGGCATCTGTTACAAGTGCACAGAAATAATGTTTTAATATCATTATTATTTTGCCTGGGTACTAGGGGCATTGCCCCCCCCCCCCCCCCCCGTTTAAGTGGGCAATGATGGAAAAAATTACTGCTCTAGCCACCGCTTCACTCACCCAAGAAGGATCTTCACTCTGACCTCTTTGTTTGTCCTTGATCTCTCGTTGAGGACTGTTATCTCTCCATCATACCAAAAACCCCGCTCCTCCGGGATCTCAATGTTGTAGTTTACCATGACCACCTGGCCGAGCGTAAGCTGACTGAAGTGGAGCACGGTTCGGGCCCGTGGACGCACATCTTCTGGAGACATCTCCACTACGCCATTCTCTGGGTAACTGGGGAGAGAGAGTATACCTGTTAATATTGTTACTGTCGATACTGGTCATGTCAATGGTCAATGGAGAATCAGTGTTTACCTTGGCTTTGTTAACGTTGTAGAGGCTTTACATGACCGCAGATGGCCATCATGAATGTGAAACATGGTAGTGCGCTCTTACTGTAAATGTTGAACTAAAAATGAGCGAATTACAACAAATACTGTTTGTTTTGTCATATTGGGGGAATCAACTACAATTTTAATTGTGGTTGAAGGTTGTAACTGAGCCTGTAACACTGCATTTCAGGTTATTTTCGATATGTTCTCAACCACTCCATATCCCCTTTTAAACTGTGAAAAACTGTGCCTTTGCAAAAGATGAAATGCCAGATCAAGCTCTGAATAGCAACTGTCTACTGCTAACTGAGCATTTAATCAAAATTTAACAAAAACTATATGGCCATGCTAATCCTAGCGGCTAACTGCATCGGTGCACAGTTATCCACCGTCTGAACTAAACAAAAGTATAGAAGTTCCTTTTGTCCTCAGTAGAAACAGACTTGAGTAAGTAGATATACTGCTTGAACTTACAGAGTGAATGTCACTACAATGACATGCACAAATTAGTAACTGCAGACATCTGGAAACTTAGAGCTCTCCCCTGGGCACCGATTCTAACTAGGTGAAAACAAATCCCCCTAGGACTATGCGGTTAATCAAAATTTAATTGTGGTAGCAGTTATTGCTTCCAACAATCGAAGAATCAATCTAAAACAATCAGTTATTATCGGAACAAATATTGTCACATTCAATTTCATTATCATCCAGAATGTCCAGACCTTAAGAGTATCCCTTCAAAATGCATGACTACATAAAGCAAAACATTTACCCGCACAACACGTGACAACATATATATATATGAAATTATGCTCTGTCAACATGAACTTGGTTAGAGCTCAAGGGATGAAAGTGTTGAGTCGGTTAGTTCTTTATTTGAAGCACCTGTAGAGCCACGTAGCAGGTCAAACAAATGGTGTGTCTGGTGTAAACAGTCCTTGATGAAGTTTCCCACTCTGGTGAGGCAGTGATAGTTGTGCATCTCATCTTAAGCAGACTGGCTAATGATTTCACAAACAGATTTCAGTATGTCAGCAAGTTTTTTGATCTGTTGAAGGTCTCCAGCAGCTTACTGTCCAAGTTGTTCTTCCTGAGCACACTCAGAAACTATAGGCGCTGCTGCTGGGCCTCCTTGATGACAGCCATGATGTTTGCAGACCAGGAGTATGGCAAGCCATGTTAACATTTAAAAGTTAAGTTTGACTATCCAAATTAACATTGTACAGATCAACAACGTCTTTCTGACTAGTCGTAATTACATTTTGGAGAGTCGGAATTGTCATTCAAGATATCTGTAATGTAATTGTTACTAGTCGAAACGATAGCGATATCTGTAATTCAGTTTTGACTAGGCAGGGGCATGGGCAGCAGCGTTAAAATGTCAGTTAAACACAACTTCTCCCTCTGTCCGCTCCGACATGTTCCTTAAGTACCATAATCATTTAACAGTTAACAGGTGGATAAAGGCACTCTGCTTCCGCCTAAAGTGGGATAGGGGGTTCATTTGCATACAGATATCTGCTACGTCATTTCGCTTAGACAAAACTCTAACTCAAGATATCTGTAATTACATTTTGACTAGGCAGAATGAACGTTACAGATCTCCAATTTCAGATATCTCTAATCAAAATTCATTTCAAGATATCTATAACTTGATAATAGATATCTACAATTACATTACGGCTATCCCTAACTCCAGTTTGAGATATCTACAACGTCATTCTGACTAGTCATAATTCCAGTTACAGATATCAACTTCATTTCGCCTAGTCAAAACTGAATTTAGGGCATCTGAAAAGGAACATATAGACATTTTGAATTGAGGTGAATTAAAGATATCTTGAACTGGAGTTGTGACTAGTCAAAATCAAATTGTAGACATCTAAAACTGAAATTACAGATATCAGTTGTGAATATCCGTAATTCATGTAGTGGGTATCTGGAACTGAATTGTAGATATCCGTAATGATGAACCCCATACAAATGAATGTCAAAAGAGACGTCATTTGCCCTAGGAAGAATTTCTTTGTGGATATAATTGTCTGAAATGACAATTATGGATAAGAAGAATGTAGTTGCGGATATCTGAAATGTCCTTACTGACTAGCCAAGACTGAATGACAGATATCTGCAACACATAATTATCCAGTTTAGCTTTTAAATGTTAAAATGGCTTGCCATACCAGGAGAGGTCCGCATGGGGGAGAGGTGCCAAGACAAGTGAATCTGTGGTCTCTCTATGCAGTCGCCAATGATGAAGAGAACGGTGAGGTCAGCACTGTGTTGTTCTGAAGTCCACAATTTCTTTGGTTTTCGTGGTATTCAGTAAGATCCTGACTTTTGAACACCACCATAATCTTTAGGACTTCATTCTTTTGGTGTTTCCAAGGCAGCTGGGGTACGTGAGGCAGCACTTGATCATTACAAGTCTATCAGTTCCCTTTTTTAAAGGTGTCATTGTATCGTTTTTTTAATTTATTTATTTTGTGGTGGTTTTCAGGCTGTTTTAGTTTGGTGGAGGGGATGGAGCGGGGAGAATGACTGGTCACAGGCTACAATCATTCAAAGCCAATCTAGTCACAGCACACCAAACAGAAGATCTAAATGTTCTAAACAAACACACCTACTTACCTACATTTTGCTAAGTGAATCTGTGCTGCAACGAGACTCCTCCGGTAAACACAACTATGGCATGGCTTTTTATGGCATGGCATGGTCATTTTATTTGCCCTTGTCTTTTCACTCATTTTTCTGTCTATTTTCTTTCATTGACTAATGGAGACAATCGGGGTGGAAGAACATTTTCACGTGCAGCATGCATATGCAACTCGGAGTGGCCTATCATATTTCAAAAAGAGCAAGTACTAAACGGTTTCTCTGGGAATGACACCTTTAATAGTATTTTGATAATCAATGACACAATTATGGATGTCTCATATGGTCCTCTTATAGGTAATGGTTAGAACTCCAACATTTGATCTAGATATCAGGTAATAATCGACTGATAAAATAATCTATGTATGGTATTGCCATGTATGTCAATGACCAATTAGTCCAACTACAGTACTGAGAAAAAGCATCAGAACACCATCAGAATTTGTAAAATGTCACATGATATCATTACCATGCTTCTTAGAGACAGGTCAAATTCTTGTTTTTAAGAATATGACATGATACAGCAAAACAAATCACAGTTTTTAACAATTCTGGGCACTGCAAGGAGGTTTCCCTGGGGTTATGCACCAAATGCCGCATTTTTACTCTCAAGTCAATACATGCATTATGAATTACAGTTAAAGGAACAGTCCACTGTTTTTAGGAAATAGGCTAATTTTACAACTCAGAGTTAAACAGTTGAGTTTTACTGCTTTTAAATCCATTCCGTTGATCACTGGATCGGGCAGTAGCACTTCAGCTATTAGCTTAGCATAAATCATTAAATCGGATTAGACAAGTAGCATGCTAACTGGTCTAATCAGACCTAATATTTTTGTACCAGTGCTGTAAGTATTTAAGAAAATATCTGAGTATATTGAGTATTTATAGAGACAACATTTTCTGATGCACAACTTATAATATTTTCTGGTTTCTTTAGGGTGTACTTAAACTAGGTACATTTCACTTATACCGTACTGGAGTACGGTTGTCTCTGGTCCCTGGTCTGGACTCACACTGTATAACATTAAACTGTACCTGGGCACAGTTCAGTTCCTGTAGAATCTTTGCATAAGTGTATGTTTTGTTACCATAACAGAATTATTTACAATCTTTCATTGTTAAATTGAACTCTTAACTGTGCTTAGGCATGTTTGCGATCACACTACACGCATACTCGAGTATGGTATGGATGGCATAGTGGGGGTACGACCTATGGGCCTGTACCCAAGTAAGCTTGACCCCCGTATGACCAGTGTGACCTCTTCGTACCCTGCCGAGGCACGCTCGGTAGGTATGCTAGTATGCTTGGAAGAGGTGGACTCGAGTCTGGTTCAGTTAGACTCAGGCACTGTACACATGTTTAAGCAATAAGCCACGAGAGGTGTCGGGTTTTAGAACAGCTAAAGGAGTGCTGTTAAAGCCTCTAGCTCTTGTAAATACAGAGCAAACTCACAGACTCGAGTGGCTTATTACTTTTCTGAAACTATTACAATTCATATTTGATCAGATTTCATTTCAAGTCACACAAATTAAAAAATAAAATCCTGTAAAAATAAAATAATTACTCTACCGGTAATACATATAATTCCTTTGGGGAAGTGGTTGCTGCGCAGCACTAAACGCTATACAGCCATTGGCTACAACAGGCAGACATAACACAAGTACACGGCTGCAACACAATGTCATTGCAACCCAACATTTAGGAATGCTTTTTAATATCTACTTCAATATTTCCATTAACCTTGCAACTGCTGAATTAAGGCTCATTTTACAAGTTAACAACAAAGTTTGTGTCCGACATTTCCAGTACTTTCTGCTACTTTGTAATGGTTTTCTTAAATAAGGCTCACTGCAGATTAATATGAAATTTTGTAATAGAATGTGAGTGTAACCTGTAGGGTTATGCTGGATTTACAATGGCTTGGAATGCGATTTAGCCAATTACAATCAAAGAAACGAACAAGCAGTTTTAGAATCAATCAAACCAATCAAGACCAATCCAGACCAATCAAATAGATCGTAAAGAAATCTGTTATGGCAATAAAACATATGCGTATGCAAAGATTCTAGAACACTGCACCCGTGCCTGTATATAGCGTGAGTGCAGAGCAGGGAGCAGAGTCAACCGTGAGTACAGTGAGTACAAGTGAAACCTACCTAGTGTGAGTACACCTTCAGTCCTCTATAACTGTTAACTGAAAAAAATGGAATGTCTGCTTTCAGTTCAAATTGCCACAAACTCTGAAATATTCAGCCATTACCCATCTAAGTAGTAGGCTGTTAAGACTAGGCAAAGCTGCATTAAGACATATTTTAGTTGAGCTGATGAGAAAAAATATTTTTCATATCGTTTTTATATAATTTGTGTAGGTTTGTGTGTACATTGTTAAAGTATGGTCATAACACTAAATTAGAGTGTCAGCTTTCAGATGAGATCAGGCGCACAAATATAGAGCAAAGAACAGGGAAACTCTCTCTCTTTTTAAGCTTGGGAATAGGGCTGGGCGATATGGCTGAAATCTGTATCACGATATAAGTGTTTCATATCGGTCGATATCGATAATTATTGAAACATTGTGTGACCTATTTAAAAGTAACAGGAGGGAAAAATCTATTCATTTTTATTTTTTTAACTTAACCTTCCTCTGACAGGCAATAAGCATTCAGGCAAAATGACTGTCAAAACACGTTCAATGTTACGATCACAATGAAAACTGAGTGATCTGAGAAAGCTCCGGCTGTCTGAACAGTGTGAACACATTAGGATAAGTGGTTTTGATAAAGTGGTATTGTATCATTGAAAATATATCGATATGGCGATATAGTGTCAAATACATATCGATATAAATATTACGATACGATATTACGATAATATCGATATATCGCCCAGCCCTACTTGGGAATGTCTAACTTAGAAAATGTGCAAAAAGGGGGCAGTGCAGCGCAATTGGTTAAATTGTAATACAAGACCCTGGGCTCACATCCTTCTCAACACAATGTGCACAGCTGCACCAGTGAGGACAATAGTTTAACTTACCTTGCAGCTGGTTACCATCTCATCATACCCCACTCTCTCCCCACTCAAAAGAAAAAAACAAAGAAAAGAAGTCAAAAACGCAAGTGAGAGAAAGTGACTGTGGGGGTGAGGAGCAGTATTGGTGTAGATATCCTGCGTTTCAATCTCCTGAGAACAGATAGGTGAAATAAACAAGTCTCCACACTTACTCCTCATATTTGATATGATAGACGAGCTCATCCTTGATGAGTGTGGAGTCCGACTGTGAGGTGGAGGGCTGACTAATGTCCGAGTTTAACACAGAGTTGCAGATACTGTCCAAGCCGACTACGCTCTGCCCGGCCTCTATTTTGCCGTTAGTCCTTGTGCTGGGTTGTTTGCCGCTTTTGGCGGCGGAGGCCACACCGGCCTTATTGTTCTGTCCTTTAGTGCCACGTGTGACATTCTCGATAGTGGCCTCGAACCATGCGCCAATGCTGACGTCTCTGCAGTCCACCAGCTCATTTATCTGACCAGAAAAAATACAGAGGTTAATTAACTCATACACTCACATGAGCTACTACTTCACAATTGAAAACACAGACGAACTGATAAAGCAAAGAAGTTAAGAAGAAGAAATTACATTTCTTAATAGGATACCAATTAAACCTATGGCAATAGCCCACAAACTATACATTCCGTTGTCAAAATGCATATGTACTCAAATTAGTTGATATAATTAATAAATGAATGTCATGTCAATGGAATGGATATGGTGTCAATGAAAAACAGGTGCTTTCCTTGAAATATGCTTAGCTTGCCAACAGCAGAGTAAAATATTACAGGAGTCATTTTTGGCCCATTATTGCCCAGTCTAGAAAGACTTCAAGATACACTAAGTTTTTTTTTCAACCTTAAAATAATGTTTCCAAAATCGTTGAATCAGTGGTTCATCAACTTGAAACAGGGTGAAAGGCACTTTTGAATTCGCTTTGCCCCATTGCCCTCCATAGGCTATAACCACACTAAGTAAGTTTGGAGGAGCGGGCCGTCTCTCTACAGTTCAAATGAGAGACACTTTCCTTTGCAACCGAAGACAAAACTACTTGGTGTTGCTTTAAAGGTACTGTATGTAAAGAAATACTGCAAGTAATGGTCCTGATATGTCACAAGAGATTAAGGAAACATGTGAAGTTGAAATACTGATTTCACTGACAGCAACAGTACAGTCAGAATATTCAAATTTTAAAACAAAATTTACAGCCCAAAAATTCTGTTCATGTTTTGCCTATTGCCTTTAGAAGGGAATAATGCTTTACAGTATTTCCAGTTTAACTGCAGTGCCAGTTTTGGCCTCAATCCTACATACAGCATCTTTAAACTTCTTTTTTAGGGTGCATTCGTAAATAAAACCTGCCACTCTGAAAATTGAGTTACACTCTGCAGTTCGAAAAGCCAGAGCATTCCATCTCCCTTTGAATTAACGACCGGTTGTGTTTACATAAGTGGATCAAACTCAAATAGCCCAGAAGATAAAAATTTGTTGTTATGTTTAATGCAAATGTTGCTCGTCTCACTTTTGAGCTCGATGTCAGTAATGAACGTAATTTACATTCGACTGCAGAAACTATAGCATTATACTGTTGTGAGACTAATAAAACAAATGTTTTAGCATGTGTTAGCATCTATCATACAGCTGGATGAACCAGCAATACAACCAGTTAGTGTGGCGTCACACTCTACTGCTCTCTCTTTGTGGTTGGAGCATCCGGAGCATGCTCTGAACTCTCTTGAAGTGTGACACTACGAACAGTTTAAAAGTGCCAGAGTGTACTCCCAGCACTCAGAGTGGCAGTTTACGAACGCATCCTTTAGTGGAAAGACAGATTAGTCATTACCAGTGTTGTATAAAGTACTGAAAAATCACACTCAAGTAAAAGTATAGGTACCTCTTCAAAAAATTACTTTGGTAAAAGTCAAAGTCACTGACTGAAATGTTACTTGAGTTAAAGTCTTAAAGTATCAGAAATTTCTTGTACTTAAGTATGACAAGTAATGTAAAAATAAATGTACTCAAGTAATGTAATTAAAAGTACAAGTAAAAGTTAATAACAGGCAAAGGCAGTCTGAATTTGTAATATTTTGGTGTGTGAAGGTCATTTGGCACCTATGGTTAATCTTAAATAACAAGCAATTACACTGCTGAAAATGCACACATGACCAATTGCTGTCATTAAAAACAAAAGTGGAGAGAAAACTGAATGTTATGTGGCATCTGAAGATGGAGACCACAGTTTGAAACCTTTTTTTTTTCATAAACCTTTGTTTTTTAAAATAAGATTAAGTCAGTGCTGAAAATGAGGCGTACATCACACCATTAAGAAAAAAAAAAAACATAAAACATAAAACACTGCTGTCTCCGTCTCCTCTTCCATCAGGACTGAGTGCGGAGCTAACTTACTGCGTGAAGCCAACAGGTGTAGCTTATTGGTTGTCATGCGCAAGTGGCAATTGCGAACAAGCCAGCTTGACTTCAAGTATGTATGTATGTATGTATGTATGTATGTATGTATGTATGTATGTATGTATGTATTGTATGTATGTATGTATGTATGTATGTATGTATGTATGTATGTATGGCAGTCAGTTTTTGTTTTTTTTTGGTAACGAGTAACTAAACGGCACATTTAAAATGTATCGGAGTAAAAGTATGCAATTAGGTTCGGAAATATAGTGAAGTAAAAATAAAAGTCTTCCACAATGTACTTAAGTACAGTACTGAAGTATTATTACTTTGTTACTATACAACACTGGTCATTACAGAATATAGCATAACAAGAAACGAGCCATCTATTCATCGATCAAAGCCTCACCTTGTACATGCCAATCCCTGGATCAATCAGGAAAGACTTGGTGGACGTGGATGGCTGGGGATGGTTGTCTGCCGGAGGGCTGCAGAAAGATGTCTGTTGAGTGTTACAGCTACTGTTGCTGTTGTTGTTGCTGTTGGTGACTGTGGCTGCTGTCGAAGTGGAGGTTGGGACTTCAGCTGGTTTGGTGGTGGATGGACAGGGAGCACTGGCTAGACCCACGCATTCTTGAGGAACTGGGCTAGGACTGTCTGGTGGATCAGTCTGGGAACGAATTAGGAGCTGAACAATGTCATTGAGGCCCACGTTGTAGTCAAACAGTGTCTGGCCATCCTCCATCTTTAAAGGAGACAATAAGAGAGAAAGCATCTTCTGTCAACAAGCCACTGGCTAATGTCTCTCTCTCTCACACAGACAAACACACACACACACGCCCTAAGCAATTTAGGTAACACTTTATTTGAAGGTGTCTACATAAGGATGACATGAGCTCTTTATAAACGACACGACACATATCATGAACATTATTGACACTTCATTCATGTTTACGGCTGTTGTCATTAAGTGTCATTTGGTTTTTGCAATGTCTGCATCCCAAAAAATATCAATTCAACATTACAAAAACTGAATAACACTTAAGGCAACAGTCATAAACATGAATGAAGTGTTGTTAATGTTCATGATGTGTGTCATGTCATGTCTCTCTTATGTAGACACTTCAAATAAAGTGTTATTGCAATTTAACAGCAGTTAGGACAAAAACAAGAATACGAGCATCTCTCTGATGAACAATGCATGCATATAAGACTACACAATGTGAGCTGCACATACATTATAAGTACAATAATTTAATCTCCAGGACTACAAGAGTGACTATTATTTTTGGAAAATAAAAATACTTTATTTACCATTGTGTACTGCAAATTGTATAAACTGTATTTTAACACACAAACCACATCCAGCAGTTATTACATCTCTTTACAAGGAAATATGGGAGTGTCTGCTATAGGCAACTATTTGTAATGGGCAAATTTCTATGCATGTCTATGGGTGATGGTCATCATCTTGTTGAAATGTTGATAAATTTTGGACTTTTTTTTACTCGCAGTGATAGAAAGTTGTCCAGTACCTGAGACATCAAAGCAACCACGAAATATTATGCTCCCCTAACTGCAGTTCAGAACAGAGAGGGTGCATTTATGGTACGCTTTGAATGGCAAACAGTCACTGCGTGCACATGGACGAGTTGAATACGATTGGAAAGGGATTGGGGTCGTGTGTGCGTGCTGTAAGTTGCTCGTTGGCAAATTTTTGGCACAAAGTATGCTTCTTTGGGCACTATTAATGCATCCTCTCTATTCTTAATTTACAAAAGTGTGATACAATGTTATACATGTAAGCATATTTGATAAACATCCACACACTTTGACAGTATAGGTTTTGTCTCCCTCATTTAGACACATCAGTAAACACAGCCAAGATCCATGACAACAGATCTACTGTTTTAACTACTTTTAATCTGGGTATGAAAGACGACAACCACTGTCTTAGTACCAACCAGCTGTGTTGGATAATGAAAGACAAATCAAAGACTCTGCAAATGTAGAGATGCTTAAAAAATACCGATATTTCGGTATACTGTATATACCTAATACTAATCCTAACCATAACCGTATGGTACTCCGTACGTGCAATATGTTATATATTGTTACACACTTTTATTACACTGTACCTAACTGATGTGGACAGTAAAACACAGTGTAACCGATATTTCCACATTCCGGGTCTATAGTAGCATGTTTGTGACAGTCTACACTAGTAACAGATCGTGACTGGTATACAGTTTATTGTAAAACTGGTAATATCATAAAATGGTGAGAAAAACAAAAGACAAGCAACAGGCTAAGCCAAACATTAAACACCACACACAATTCCCGTGTTGAAAAAGATGGGCGTGTATCGGGAGTTTTGAGTAGGTTATGCTTCAGGCAGATAGGTCTTCATGCCTATTAACTTCAAACTAGCATCTATTATTAAATAGGCACTGGAAGGAACGAATAGATATGCCCAGATGTGTGGAAGGAATGCTCGTGTTTCCCCTCTTTGCATTTGTTTTGTTACCTCACCTCTGTTTGATGAATCGTTTGTCACCGATGGCTGAAGCACGGTGAAACTACATTAAATTGTGTTGTCTCTCATCTCGTTAAATTGTAACCCAGTGTGTAACACTGGCATCCAGTGTCACATATATGCGCCGGAAGCAACCCTATTAGCATGCGGTACAGTCAGGCTATGTTCGAATGAGTGTTCGGTTTAGAACTGGACTGTAGGCCAGAGCTCAGAGCCGAGTTGGTTTGCTGTAATCGAGCCCCAATTGGTTCGCGTTTTTTTCCCTCTCGCGCTTTTTGCTACGCTTTGCTTATTGTTTCCCTTAGCCTAAACCATACGATGTCCAAATAAGTCAGTGTGTAACACAGTTAATGGTGGAGATCTAAGCGGATGTAACACGTATATACTTTCCCATGCTATTGCATGTGTGCAGAATGACGGATGAGTGACACAGGCTACAGCATGTAAACACTGCATGTGTAGGCTACGTATGGCAAAGCACGTGTCATCATCTTCACAACAAATGCATATTGTATTCCATCAAAAAGCCTGCGTTGAGCCAGTAAGCATTCATAATTAAATTCTTCTAATGTGTTCTCTAGAACAGCCTGACTACTGAGGTTAAATGTGCTTATAAACAGAAACGAGAAGGTGTTTAGAGGAGCAATGTTTTTGAGAACTTGTGGACACAAAAATCCGTGATTCGTTCTACAATTAGCTAAAATTCAGAGCGCACTATAAGGTAGTTCACAATAGGCTATGTGACTGTGGGCCACTTGTCAACTGTGGCGAAACAATGTGTCTCAACAATTTCAGTTTTATGCCATTGTGGCATATAATGTGTGCTACACGTGTTTGACTTCGTTCTATTGGCTATTGAGCCGAGCAGATGAGTTTGGGCATGGGTTTCAGTACAGTGCGTCCTCGTCGCTTGCGCAAGAACTGTTGGCGAATTCCCATCAAAACAGGAAGCTGGAGCCGCTAGTCATATTAACAACCAACGTTAGCCCTTAATCCCACAACTTGATTAAATGACTAAAAACTGCTTTTGCAGAAGGAAATTATCCATGCGACGGTACCTGTTTCCCTCTGTAGAATAAGCGCTGATGCTCCGGGCTAACATCGAAAATGTCTTGAATTTTCAGTCTCAAAGATTCTATTTTGGTTAGTCGGGATAGATCCTCAATGGTTCGGGTTTCCTTCCCATCTATTGTCCGAATCTGAATCCACATAGTCACGCCGTTAATCTGCAGACAAGTCTTCAAAGAAATGCTTGTTTACAACGTTTACGAGGGCGTGGAAGAAAGGGGTCTAAAACGAATGGCTTCACAGCTCCATTGCGCGCCGCTCTGCGGGTGAACAGTGTTTCTTGCAGTAGACGTTTCAGAAGGGTCACGGCGCCAAGCAAATCTCGCGTAAAAACCCTTCGCCTCAACTCTGTTAAAGTCGCAGTCCTCATTTTTAAACAAATGTCCACATAAGGCCTAGTCTACTCGAAATCTTTTACTTGCAATGAAGCTGCTACCTCAGTAAGACTCATAAACTGACCGGGTCTTTTCATTTCACCACCTGAAAGGCTTTAACTCTTGCAAGCTATAATGGAGCAGAATGTATCTTTTAAATATACACAGAGTTTCTTTTCAGTGGTATGACCTGATTATTTACTTTCACTAGTAGCCAGATGTGGAGAATCCTTGTAGTCTATTCTCTCTGCCTGCAAAGGGAATTACACAAATTAGATGATCTATTTGTCTGACCAGTTGTGCGCTTTTAAAGATCAGCTGGTTCAGGGATTGGTCTTATCAAATATGTTGCAGGGGTTTTACTTTCTGAAGCCAGAATCTCCACCTCTGCTAGTAATTTAATACAACTGTAAACAAAATGCAATATTAGTTCAAATGCACATTGTGAACGCAAAGGATTTTCCAACACCCGAACTGTCAAATCTTCTACTCTATTTCCACACACAATCACCAATACATGTACAGTAAACTCTGCATCTTTTAAATATCATGAAAGCTTTTTGAGGGATGTAAGCAAAGTAGCATACATATTATGCACAATTAAATCCATACAATGGGCTTCTCAAAAGGTTTCAAAAGCAGAAGTTCATTGTCCCATCATGAAACTTTGGAGTCAAATCATACCTGGAAAGCCCCAGATACACATGTTCCCCCGTATGCACACAAAAAATGACTAACATAAAACAAGTAATGATGTTGTACACTAGTTATAACACATTTTATTGGAAAAACATGTAATCACATCATCTATATGTTATGGTATGCAGATTGTTTTGAGTGCGTGAACATATGCACAGACTTTTTGCACAAGTTAGTGTTTATATGCAGACTGATTTTCACAAAGCTCAATACATTTCCCTAAGATTTATATCAATATATATAATATTATATATTCATAACAATTTTGATGCAGCTCTCATCCTCTCTGCTGTCAGCGTGACATCTTTAAGGGGCCAGCACCACCACGCAGGAAATTTCACTGTGGTTTGGTGCACTACACTAGACTACAGATGTGCTACACTACAAATGACAATATGTCAATATGTCAATATCAAGAAAAGTTTGGGTTGGGGGCTGTGCACATTCATTCTAGTTCCAGCCACAACTCAGCACGCTCATTGCGCTTAGAAATTCCATCCTGCCAGCCCCCATGACATTCCCTCATAATGGTGTGGACTTTAACGCAAATTGCATGTAGTCAAAGACTACTTCACCAGCCAAAGATCCATCGTGAATAGCCTTTTCCACACGTTGGCAGTTCTCTGCACTACGACACGTTCACGGTCGACCTGGGTTTTTGTTTTGTTTGTTTGAGGGCACCACCTATCTGACAAATGTTTGTAACAGCCCACAGACTCACCTCATCGGACTCATCGGAGTGGTGCTTGTTCCTTTGAAAATGCTATTGAAATTTCCTTTGGGCTGTATTGATGGGTCTTTGGCTGGTGAAGTATAGTTCGAGGGATCAGGGATACGGCAGAGAGCTTGCTGAGCTTGCTGAGCTGGGGTTAGAATGAGTGTGCACAAATTTCATAGGCAGTTTTTTCTGTAATTCACTAATTTTGACTTTGAAATGTTTCTATTATTGCTGTTTAATGTTTTTTTTAATAAATTCAGGTCTATAGTCTAAAACATTAACTGTATTTTTGTAAAAGTTAACTGACACGTATTCTCAGTCCTCCTAACTTAGCCAACAAATTCCTAGCAGGAGTCTTAAAAGTGGCTTAAAGGAGGCTTAAAAGTGATTCAGGAAGTTTCTGAAAGCAACTCTGAGCAAGGCGAGGACATAAACCTTTATGTTAGTGCAGAGGTATGGTTGACCCCATTGCTAGGTATGACACAGTCTTCTAAAAGCTGTGATTAGTTGTTACAAAAAGGAAAAACAAACAAAAACAAATGCGCTTCCAGTTATGAATGGGCAGTGAAATCAACCCATCATAGAACTTAGACTGTATGTAGTTGTGAAAATTATTTTTTGTTATGATGAAACACAGCAAAATTAAATTCATTGTTACACAGCCTCAAAATGTTTGAACGTACCTCATTCACATATTGATCTGCTTATTGTTATGTTTACTCACCATGCTGGTAATTAGACTACTTAATCTGTTTGATATTAATGGCGGACGCAGACTCAGCTGTTAGCAATAACTGCTGGCCTCCTTTAATAAGCGGTTTGATTTGGCAGAATGACCAAAATAACAAACGAGACGGAGAAAAAAGAACAAGAAAGCCAAACTGGACAGAAGAGCAGTGGCTGACAAGGTCAACCACAAACATTATGCCTGCACATTATGCCTACCAAGCTGGTAGCGTCTTATTAAATCACTGTCATGCAATATACAAACAATAACTCTCCATAGAATGACGTCAGTAAGAGCTACAGTCTTAGGAGTCTTTGTGAATACAAACCCTTGATGTCAGTTATGTGACAAATATATTTGGTACTCTGACATTTTTAATCCAACAAGCATTTAAAATGTGTTTGGTAGCTTTGGCCCACCCTATATACACATACACCATGTCCAAATACCCCAACTACTCTTCTAAGCAGTAGACAAAGCCACAGACATGTACATCTGAATACTTAAATAGGCTTTTAGTAAAAGGCGAAAGGATGGATTGCTACTTCTACCAGAATTTTCCAATGTGCAAGCAAACCACACTAGGCTATCCCATAAGTCACCTGCACAAAATGGCAAAGGCAAAACATTTGGGTCAGAGGACAGGCAACATGGAGGCGTTAGTATGCCCAAAATTGTACCTTTGACTAACTAGCATATGTAGAAGCTATACTGTAATGGTCGAGTGGTAAGCTAAAATTAAGACTAAAATCAAGTTTTTTGGGCACAGCAATGGAGCTGGTAAGTTCAAAGTTGGCTGCCATGTTGTGCTGCCATTTTTGAGATGTTGTTCAACATGAGATTGAGCTTCAACGCAGATTCTTGAATGCAAAAACAGTGAATGGGACAAGGAGTCATCACTGTTCTATCCCTCCTGATGAAAAAGCTCTTCTTGTACAACCCCAATTCTGATGAAGTTGGGATGTTGCATTAAATGTAAATAAAAAAGAAATGCTATATATTCTCAAATCATACAAGCAATATATGTGAGAATAGTCCAAGGACAACATATCAGTTATTGGACCTGGATTTTGTTGTTGCTGTATGGGATATTTATGGTCATTTCAAATTTTAGACCAGCAACGTGTCTCAAAAAAGTTGGGACGGTGTCAATAAAAGGCAGGAAAAGTTGAGTAGGACTAAAGAAAAAACAACGGAGTACACTTTACAGTTAATTATGTTAATAACTTTTGCTAAGGTGAATCTATAGTCATAAGATTCTGTTTGTGTGCAACTTGCAATCATGAGATAACACCAACTTTGCATAATGTTTGAAATAAAAGGAATAACCTAAATTCTTAATTTTGCAGTATGTATTATATGAATGCTCATTATTTCACACCATTTTTTTTTTTCAAATAGAGCCAAAATACCCTAAAAAATGTTTTTTAGAGGTCTGAGCCATGTTCATCATTCCCTGAGGAACTTACTTTTTATGTGACACTAGCCTAACTTTTATCACTGGTACTACTGTGACAGAACAACAACCTGTAAAAGTGGCATTGAAATACTCCATTATACTTTGTAAGTTATAGATTTTTGAAATGTATGAAAATTTTGAATTTGAAATGTTCTAAATAAAAAAAGTATTTTTTAAAATTAAATTTCTTAAAACAACGCATTCTTTCATCACAATACTTCTGCCTTTTCCATAAAGCAAATTCTGTGTCTGCACCAAATTTCAAGCCAATATGAACACTGGTTGAGTTGGTATGGAATGACTCCCACTAGACAGCTTTAATTCTAATTCTCAATATTCTCAGTAAAAAGAAGTTTTAAAAAAGGATGACTAATTTTTTTTCTTACACGTTCCTTGCATGGTGAACTCATGAGAGTTTGGCATTCTTTTAATGACACATGCAAGAGATTTATGTACACAAAAGACACAAATCCTGACATGTTGAATGAGCTCTGCACCAATATGATTACCACAACTGTTTTTCACACATTCATGACAGAGATCATCAAATACACAATTCCTGAATGACATGTCTCTAACAGTAGCTACAGGGTACACAGACCTTGTTTACGTCCCTTTACGAGTTTAAATGTTTTAGCAGTCTTTTGTTTAACCTTGCATCAAATTACCAAGGACCTAACAAAACACAGACACACTAGAAGTGCCAGTGTTAAAAAGGTCTACATGTAGACGCTGAAAATCATCACTTTGCATCACCAAGGTCAGGAAAGAACCAGCAGCCATGAAACACCTGAAACATCCTAATTCCTAACATGCCCAAAAAAACAACAACTGCTGAGTCCATTTAGGGGGGAGCCTGTTTATGCTTTTTAAAATCCATCTTCAACTGCCTAGAGGGCGCTCGTGAGCAATACACGAATGTAAGTCAAAAGCTAAATGGCTATTTACCCCCACTGCTTTCTCTTGCAGACACATTGTATTGTTTTCACAGGCACTGTAGGGATTATAGGTCTAAAGTGAGATAAACAAACACTGATGCCCACTCCATTTCTTACCGGGGTGGCGTTTCACGATGGCATTCAGCTGGTGAATGCTGATCCGTCTGCGACAGTCTCTCCATTCTGCACTGGCCCACTAGTGTCCTCCAGGTGAACTGCAGACAACTGGAACCCCGGAAGCCTTCGGAGAGGGACCTTCTTCTGCCTTCTGTTTATGGTTTGAACTTGCATGTGTGTTTGTCAAAAGGTTACAATTGTTACATGGGCTGTGCACTGCCAACTGTATACAATTCCTATATAGGTATTACAAAACAAACAAGGCCAGCATAAGGTGTGCCTTTTTAGTTTGTACTGTTTACCGTTTCTACTTCCTGTAGTATTAAACAATGTTATTGGTTTGACATATGTGGCCATATTTTCTAAACATGGTGTGGAGAAAGACCAAGACAAACAATATTTCCTAATTGTTTTATTATTATTACAGAAGCACATCAGGTACCACTATGCAGGTGTACATTATAACTCCAAAACTCCAGAAAGAAAAAAAATGTCAGGAAATTCTAGATCAATAAAAACAGCATGGAAATACTGCTAGAGGAAATATCTGATATACACAATAGAGGCAAAAGCACTTTGGATGTTTTCTCAAGCTTTGTACCAATTCACTCATTATTACCACCCCATCTCTTCATTCATTCCAAGGTGACAAATTCTGCTTTCAGTCATTACGTGATTAATGGACATTACCATTGCACTCTCCTGATCATCAGGGCAAAAATCCAGCAGATACGTACCACTTACTCCTGGGGAGTATTTCAGAACGCCGGTTTAGTTGCTTACTGGAGTATGTTAACTTAGCTCAAGTGGCAAACCTCTTATATGAGTCTTATGGATTTATTCTCCTGCTAAAACAAACATGACTCGCTCTTTTATCAGATTTACCACTTACTCTGAGTTGACTTCTCTGGGTGAGGCACTAAACCATCATCATGGAATACACCCCTGTTGTCGAGACATGACAACCATGTTGCATCCTTAGGTCTTACCCTGCATTGTTACATGAAACGGGAAACAAGTTTGTTTCCTCTTTGTAAGCCAATCAAATAATATCACTTATGTACCCAAATGTAAACTGAATGACCTCTTTTGTTACATTCAAGAGTATTTTCACAACAACATGACAAAAACATTGTTTGATATTTGAGAATTGCAATAGGCTCATTTAGTCCCTTTCAAGAGCTTCCCTCTTTTGCTCTGTAATATCAATGAAATCTAAATAAGCACACAAACCATTCAACACAGAAGAGATAGAAAGGGGGAGTGGGAAAGATATAGAAGACATGGGAAAAGAGAACAGAATCAGCCACACTACAGAGAACATGTCTAAAACTACCTTCTTCAGTGTAACAAACAAAGGAGAACTTGAATCAGAGAGAGAAACAGATGGGGGATATATAGTGGGGTGGGGGGTTGGGTTGGGGGTGTAGGTCAGAATTAATCTTCATCGGAGGAATCCCTGTCAAAGTTGTAGGCCAAGAAGAAAACGTCCGGTCTGGGTGGGACGAGGGCCTGGCCTGGTTTCACAATCTCGAAGCCCAGGAAGCTGAACGTGCGCACCAACTTAGCTGAAGACGCAAAAGCACAGAGAAACATTCAGTGTCCACAAAGGCAGGAAAAAAAATAGTAAGTGGCCAGGGGTTTACAAAGAGGCAAGACAAACATATTCAGTGACCAGTGCTTCAGAAAACTAGTGTCAAATGTGTGTCAGAACGTGTGAAATACGTACCACAATCTTCTCTGTTCTTGTAAAAGCAGACAAACACACTGACAACTTTAAGATGTTCTTCAGCAAACTCCAGAAGGGAAACAAAACTGGAAAAAGAAAAATCAAGCAATTGCACACAGGTATTTCATAAAGTGTACTGCTTTATGGTTAAAATATATGCAACTTAGTAAGAATACATTTTCCCATTTTAATGTATTACTCAGTCACCAACATACAACAAAGAAACAAAATGTATACGAGATGTATGGAAGGGATTAAATCTTTTTTTTTCCAAAATGGCAAGGGACTGATGCAAAGTCTGTGTACAAATGTTCACAGTGATCTGTGGCCCTGATCAAACATGATACAACAAAAGCGTAACAGATTGTATCGAGAGTGGCGGAGATTTAAACAGGGCAAGTGTTTACGATCCCTAAATGACTTCTGTGCTAATTTGTCCTTACCTCTCCTTGCTGCCCTCGAGCAGTAAGTCTTGTGGGATATCCACGTAGAGACCCTCCCCACTAAGTACTGCCTGCCAGTGGATCACCCGTGAAACAGTGGGGCGGCTCTGGAAGTGGAGGATTGTGGGCTGTCCACCTCCCCCAGCCTCCTCGGTCACCGTCAACTTCCTGTCCTGCAATGGTGGAAGAACGAGAAGCCATGATTTTTGCTACCTCAACACCCAAGGGCGGGACTGCCATGTTGCACCCACAGCTATGCGTGTCATATCAGTGATGTGCCCCATATCAGTTTTAGACAAGCAACTTCTAATGTAGCAAGCCCAATCCAGCCCTTAAAATAAAGCACTGCACTATTGTCCAGTCTCAATGTGCACGTAAACACTTTCTATGGCACTATGGCAACAGGCAATGAGGACATGAAGAATGCACATGTGTGCAGCACACACACTCACTGAATATAAAACTTGAGCTGCAGGAATGTGATCCCGTTGACCATTCCCTCGCCCACCTGGGATCTTCAGGGGTGGGAGAGGGGCATCAGGAGCACCACAGAGGCCCTGGACCAGGGGTACTACTACAGTGCAGGGAGAGCCTGGGGAGAGGAGAGGAGAAGGAGTGAAGGGGGGGGGGGGGGGGGGGGGGGGGGGGGGAGAGAGAGAGAGAGAGAGAGAGATTGTCATTGTACAAACCCCTAAACAACAAAGGTGTTCAATATCACTATGAGGTTCAATAAAGGTTCAATATCACTATGATAAACTGTCCAAGTAGTTGTGAATAGTTGGTCAAATTCTTCTCAGAAAAAAAGGAAAGGGTTGACTTCAGGCTGTGTAGGTATTTTTCAAGTGATACTGACTCTTTTTTCCAAAACACTAAACCACTTTGAATTGTTTTATGGTAGCCTACATAAATAAGCTCTGTTGTACAGCCATTTATTGTTAATACGGTAGACTTAGAAAAGTCAGTTTTTGTTAGCGTTTGTTTTATTACTGTTAGTTCAATTTCCGCTTTTCTTCTTTATTATTATTTCTTTAGCACCATTTCCATTTTCTTATTTGTTATTCCATGAATTACAAAGGGTACCTACTACAGCACATATGGGTGAAACAGAAAGGGGGTGCATTTCAAGTAAGTGGTTTAGTACCTAAACCAAACTCAAAGAGTAAGTGGTAAAGCACCCAATAAAAGAGCCCCATGTCTGTTTCACTATGGTAGTAACACCATCAGACACCTCTATTAGAAGGTTTACTTCTGGCTCAGAGTCTAACATAATAATAGTGCATTACATTTGTGTCTGCAACCGAGATTTGGAGGGCAGATTGACCTCAAGCAAAAACACAACAAAAACATAATTGGATGTGTTCCATTTGCCATACTCTTGATAAACTCACTTAATAAAGCGCACATAATGCTGTATTTCACAAATAATGTGACCGTAATAGTATGTAGTATCAACAACAACACTGATTATGTGCAAGGCTGATGACAAACGCATAAATGGAAAATATTCACTCAACGTGCTTGAACTGTGCAGCCATTTTGAATTGAGTCCTCTGTGCTGCTCCGACTTAACAGGGCAAACGTCCGAGAGCCAGGGGCGAGGATGGTGTCACTTCCTGATTTTCAATGCGCACAACTACTTAGAAACCGGCCACCGACTGCAAGTGGAACGCACTACTAAACCTACTTAGTAGGCTAAACCTACTTTCCAGGGCAGCAAAAAATGAAAGATTTAACAACACTAAGACAAAACTTTAGGAGCAGCTGTAAATTTTGTTCAATAGTATGTCCCACCATATCACATAAATACACAAAATAATTTCCCTTGAACACTTTGGACTTTGGTGTTAAACAGCCCTGATTACTCTACCATAACTGAAGGGAAAAATCATCACCCAGATTGCCTTCTTCCACCTCAGGAATACTACCAATCTTCAAAATGTCATTCAAAACAGGGTCCTTTCCATGTTGGTTTACTGCAGAGAATACCCTGACATGTCATCATATCCAAAGTAAACATCATTAGCCCTCTAGACAAATCGTTTCAGGTCATGTTTTAGTTTTTTGAGAGCCAATCACCTTTGAGGTCAACACGTTTTTTTATTCAGGACCATTACTACAGATGTACCCAATGTAGTCCTTCACTGAATATCAGACAGATTTTTTCTGACAGTTTCTTTTTTTTTTTTTTTTTAAGAAATTGGTTTGTGTTTGACCAGTCAATGACCTAGTTAATTTGAATCATCATCCCCAGTTGTTTGGTGTGCAAACACACAGAAAAAGATGCAGATAGATAGTCTGCCAACCATATATTTATGAGAAGGCACCTTTGGTAAGAGTTCGCCTACTGCTATCTATAACTAATTTGGAAAATGTCCTTTAGTTTCTTTTCAACAATTGTTTTCTCCTGTTCTCTACATTACTAGACTGGTAATCT
The DNA here is from genome assembly GCA_027475355.1 of Coilia nasus. Classification (NCBI taxonomy): domain Eukaryota; kingdom Metazoa; phylum Chordata; class Actinopteri; order Clupeiformes; family Engraulidae; genus Coilia; species Coilia nasus. The sequence continues at coordinate 4,960,712 of CM050209.1, forward strand.
TCCACATCCATTTAAAGATAATTTAATTTTAATTATTTCCCTTGAAGAGTTATCTGCACCAATGCAACCTAATTACATAACACTCAACTCATAATTCCCTGAATACCACAGCTACAACTGCAAAGACCTTTACATTTTAGTAGAACAGTATCCTAAAATGTTATTCAATGCGGAGTTCCTTTAAATATGTCAATGTGTGCCTTTACGTGGTTTTGGTACATGGTAACACTTTTCCTCAAAACTGTTTGAGTATGCAGGTTACAGACCGACCATTCAGAATTTAGCCTAGTACCAGATTTTATAGTGAAGATGTTGTTCGACTGTTCCCAGACAAGGTCAAGAGCAACTGTTTTTTTTCTCGCCAATACATTATCATTATTTCCTAGACGCCCCACACCCTCGCTCACTAAAATGGTGTGCTTTGTCATGTCTAGAGTACAACATCGAATGCAGCCAATATCAAGTGTCAACCTGTCTTCACTGTATCTTTGTGATCTTTAATTTACCGTGTACACTCTGATGTTAACGGATTAACCTGATAGCCAATTAAATCGAATAATCCTGACTGAGTATTGAAATGGTACTTTTATGTAGCTATGACATTTCACGACTGTGGCTACAGTTAAAATATGAGGAAAAGGCCTGTAAAAATGTTATGCTAACATAATCGACAGACCTTTAGCCTGTTTGCCATTTTTGCCATGCGAAGTCATGTGCATGTAATTTACCAATATCACTGACACATCTTTGTCAAGTATTTGATGTCATATTATTATGTATTATTCTCACCATCTACAGATATTACGCTCCAGTTAAATGACATGTTACATCCAAGCTACGGATGTAGGTTGTAACCCGGGCCTTTAAAAATATCGACGTAGCGTTTAGGTAGCTTGTTAGCGGATAACTTAGCATACCTCGCTTAACAAGTCAGACTATCGTAACGTTAAAACTATTCGTCCTTATCCGACGATATATTTTTTTTAAAATGTAATTACCATTATATTACAGTAGGGCAAACCAGCACGAATACATTATATGTTAACAAATGCACAGCTAAATAAACTAACCGAACCGATTGGGGAAGAAAGTTCGCTAATGATTTTGTGGTTGTGTTACTTAGCTATCGACGTAGCAGAATATTTGTAGGTTATGGTAAAATACATCAAAAGACGCTTAAAACAACGGGATTTGCCTACTCTTGAATTATGTAAATACACTGACAGAGTAAGTTGCTGTTAAGAGCATATTATAACCAACTTGGATCTTGACTTCCGTGGTAGACCTTATGTTGTAGAAGCTAACAACTAGCAGTTAGCTGGCTACGTTGTTTTCCATGATTACTCACTTGCCAGTCATGTCAGAAATATTACTGACGTTACTTAAAGCATCCATGGTGGTGTGAAACTGTTGTTTTCCTTCTTTTTCGCGAGCAAAGCAATGACTATTTAGTATCCGCTGGAGGTTGGATTTTACCATCCGGCCTTGGAGAGAGAATCGAAGGCTGCCTGCTCTCTGCTACCGTCGGTTCAGAAGTAACTTCGTTGGTTTCAATATCGGCGTTGAAACGCTGAACGGCAGCTACGTAGCAGGAAAAAAGGGGGATGTGAAGAGGGGACTTGGTATGGGGGCGTCTTTTTGGCGAATGGAAAATTACTGGGGCCAACAGAGTAGAGTCGGATTATGTTTTTGTTTCTGCAACAATGCCCTGAGTAAATGGTCTTCTAAGCACTTAGAGGTAATGGTGTTATAGGCCTTTGTAAAAAAAAAAAAAAGTATAACAAGTAGCCTAGGCCTAAACATAGCACTTGATCTCACAAGAGATTAGAAAAAACTTGTTACATTGAAATACTGATTTATTGACAATACACCCAGAATATTCGCATGTTAACAGTGTAATTTAAAGCCAGGAAATTATGCTCGATAGAGGGGAAACATAACAGTGTATTCATTTTGATAGCAGTACAAAATTGTATTTTCCTGTTTTTACAGTTGTGAATACCAGTTAGACACTGCTAAACAAGTTCTGCAACAGGCCCCTGTAGCCTCCAGCAGCAACTGTCTTGAATGCCTTGCAACTTACACAGGATGCAATAGAAAGGAGAGAGAAGGAGAGAGAGAGAGAGACAGAGACAGAGACAGAGGTCAGGTGTAGTTATGTCAGGTGGAATATCGGCCACTGCAGCCTTGCAAACGACCTCAACGTCTAAAACACTTCCACTAATGGCACAACTGGCTCCATCCACATTTAGGTTACCCTCCCTGGGCATGGGATTCCCCATGGCTGCCTACAAAGGACTGCCTTTGAAGGAAGCCTTCAAGCAGCAGCCCCCATTCCAGGTTTTTCAGCCCTTCTCCAATCTTCTCAAGCATAGCATTTCTTGATCCGACTACGCAATACCAATGTAGACATAACAGATTCAGGAGGCCTTTTTGGTGCATTCTTACTATGTCAATGAAGGCCACACTGATACTTTTGGATAGCTGGGCGCAAACAGTGGGCAATGGTGCACACACAAAAAACAAAAGGGAGCAGCAGGGCTCAACTCCTAAACAGACTCCAATCACTTTCTGTTTAACAAGGATTAAACAGCAAGGCATTCTCATAACATACACAGAAACACACACACACAGACTCACACACATACATATACACACAACCACATATAGATAGACCACACACACACAACTAACTGGAGTCTCTGACTAGAAAATGCACTATTGTTTTACATGCATGAAGTGTGCTACAAGTATGTCCCATCATTCAAACATTTGACAGAGTCGTTTTGATTCAGACATTAGATTACCAATTGTTTAATTTAATTGTTCAGTTTGTTCCAGGTTACAAAAACTTTAAAATGACAGGTTCCGGTGCTCCAGTAAACAATCATGTATAACTCAGTTAAATACTTAATGTGAAACAACATATATTGTTTTCTATTAGTATTTGCACTTTAGTCTCTCAGTAGTATTTGCATTGTGTGCCTCTCAGTCACAGCATGCTGTCCAACATGGTCAAAAAGGCCATCTAGCTATACCCAGTTCCTAAGGAACTCAAGGAGTACTGATCTCACAGTGTTTAAAGTTTGGCATGGGGGTGTACCTGGGGTACGGGGGATTGTGGACTACTACCAAAAAATAGTAGGATGGAACAACTAAGGCTTAAATCTTGAAACTCTTCTCTCAACCACTGCTCTACACTCTCTTCATTTGGCCTCCATCATCCATCTCTTTCTGTAAACAAACACTTCATAATCATATGAGTTAAGACTTTTAGAAAAACATAACTGAGCCCATTCAGCATCAGAATAGAACATCAACTATGGGCCACTTAATGCTTTATGGGGGGCTACTCCACTGTAGTTTATTGTTTAATAATTATAAGTTATAAATCAAATTGTACTGGCCATAGAGTGCATTGGCCGGTCAAAATAATGTATGTTATGACAGATTTTCAAGGCCATTTCTGCAGCATGACAATGTGTTACTCCTACCTACATATGGCCTTAAATGAGACTAGGTCCCCCATGAAAATAGTATATATCTATATATTATATATACTTTTTTGCACCCAGTTTTCACACAGTGGCTGGCTATTCTGAGGTAAATTCAGTGATTTTTGACAAAAAGTGACATGGTTACATCCTTGAAAACAATTCAACTATTTGTCTGTTTCCAGAGCTTCCCTCAATGTAAAAGCAGCCTTACTATTTCTTTGTCCATCATGAAGATATCTTGTTAAGGAAGACAAGAGATTTCTTATAAACATTTTCAGAAAGAATACAAGAACCTGTACATTAGTCCAACAGTGTATGCAAACAGTCACAGTGGCGTGACAAAGGCATTTTTTGTTGTTGCAAACTCTGGTACTGTCTTACAAGCCTTGGTAGTGTATGAAGGTGTCCCATGCTTGACTGACCTAGCAGTGCTGCTTTTCTTTCTTCTTTAGTTAAGAAACGTTACAGTAAGGTTTTAGGCAGCAAAAAGATGTTACCTGTGAAAACATGCACTGCATGACAGCTGTCTACAATATCTGATAACCAGAGAAAGGAAAATAAAATAAAAACAAATGACAGCATATGCACTCACAGTGTGGAACACTAATATCAGCATACAGACAGTGTGGAACACAAATCTCCATTATACTATTAACAGCGTTCCCTCACTTAATGACTTATCTGGAACATTCCTTGAAACATTTCAAAAACACTCTGTGGTACATATCAATTTCAGTCTGGTACTTTAAATGGGTACATTTCAGTCTGGTACTTTAAATGAGTACATATAAATTTCAGTGTGGAACTTTAAATGAGTATAGCAATTCAGCTGTGTGACAGTAAATTATAAAGAGCATTCACTTATTCACGGTCTCATCCAATACAGTACACATCTTGACACAGTTTAACAACACATACATTTCAGTGTGGTACTTTAAATGTGTACAGCAATTCAGCGGTGTGGCAGAGAGACAGCGGGTGTGCCGTGGAGAAGTACTGACAGCACAACCAGTCCTCCAGCTCAGCATTCCTCTCGGGCTCCAGAGAACGCTCGGCAAATTTCATCATAAGCAGAGCACGCTTCACATCCAGCCAGTTTAGCAGACCCTCACTCTGGCCTTCGTACACGGTCCTGCTGCTGCCGCCACCAGCGCTCCTGCTGCAGTACTGCTCCATCATGTCCCGCCGCGGCCCCCACAGCAGGCTCTGCAGCACCCGCTTAGCGTCCTGGATGTGGATGCGCTTGATGGGGTCAGACTGGAGCAGCAGGCAGGCCAGCCGCTGTAGCCCGCTGGAGTACAGAGACACACTCGGGATCGGGGGCAGGTCCTCACAGCGGTACTCCTGTTCCTTCAGGGCCGGGCTCACTTCGAACGGGTTGGGCTGGTGCAGCAGCTCGTAGATGAGAATGCCCACCTGAAACTCGTCAAACTTGCGGTACTGGGCGGCCGACACAATCTCTGGGGCCAGTCGGGCGTGATCGCGTTTGAGGCGGGGGTCGATTTTAGCGGGGCCTTCAGTGCTGCGTTGCTTAGCCTTGGTAAAATTACTAATGATTAGACGGGGGAGGTGGTGAGGCTGTGGGTCCAGGGTGTGGCCGGCCTGTCCATGGGAGACCAGCAACAGGTTCTCCAAGCACAGGTCGCGGTGCGTGACTCCGTTGGCTTTCAGATGCTCCAGACCGTTGCAGAGTTGTAGCAACAGGAAGCATATACGCCGCTCATAGACTTCTGGCTGAGCTGTGTGGAATGGTGCCCAATCGCGCACAAAGTCTGATGTAGTCTGGTAGGGCACCTCACTCGTAATCACTACTACATGTTCTTGCTCACTCTGCCCCGCAGAGGACACCGTGGTTGATGGGACGGACGCCACAGACAGCTCCTCCGAAGGCAGCATACTCTGGGGGACACAAGCGATGAAGTGGCCGCAGTCCTGCTGCACGTTGAAGTGGGGAGGTAAACTCTGCTGAATGGAGAGACCGTAAAAATCCCCCTGCTTCAAGTCCACAGAAGTGCCTTTACAGATCTGTCCACAGAAAAGAAAATGGTAGCACAGATAAGAAGAAGAAACAGCAAAATGCAGAAAAGTGATTTAATCATACATTACTTTTACCACTATACCATGTTGGCATGATGTAAGAACAGAAGTTTGTCATGGTAAAAATAATGTTCTAGCATCATGCCCAGTTTAAAATGTTGAGAGATCTCTGTTTGAAACAATAGCAAGATGGATTTTTTCCACAGTACTGTAGCTCCAACAGTAGCCACTTAGATAATGGAATGGAGACGGAGGCGATTGTAGATTTCTCAAATGCCAAAGATGTATACTTCCTATACATTTACAGCCCACAGAAGGGCAGTGTGTGTCCTGCTAGTAGACACAACAAACACTGCAACTAAATAACTAAATAAATAAAAAAGAAAGCTTAACTCTGGCTCAAAATCACACACTAATTACACATCTGCTCTCCAATTATTCTCCTCAGCTCTGATTGAACTTTATGAACATCTTAGAACACCTATCAAAAAACCCCCCTTATCAATCACTACCCTATCTAATCCCTTAATTATTACCGCCCTGACACCTCCCTCAAATGAAAACCCATTACAAAAATGACTGACACATTCTGGAAGACATAGGAGGGAGTGGAAAACAACAATCACACACAGGCACACACACACACTCACACAGGCACACGCACACACACACACATACATACATACACACACACACACACAGACAGAGAAGGAGAACATAAGGGAAGATAGGGCACAGTCTATTGTAAAGAAGGCAGCCTTGGCGTTACACTATTTACAATATATTAACACAGCATGTTTAACTTCAATTCTTAGTAACTGTAACATTTGTGGGAAGTAAATGTAATATCTATATACCTTCCAGCCAATATGAGGTCATGCTATTATAATAATTATTACATTGATGTGACATTATGATATCTTTAGAGTTACAGCATTTAAAAAACTGCTTATTTACGTATAACTTTTAGTACACTAATAGTTTATTACATCTGCATGAAATGATGTTGTAATGTTCAATACCTTGACAGCATAAGGGTTGCTTGCGTCTGAGGCGCAGGAGGCGGAGTAGTATATAGCGTCCCCTGCCTGGCAGCTCGGCTTGTTGCAGGTCAGCTTGAAGAGGGACCAGTTGCTCTCATCAAAGTGCAGGGTACGTCTCTGGCTACGAGTGAAGTGCTCCTCACATTTGATGGCTAGCCTGCGCAACGACTCTGCGTAGAGTCCGCCCAGCTTGGAGTAGATGCACTCTCGACTGTCCATGTTGCTCAGCAAGGTCTGGAGGTGGAGGGTGGAACCGGAGGGAGCAGGAGCAGGAGAGGCAGGAGAGCTGAGCTGAGGGGACGAGGCGGTCGTCACACTGCCGCGTCTGTGGGTGCTCAGACGGCCCGCCACGCCTAATCTTGCTTCTTTATCTATGGGGGAGCACAGCGAGCGGTTCAAGGGCGGAGGACTGTTGTCCAGACAATCAGAGGACGAGTAGAAGGGTTGTGCATCAACGGAGCTGGAGGGGCCAACTTCAGACCGAGACACATTCTGCTCTGACACACAAAATGGCAGGTGTGGCCGGCCTGGCGAAGCCACTTTTCCCCTCGTCTCACCAGGCGCTGATAGTGTGCGGTTGATTAGCTTCTTCTCCGGGAGTGGGGGTGGCTGTGGTTGCTGGGCTGGGCTTCTGATCGAGGTGGAGTCGCCACAGGGGGAGCTTGGAACAGAGACAAGAAGGCTGGTGGAGAAAGGCCCATCCAATCCACCTAGTGAAAAGTTAAAAAAGAAGAAAAACATTTAAAAATTGACATTTCTTTTTATTTTTTAGTGTCAAGGCAAGATTATGTATTTCTGCATTATCCTTAATAAGTTGTCTAAAAAACTAAAAACTTTTAAATTATTAAAAAATATGTATCACATTTCCTATAGTAATCATATACTTTTGTTATGTTATAGATATAGGTAACCTCAAACCTCCTGTCGAATTAGGAGAGAGAAACCATGTCACACCATTTCCCTTACATCCATCAGACCAAATTAGGTGGAAAACGATTAACTACAGTATCCACTCACAGACATCAGGCTGAAGGCTGTCAGTGGAACCAGCGGTCCGGATGCTCGCTGCACCTTGCGGAGACTGTGCCAGACTGTCCACTGATCCCCGCTGGCTCCTCTGCTCCAGCTCCACACCGCTGTGGCTCATCCTAGGGCATGGTCTGCACAGACAAACAAGACATTTCAATTTCAACGTGATTGGATTAATACCTGCAACAACTTGCCTTTCCCCTACATTTAACATGCAAATCATTTATTTAAATAAAAGGTAAAAACCTTCAGTCATGAAAATACAAGAGCTAGGTATAAACACTGAATAGGCATGGATTCTTTGGCCCTTCCTCTGTTTGCAATCCTTATCCTGATAGCTGGGATAAGGCAGTAAATACGCCCCTACAGTGCATTTATTCGTTCAATGTCTTTAATGCAGTTTCAGATACTGAACAAAACCCCAGGCACAAATAACAGACTTTCAGCTATAAAGAGCCAACCGAAGCCCACAGCTGGAGCCGGAAGTGAACACCCTGCCACATATTTGATCCAAGCTTTTTCTGCACCTGAATGAGCACACAAATCAGCAGACAGGTTGAATAGCTCATTAGTGGAATCACTTGTGTTGGATGCACAGGCGGATTTCCATATCTGCACAAGACACATTAATATCACATCCACCTTAAAAGCGGTTTTGTTGTTTTATGACTGATGGGTTAGGAAACATAATGCACACTCCACAGTGTACACATAAAACTTTTCCTGATGCAATGTTTGCAAACACACACTGGCACAGTGTAATGCAGGGAAAAATACTGTTAGAGGCCAGCATTGCAGCAGTGTGTGTGTGTGTGTGTGTGTGTGTGTGTGTGTGTGTGTGTGTGTGTGTGTGTGTGAAGGTGCAATTAGAAATGGCAACGCGAGTACGGATGTGCTGATGCCCAGTATCAGTAACCGCCCTAGTGTGGTACCCAACGAACAATGTGGCAAAAAGGCTTGTGAACTGTTCCTCAGAGTGTGGAAATTTTCAATCATAAAAAGTTTAATGCTGTCCTCTGCAAATTGTAGTTGGCAAATCACCATAGAACAAAAAAAGCAAAGACACATGAAGTGAAACACCCTGGGGCTTTGTAAAGCAAATTATCTAACAGCTTTACTTTGGCCATGCTATTCATGAGATAATGACAGTTTAAGGAAGCAGAAGTTAATGCTCTTTTAATGTGTTCACAGGGTGGCTTTTATGGCATATACCAAAGATGCACCTGCATTATGTTCATATGTTATTATTTCCACATTTCGATTGCTCAAACTTGTTTGTGGAACTATTTTTTTGCCAAAAACTGCACCGTTTTTTTAACTTACTTCAATTGAGCATATTTAGGCATCTTCTAAAATCATTAAAATATGACAACATACCTTTGGCTGAGGGTGACAATCGGAAAAGCACAGTGCAGCTCATATCCTGCGCAAAACACAGCATCTCTCTCTCATAAAAGAAAACAGTTTTGTGCATTCCGGCTGTGGCATATTTTGACTTGAACCTTTACAACTGCCTTCAGAGACTAACCCGCAGACTTATCTCCACAAAAATAACCCAGTTGTATTTCAGGAGCCAGTCACACACAAACAGTTCTCTTTCCCAGCCCTCTTCCTCTTTTGGAAGCTAGCAGTTAGATGGTATCAGCTCTCCCACACACAGTGGGGGCACAGTAAGCCTTGAGGGCAGAGGGCTTGGCACGGGGGCCCGGCGAGAGCTGCCAGAGGGGGCAGTCTGCTCAGCCGGCACCTTGTTGTTGGTCTCAGACCCACCTGCTGCTTATGGGACCAACCAATTTACAAAAGCAGCATTTAAAGAAATGGGGGAGCTCATTAGCTTTATGCTTTAAATGCAGACTGTAGTGTGTGATGGACTGGGTCACTGCAGTCAGGTTATTTAAAAATTTAAGCAAAAGGCTTTACTAGCTCAATAATTAAAAGCACATTTTCAAACCATCTGGTTATTAAATGATTTACTGATACTTGGGAAATGGTAGCTTGTACCTCACAGCTGCTAGTATTGCTTTTCCTCTACCGGCAACACGTGAAAAGTATTCAGCATCAATATGCTGCACCGTAATACGTTGTTATAATACCGTAATATACACTTGTACCTTTTGAATAGTAATCTTTATAGAAAGTCTGCATGAAGTAATGCATAGAAAAGAACTTGTCGGCTCACTAGACAAATGCAATGCTAGTTGGAAAAGGTTACCATCTTGTATATTTTTGACTGCCACAATGCAACAATGCTTTTCACAGCATAATTTGGTATTGTAATATAGGCCTACTACTACTAGTACAGACATGTCAAACTAATTTGGACTGACATCATTTTATGTGGCTTGCAAGAGCTTGATGATAATATTCTTAAAATATTCTATGACGCTTTTTAAAATATCGTGACAATAAACTAAACCAAAGATTTTGATCTACATTTTTGTGCATCAACCGATTACCAGAAAATGTAATTTGTTACCCATCCACCACTTAAGCAATAGCCTATTTCAGGTATACAACTAGATGTCCATATGTAAAGGAAGACTGTCATCTAGCCTCTTAATGTCGGATGTCAGGATGATGTCAGGAGAAATGAAAGACTGTAAAGGGAAACCTGTTCAGTGGCCCAGACTGGATTTGTGATGATGGATAGCCTTTGTGCATTTCAGCTGAAGCTAAGCATTTGGAAAACACAACTCCCCCCGGGAAGCTTTTGGGCACTGCAATCTTTGTAATTCATGAGTGCCACCACTTACTTAGATAGCTGGGTTGGGACCTTGATGGGAAACTCTGAGCATTTATTTCTCCATCCACCATCAGTGCTAAAGGATGCTATTTGTAGATCGTTTGTGGGAAGTAGCATTTTGACACATCAGTATTTGGCCATAATATCTGGGTCTAGTTGCCCTAAACTAACTGTAATCACAGCTGAGCCCCTTTTGCTAATAGAAAATAAATGAATACTGAGATATGAATGAATTACACACTCACCTTAACCACACCATGAGGGTTTTAACAAAGCTAAAAACCATCCCAACACCATTTTTGACAGGTAATCACGAGCAGATGATTTATACAGACATGCCCAAAAATACTGATATTCCTGCACTTTTGTAAAATAATGCACCATTTCTTCCAGGAAACTGTTGCAACACAAGGGATAACAAGAGTAAGTGTAGGGACGAGAACAACACACTGGCTTACTGTTAGCTAGAATTCAATAAGTTTAATACAGTTGGCTGTGACAGTTACAGGATATTATCCATCTTAAAGGAGACATTTGGTGTAAAATGAACTTTGGGTAGGCTATGTAAAACATGATAATGAGTTGGTAAGTTTGCTGACAAGCAAAACTATGCTAGCCTGTTGTCTGGTTATCATGTTTTAACATACTGAGATTCTCCTTTAAGTAATGGCACAGTTTCATCCTCCTCTTACTATCGTTAGTCCCCAGATGAATGTCTACTGTCTCTACTCTGTCTTTGTCTATTTTAATTTGATTAAATTAAACAACTAAATGTTCAGTTTCTGTTATTTCAGTGTTGTAAGTCACTTTGAATAAAAAAAATATATATATATACAAAACAAACATTAGCCCACCCAAACATCTGTTTTGTGCTGTATACAAAGCTAAATGATACAGGCCTCAATGAACACTTAAGAAACGCATTAATGCTAGTGGTGGTGTTCTACTGAAATCTGCATTAACTGGCTTACCATACCATTATGTTTTCTTAAAAAGGCCGATGCTGATCTATCCATGACCATATGGTAATTTTCCATGTCCTGAAATGGGTGACCCAGCTCCTCCAGGGCCTGACAGAAACTTGCCTACTTTTCAGCACTGTACACGAGGGCGGGGTAGATCATACAACCACTTTGGGTGAAAGTTTCAAGTACAATGTAACAGCCATAAGTATTTGTTTTAATGTCCATCCATTTACCAATTTAAGGGACTTTTTGATCTGTGCCCAATATTTTAGGTGAGGTCCAGAACTTGACTGAGAATGACTGAAATGTGTCATCACACAGAGTTTCTCACAGACCTGATGAGGCCTAAATTGAAGGTTCCTGGCACAGCCATTTTTGCCAAATCATTCTATGGATGGATTACACTAATGGGTTCTAACCCCCCCCTTTTAACTGACTTTCTAACATGGGAGCCTATGGAAGTTGCTTGTTTCTGCAGCCATCCCCAATGGACGTAGATTGTTCAGTTTTGGCTTCATTGTTTAGCCTGGAACATTGCTGCTTGAAATAAACATTAAGGGAGTTACCAATATAGCAGCAATATAGCAGATGATGAGGATTTTCAGTGTGTACCATCACATCTGGACAATGATGATATGAAAATGCCAGGCTGATGACACATCAGCAGTGAAACATTACATTATTTACAGAAAGACAGTCTCTATATCTTTGCAGTGATAGTCCGTAGCCAGTGCCGTCCTACAAGTAGCACTGTCTTTGTTAATTATTCTCAGGGAGACTTCTTTATTCAGGAGCTCCATTGTAGGCAGTTGTTTAGTGCATATACAATGAGGAAAATGCGAACCACTGTGAATTAAACAAGGAATTCATTATTAAAATACTGTAACAGAGAACTACTTGGAAGCTCCAAGATTCCATCTTAAACAGGCTGAGCAATTTCAGATTGAAAAGGAGTTGGTAACAAAAGATGGCAATGAAGAGATGGGTTGTTTAAGTACTACAGAAAATTGTTGCATCACATTGTATAAGAATGTTACAATTCTGCAGTCCACGTGAGACAGCTTTGTTGGTATAAAAGGAATGCTAAAGTCTGACCTCTTTTACAGAATAATGCAGGGCACATACCACTGATTTAAAATGTTTTAATAAAACATTACTTATTGGATCTATGTACAGTATGATACTCGCCACATCTTTTAAATATACATTTGTGGCACAATAACAAAATTGCTACTTTGTGCACGGCAACATTATCAGAACACCAGAGGTACTAGGCTTATCTCACAGTCAAGATGCAGTACAACAAAGACAAATAAATAATTAACCCACTGGTTTCACTCAGTGATTAGCCTTTTGCTGTATCAGTTTCACCATGCACAGCCAACCAACGAAGCAAAGTCATAAAATATGACACCACTAAATAAACAACTAGAATGGAACTACAGTTACAGACAAACTATTGACTTTGCCATGGCAGTTTTCCACAGAAAGTGCTCAGGTATCTTAAATGTGCTTACCTGTGCTGCTTCTTTGGAGGAGGTGGAGGTGGTGTGCTCTCCCGGTTGGCCACCTTTCCTTTTGCAAGGTCATGATGAGCATGGATACGGGATGCTGCGGCTGTCCTGGCTGCCAACATGCTGCCACTGCTGGTGCCCTGTGCGACTCGGACGGCTGCCTGCTCCTGACTGGCACCATTGTCTGTGGTGCCCCTCTCGCCCTGCATACTGGAGCTACAGTCCTTCTGCTCTTTACACACAGCAGCAGTCTCATTCGCAGGATGTTCGCTGAGTTCAACCTTATCGTCAGCCACGCTCTCCTCTGCCTCCACCTCCTCTTCCTCCTCCTCGATGCCGGCCTCTGAGGTCAAGGTGCTGCAGGAGAGTTTCTGCCTCCTCTCCATGGCGCTGCCAGCAAAGAGCCCTACAGACTGGCTGTTGGAATGGTGAGATTTGAAAACTGTGGGCACAGACATGCAGTTCAAATCCGGAAGATGGGTAAGTGAAAGACTTGAGGTTCCCAGTCTTGGGGAACAGGGGTTCCTTTTGGGTGGCAAGGGCGGGCTACGCTGGGACTTGGGATGAAGGGGGCCTGAGGGGGGCGTCTCCACAGACAGGGAAGGTGGTGTGGGCCACTTGAAGGTAGGGCTGCGCGAGTCTTGAAGTGGAGGGGGGCTGAAGTGTGGCCATTGGGTACAAACTGCTGAATCTGGGCTGCTCAGGTAGAATGTACGGTTGTTTTTTTCTGTATGCGCTGCCATAACGGTGATCGTGGTCCTTTGACCGTCCCCAACCTTGACCAACTCCTCCAACTCCAGCTCTGACTGCTGCTGTTGCTGCTCCTTCCTCTTCCATTGTGGCCTCCTCTTACACTTGGCACTTTCTGCGTAAATGGGTTCAGCACTGGTTGGCCCATTCTGAGCAAAAACTGTACTATTAGGAGTGTCTGGGCCAATCTGATAACAATCTGAAGGTCCAGTGATAGAGTCAGTACTGCTACAGAATGAACAGGAATCAGATAGGTTTGCCTGACGCAAGTCTGGACCCCTAGGTGAGGAGGCTTCCTGATGCCGCTGGGTTCTGGATGTTAAAATGTGCTCTACGCTGTTGATCTGTGACATGTGGGACGGGCTGCAGCCATTTTCCATTAGGGTTTGAGAGCCAAGGCTGTCAATGTGAGTTTCACAAGTGTTGCTAACAGCTCTTGAGTCTTTTGAGGTTAGAGCACCAGGAGAAAATCTGCTGGAATAATCTACCTTCCCAAGGACAGCACTCTGGCATACAGTCTCCTTGAGTACAGTGCTGCAGATGTTATTGCCAATGTATAGTGGGCCCAAATCCAGAACTTTCTTCAGCTCCAATCTCTCTCTTGTGCTATTGTCATGATCCTGGAGAAAATAGATTCAAGGATTTTATTCGTCACATATCTATTACCAGAGTAAAATATGCAGTGAAATGTTTTCTGTGCTGCTGTACCTATTCTTCGTCTTAATATTATAATTATTACTACTACATTAAGACATCTCAATAATAGAGATATAAAACTTAAATTAATTACACAAAACAGAACACACATACGGAAAGTGTGACAACTGCAAGTAGCTGACATTGTTCACACAGACATGTCGTGTCCGAAATGTTCACTCGTTCACTATATAGTGCACTATATAGAGTGTGAGGTACATCATTTTGTTTCATTTACACCTTCATCCACTATTCCTCATGTGTGCACACACTATTACACATACAAAAACACATCAGGAACTACCTTGTTTGGCTGGCTCTAAAATGTTAATAAAGGCCTCATTCAAATTGATCAATACAGGTTATAGTAATGCATTTTTTCATTTTATACTCAGTGCATCTTCTCCAATATAATATGAAATATTACTTTCTGTATGTTTATACAAACACACGTTCAGTTTTTTTTTTTTTTATTTAAAATTCAACTGGATGTAATTAGATAAAATCAATTCCTCAAGTGGCCGCGTAATCACACAAAATCAGTATTATATATTTTTCACAGAAACCTTAAACACTGACATGGTACCCAAATGTGCCCAAAGTGTGCAGATGGCCAAATCCATGCCAATAATCATCTGCTAATACCTTTGTAAAGCTTCTCTTTCTAGGATCACGTTGGCGTACAGGGAATCTTTAGATGATATGATTACTTTGAAGATTTTGGCTGCAGCTACATTATTTCAAAGGCATATTTACTTTAATTGTCAACAGAAACAGGCTCCACAACTGATTCTTCTGGACTTTCACAAACAAGGCGGAATTCAACAGAGATGCTCTTTGCTAAAAACTTCCCCATTATGGAGTTCAAAAGGCATAGTTGAATCTTTGTAAGGCTCCTGTCTGTGTTGTAAGGGAATGAAGAGCCTCTTCAGTGGCACAAAAAAGCTGTCCACTTTTACATTAGAATTTACCCCAATAGTTTAACTTGATTGCTGCCAGGTCAGTTTTACCGCTACCATGATATCTCAGATTTTTAATTTCATTTTTTGGCTACCAACAGTACACAAAGACCGTATGGGATATTCAAAGGTTCAAAGGGGCTAATGTTCTCTTCTAAAATCTCTGACAGTATTGAACCAGTGTAAACCACACAATCTATAATCTATTAATGTGACTTAGTATCACAAAAAATGTTAGTGTCTGTGCTTTCATTATATATTGAAGCCATGCTGTTTGGAGCAAAAAACGAACAGAGGAATTCAAAACTCAAAGCGTCAGTTCCTTTTCAGGGTGGACTCTGACCTCAGATTAAGCATACAAACACAACCCTGCATCCGGCAATTAGCACTGATGGCTGTTCTACCAGCCTGCTCAGGCGCTTAAAATGCTTACAGAACTAGAAGAGTCTGTTTGCCTTAACTTACTTTATGTACTATTTAGGCCACAATATCAGATTATGTTGACAGAGACATTACCGGAAAGCTTAATATCTTGCAAATATATGTATTTTCCTGCCTTAAACCTCTGCCACGTTTGCCAAATTTTAGTTTGTTTACTTTGATTAAAGATACTGGAAGGTTGACATACACAAATGAAGTGACATACTGTCCCCAAATGAGTTTGGGGTGGCCTGTATCAGGGTTGCATGACAGGCAGTAAGGTTTTATCTGATTTGCCAAATATTTTAATATGTGGAGCTGAAAGCATAGCTTATAGAAACGCACCATTTATTGCAGGTATGTATATCACAATATTGTATGCTGCAATACTTTTGAAATATTGTGCATCCCTAGTCTGTATGAAATCACTTATGTCACTAACTGAAAACATGCCAGGCTTACACTTTGACATCTTGAATCAAGAATAGATATAATAACAAAACATAGCCACCATCGGCAGCGACAGGCCCTTGCACCTCCAGACCCGCAGTTCATGACATTTCACCTGTGCTGTTTGCCTGAATCTTATTTGTGCTGTTTCTCTCACTTTAACCTGAATTTGTTTTTTTTGTATTTCAACATTTTCAGACAAGACGTTTCACTGAATATAAGGAAAAAGACTTTTGGTTTTAAATCATATCGTTATCTTGTATATGTGACCTTGTAAAATTACAGCGCCTCCTATGCATGAAATGTCACCGTACTTGCCATGCTTCCAGAGGTTGTCTTGCTGATTGTACATGACAAATTTTGTGCAGTTCCTACCTTCTCAGTTCAAGATACTGGCAATTCATAATTCCAATTTTTACATTTACTCATTTCACTAGGTGGCGCTACACTACAAACAAGTGTTGATGGGCTGGGTTGATATGCCTCTTTAACACCAGCATACTAAAAGAAAACTCACTGTCTTGGGCAACATTTTTGGCGAGTTATTTAGCAAAAACAATTTTTGGACGTCAAGCTTTGATGGTAAACAGCGCCACTGTCACAAAATGCCACAAAATTTGGTGCACACACAAAGAAAGCTGTTTAGAGTTTGCATGTCAAGTTTGACGGAATTTTAAGCTTCACTTCAATTTTCATTGACTTGTAACTTTGAAACAGTTCATCTCAAGATAAATCCTTCGATAACTTTTTGTCAGCAGTGTCTGCAGATGACCAAATCTGGTGAGATTCACACCAAATTACAGTTGACCCTTTTGATTCATTTTACCTGCTCTCTGTTCAAGCCACCATTAGCCTCCATCTCCAAGGACTCTGCGCTCATCATGGTGGGTCTAACAGCAATGGTGGGTTTGGCGCAGGGTAAGGAGAAGGTCACACCGTCACCATCCTCACTGTCCCCCACACTCATCCGAGAGAAGACTTGGACAGTGCCCGTGTTGTGGGCACTACGTGGGTGGAAGCAGTTCTTACACGAGCCAGGTTTCCACACGTGTTCTGCAAACTCACCACACGACGACATTGTTTCTGTGCTGTAGGTGGGTGGGTGGGGAACGTTGCCTCCAGGTTAGTGCGCAGCAGTCTCTGATAATGTGAGGCAGGAAAGTTCTGACATGCCCAGTGTTGTGGAATATTTATTTGGCAGACACTCTGGCCTCAGTGTTCACCTGCAAGGGAGATAATACTACGTTAGTCACAAAATAAACACCTGAAACAAAGGGAAGGAGGCATCAGCAAAAAAACTACGTAAAACTTTAAAACTGTAGTAATAGTGATGTCAGTCATTATGAAAGAAATAAAAACAGCATACACCGAGTTGATAAAAACAATACAACTTCCTTAAGGCTATGTGGACACTACGTGTTTTGAGTCTGAATGGACGTCATAATAAGAGTCAGATAATGCAGCTGTCATGTTGATGGCTCTGTGTGTGACTATGCACACTGCTTGCAAGCACCATTTCTATCAGGTGCATGTCAGCTGCACTGTAGCAGGGTCATCTAGAGTTTCTGTGTGAAGCCTATTTTTTCCGTTCTGGCTGTGAAACCCGAGATATTTACCAAAATAATCAAGAGAACAAAGACGACTTATGAAGACAACCTGGCTTTAGAAAGATTTGCACAATTGTGCTACACTTTCACTGTGTATGAGATGGCAATATCATGCGGTTGCCATATCATGTGGCAACATCATGCGGTCGCCATACAGTCTACCACAGTGCAGGGCATTTAGTGTAAAAAATACATCCTACTGAATGTTTTATGACAGGCCACTTTTTGTGACAATGTTTCCCCTTCAGCCTTAAACATGCAATTTGCAAATGCTATTTATAGCAAATTACGATGAATGAGACCATTTGTAAGCTCAACTTCACTGATTTAAAGACTTTTTTAAGAAGCTGTGAGAACCCCAACTAATTGTGAGTGTTAAAGTGTGGTGTATCAGTTGTACATGTGGGGGGTTGGCAGCAAATGATGGCAGGTGCAGCCCGTGCTAAAGAAAATAAGTTATTGATAAATTACATTAAAGTTAAAGTAAAATGTTGCAGGTGATGTGCTAGGCTAATCAAGTAAAAAAAAAAACTATTTGAAAAAGCAGTTTGTTTCCATGAAAAAAAATCCCCCCTTCTGTTTTTCTTGTTGACAAATCTCACCCTGGGAACAGGCTCTGTTTGCCCTGGGGAATTCCTGTGAACATTAGGATCCTGACACTCAACTACACAGCAGAAGGTGTATGCGCTGGTTGTTGCACTCTCTTACTGGAATGCCAGGAATGCGAGTGGCATGAGTCACATGGGGCTGAGCCTCTCCATGGAGAGACCTCCCACACAAAAGGTGAAAAGCACCGGATGGTGAAACAATCGACACATCCAGCAGCCAAATGTGTTCTCAGTTCTCTTTATAGTCAATCATTTTCACACAAACATTAATCTTAGTAGTAAGTAACTGTAGTAGTAGTAGTAGTAGTAGTAGTACAGAACATAAAGTGATATTTGGTATTTTCTTTCTTTTCTTAATACTTTTCTGACCTGTTTGTATATGCCATTCAGCTTAAAACACGCTGAAACACTGGAGCAAAGGTCTTGAAAAGGACAACGGCACAATACGATTTCATTGTTGAGAATTTTTATACTTGCGATGATATGCCTACAACAAACGGGTCCAAAATTGAGGAATCTCTGTGAGTTTAACTGGTGACATCACATTAGGGTAATTAAAACCTATTAGCAAGAGTCCCAATATGCAATAATAAATCTAGGGCTAGGCTTCAAATGGCCTTTCAAATAAATACAAATCCCTGCCTCCTTTCAAGTCCTTCCTTGCTTATGTTTTAAAATAAAATCCCTAATAGATCTTATAAGTGTCCTGAGCATGATACATAATTAATGCCCCGACACACATACTTTTGAGTTTAGTAGGCTATATTTGCGTCCTTGGAATGCACGTTGAACCGCCGAATTTTTCAATATAATCTTTCAAGAAATGAAAACATTTTAAATGATAATACCATGTCCCATTCTTGTTTAAGTGTTATATCCCAAGAATGCCTTCAGGCCCCATCGTCAGAATTTCCTCTCAGGAAATCCTCAAAGCACATGCATGCCCATCCTTCAAATATGGTACAGCTGTACAATTTGAATGGAAGATGGCCTGAATTAGCCTCACAGGCCTGTTTGAAACAGCAGTGGCGGCTGGGGGTTGTAAATGTAGGGGCGGAAGGAAGATGCAACTTGCTTAGTGTTTAGTGGTGGTGGTGGCACGCAAGTATGTACCACCCAGACACATTTAAAGATGCAGCAAGGAATTATGGTCTAGGCTAGTAAGTATCACCTATAATATGCTATACATAAGAAGTTCAACAGCACAGTTAGAATGCATGGGTTTATTCAGAAGGGTAATTCAGCAACACACTACCAAATGAGAAAAAAGAGGGATCTTTTCTACCAAGTTACAGTTCCTATTTGTGAGGATTCTAAACAGTTTGGCCTGCCTTTTAATGTCAGTGTCCAATCAAGTTGTGCTTCATGGGTAGGCCAGTGAGCATCTATGAAACGTCCGGGGCTTCCAACGCACATAAATTACAACCAGATTAGAACTTGCCAGGTCAATCCTACCTTGCCAAAAAAGTATCGATTGTACTAAGGGGGGCCAAAATTGTAATTCATTCTTGGTGCCCAAAATTTGTGGTGGCGCCCCTGTTGCCAAGAATCGACATTGGATATTTACATTCTTAATGAAAATTATATTAAACTGTATTTCTGTTTAGGCCTGTTTGACCTTCACAGTGTGACAGTATTTACAAAAAAAAATCATTTTCACCCGTTTGCACAATGCACATGCCACGAATACACAATGAGTTCTGCGGAAACATGTAATACTGCTGCTAGTGTACCCTGTGTACGACAGCCTGTATCGGTAGAAGTCAAACTAACAGTAGGCATACACAACGGACTGTTTTTACCACCTGTTCATTTGCTAATATCTCATGTTGCTGAATACACGTGGTTCAATTTTCGATGTACCTGCTGTTTGTCTTGCCAATAACATTAACGCTGATTGCTGATCCATGCGCTGCCAAGACCCCAACTCCTCGTGTGAATTAGCAGACGGCAAATCACTTCTCTCGTACAGTTAGTAACCTTTGACAACATAGGCTCAGATAACTAAAGCAATTTGAATGTAACATTGTTAGCCTTTACGCGCTGCGAAATGTTTTTCATAAACCTGTCGTTAACGCCGACATTGGGTAATTAAAACAAATTGACCTTACCTGCGGACAACATGCCTCTGTACAACAGCAGCGGTATATCTGATTTGCCATCTCGATAGGCTCCTCGGGTTTCTCTGGGAATTTCACTCTGTAAGTACCACATGTAGTCGACCATAAACAACCAGCGTGGCAACGGTAAAAGCGAAATTATCCCAAAATAACCTTAGTCAAATGCTCGTTTTAAGTATAGGTTCGAGTACACCGTGGTCTGAAACTCCAGCCGAGAGAGGCGGAGCTCACTGTCGTCAAGACCAGTGCCTCATTTTCTTGGACCCCGCTATTTTTAGATTTACGGTTAGGATGTCCGTTTTATTAGATTTATTTAAAGTTATTAAATGTCCAAATTTACGCCTGGCATCGTGACTGCGTGTCTGTCTGTCGGTCTGTCTGGCTGTGACGAGCAAGCAAGACAAGCAGTCACTGAAGACATAGGCTAAAGGTGCTATATGTAAAATGGTCCTGAAATGTCACCAGCATGCTAAATACTGATTTCACTGACAATAGTCGGCTACAGCCAGAATAGTCACAATTTACAACTTATTTACAGCGCATACATTATGTTTCAATTTTGTGTTTTACCTTTTAACTCCAGAGTCCAGACCATAGACTGTATATAAGAGACTACAGACAGTGAACAACGCTTTGCAGTACTTTGCATGCCATAGGAGTTTCACAATCCTACATAGAACCTTTAAAGCAGCACTTTGAGTGTTTATGAAACTTTGGGTGTTATTTTCTGGCTTGTTCCATAGAGTTAAAACAGACTATTGGACTAATGGACTATTTTCCCTGTGCATATGTATTTATGACCGGCGCTAGCAAAGCTAGCGAAAGCAGTCATTATAGTGTTGCCGCGACTTTTTTCCCTTTTTTTCTCTCCCCCTATTTTGTTAAATAACTCGTCAACAATTTTGCCCAAGACAACGATTTTGTGTTAGTATGTCGGTGTTACAGAGGCGTATCGACCCAGCCCGTAAACACTCACTTGAAGCACAGCGCCACCTAGTGATATGGGTAAATGCAAAAATTGGGATTTTGAGTTGCCAATATCTTGGACCGAGAAGGTGGGAACTGCACAAAATAAGTCATGCATGATCAGCACAAAGACCTCTAAAATCACAGCACATGCCATAAAATTTGGTCCACAGGGGGCACTGTAATTGTACAAAATGTCATTTTGCCTATTATCTAGAGAATGCTAACGTTTACAACCAATTTTTTTTTACCGTGAAATCTGATGACCCTCACCCATTAAAAACACTGGTCGACATCCACTTCCAATGAAAACAATTTCTGTGAAATTTCAACACTGCGAAAACTAATCCAAACGAACTTGTCATAGGCCGTTAATGTGGTCCATAGGGGGCGCTGTAATTGTACAAAAGTCTCATTTTGTCTATTTCTTTCACAAATCACTCCTACACACTACACAAACACACACAATGACATTCATTCAAACCCACATCCATGCCCACTTCCAGGAAATCATTTCCACACAATTTCTCACCTCACAACACTGCTCTACCAAATATTCATCATACCAACAGTTCCCACATTTTAATACACTTTTTGGGCGTCTCCCCCTCTTTGATGGCAGCAGGGGGTGGCCCTTGGCGGCCAAAAGCTTCTAGTCACTGAAAAAGTTCTAGGGCTACATGCCTACAAAGATTCATGTCTCCCAGACTTCCAGTGAAGTGAAGTTGAAGTGAGAAAAACAGCACAAACAGCACTTGATGGGGGACATATCAGCATAGAAAACCATAGCACTAGCGAGTCACACCACGATTTCCAACTCAGCTCTTCTAGTGGTTAAATTCCACCAATTAGACCTACACAGCATAACCATTTAAAATTGGGATTTGTGATCGCCAGGCCCATCAAAACATTTTACTACACTTAGCCATTCCAACGTATTAGCATTTGTATTTCATATTCCAAAAATCCATACCATACGGTGGTCATACCATGTACCGCTATGTGGTACATATTATTATTATTATTAATATTATTATTACTATCACAATTATCTCTTAAATACAAGGTGCATTTTTTGTCTCACTGTACAAGTGCAGAGTTAAAGGCCTGGATATACTCGGCGCGCGCAAAAGTGACGTCAAAATGACGTCAGTGCACATCTGGCGCGGCGTTCTCAAGCGCATATTTGCTGTGTCTGCACCTCCGATTGTTTGTAACTTGTGCGCGGCAGCCCCATTGAAAACAATAGGCAATGGCTAGTCTGGTTTTAGCTAACTTTAGCCTAGTGACTACCAGCCTAAACATGTATTTTCCATTGCTATAATGTGTGTGGAGAGCAATGCGTGTATTGTAATCGCGGGCGTCTGTTTGTTTGTCTGTCTGTCTGAACGTCACAGCGATTTTTTTGGAAATGGTCCAAGGTCATGGTCACAGGCCAAGGTCAAAGTTTTGCCCCCATTCTAAGTGAATGGGAATACTTTCACAGCTCATATCATGAAAATGCTTACAGATACAGTCGTGGTTTACAATTAACACTTTTATAAAGTCATATATAGACTTTCTAAATACCATGTTAAATTTGACCTTGACTGACCTTGAAAGGTCAAACTCAAGGTCACCCATTCAAAATGCAGTTATAAATCAGACAGTTCTCATCCAATTTGGATCGAACTTAGTACAGTGCATCCGGAAAGTATTCACAGCGCTTCACTTTTTCCACATTTTGTCATGTTACAGCCTCATTCCAAATTGTATTAAATTAATCTCTTACCTCAAAATTCTGCACACAATACCCCATTATGACAATGTGAAAAAGGTTTTTTTTCCACATTTTTTTAATTTATTAAAAATAGAAAACTAAGGAATCACATTTACATAAGTATTCACAGCCTTTGCCATGAAGCTCAAAATTGAGCTCCAGTGCATCCTTTTTCCACTGATCATCCTTGAGATGTTTCTACAGCTTAATTGCAATCCACCTGCAGTAAAATCAGTTGATTGGACACGATTTGGAAAGACACAAACCTGTCTATATAAGGTCCCACACGGTTGACCGTGCATGTCAGAGCACAAACACCAAGCATGAAGTCAAAAGGAATTGTCTGTAGACCTGCGAGACAGGATTGTCTTGAGGCACAAATCTGGGGAAGGATACAGAAAAAATTCTGCTGCTTTGAAGGTCCCAATGAGCACAGTTGCCTCCATTATTCGTAAATGGAAGACGTTTGGAACCACCAGGACTCTTCCTATCGCTAAACTGAGCGATCGGGGGAGAAGGGCCTTAGTCAGGGAGGTGACCAAGAACCCGATGGTCACTCTGTCAGAGCTCCAGCATTCCTCTGTGGACAGAGGAGAGCCTTTCAAAAGGACAACCATCTCTGCAGCAATCCACCAATCAGGCCTGTATGGTAGAGTGGCTAGACGAAAGCCACTCCTTAGCAAAAAGAACATGGCAGCCCGTCTGGAATTTGCCAAAAGGCAACTGAATGACTCTCAGACCATGAGAAACAAAATTCTCATGGTCTGATTCTCGGTTTGATTGAACTCTTTGGTGTGAATGTCATGTTTGGAGGAAACCAGGCACCGCTCATCACCAGGCAAATATCATCCCTACAGTGAAGCATGGTGGTGGCAGCATCATGCTATGGGGATGTTTTTCAGCAGCAGGAACCGGCAGACTAGTCATGATAGAAGGAAAAGTGAATGCAACAATATACAGCGATATCCTGGATGAAAACCTGCTCCATAGTGCTCTTGACCTCAGACTGGGGCGAAGGTTCATTTTTCAGCAGGACAACGACCCGAAGCACACAGCCAAGATGAATGTGTGTTTTGAATGAATGACATTGTGTGTGTTTGTATAGTGTGTAAGAGTGATTTCTGAAAGGAATAGGCAAAATGAGATTTTGTACAATTACAGCGGCTGCTATAGGCCCAATTTTATGGCATGTGCTGTGCTTTTAGAGGTCTTTGTGTTGATCGTACATGAGATATTTTATGCAGTTCCTACCGTCTTAGTCCAAAATATTGGCAATTCAAAATCCCAATTTTTGCATTTACCCATAGCAGTAAAAAAGTTCACGGAAATTGTTTTCATTGGAAGTGGGCGTCGACCAGTGCTTTCAATGCGTGAGGGTCAATAGATTTCATGATAAAAAAAAAGTTGTTGTAAACATTAGCATTCTCTAGATAATAGGCAAAATGACATTTTCTACAATTACAGCGCCCCCTATGGACCAAATTGTATGGCATGTGCTGTGATGTTAGAGGTCTTTGTGGTGATCATGCATGACGTATTTTGTGCAGTTCCCACCTTCTCGGTCCAAGATATTAGCAACTCAAAATACCAATTTTTGCATTTACCCTTATCACTAGGTGGCGCTATGCTTCAAGTGAGTGTTTATGGGCTGGACCGATACGCCTCTGTAACACCGACATACTAACACAAAATCGTTGTCTTGGACAAAATTGTTGACGAATTATTTAACAAAAACAGTTTTTTGACACCTAGATTTGCCAATAAACATCGCCCCCTATGAGGACATGTCACAAAATTTAGTACACATGAAAAGAAAGCTGTTTAGAGATGGTATGTCAACTTTGACCAAATTTGAGCAATTAAAAGCCAAGATATGGACTTTTGAAGAATTTTAAGCTACGTGTTGAATGTTCATTAACGTGTAACTTCGAAACGGTTTATCTCAAGATAAATCCTTTGATAACTTTTTGTGAGCATTGTCTGTAGATGACATATACCAAATTTGGTGAGATTCACATGAACGGCCTATGACGAGTTCGTTCAAATTCGTTTTCGCAATGTTAAAATTTCACGGAAATTGTTTTCGTTGGAAGTGGGCGTCGACCAGTGCTTTCAATGCGTGAGGGTCAATAGATTTCACGATAAAAAAAAAGTTGTTGTAAACATTAGCATTCTCTAGATAATAGACAAAATTACATTTTCTAAAATTACAGCGCCCCCCTATGGACCAAATTGTATGGCATGTGCTGTGATGTTAGAGGTCTTTGTGGTGATCATGCATGACGTATTTTGTGCAGTTCCCATCTTCTTGGTCCAAGATATTAGCAACTCAAAATAGCAATTTTTGCATTTACCCTTATCACTAGGTGGCGCTATGCTTCAGGTGAGTGTTTATGGGCTGGGCTGATATGCCTCTGTAACACCGACATACTAACACAAAATCGTTGTCTTGGGCAAAATTGTTGAGGAATTATTTAACAAATGCTGTTTTTTGATACCTAGCTTCGCCAATAAACATCGCCCCCTATGACGAAATGTCACAAAATTTAGTACACATGAAAAGAAAGCTGTTTAGAGATGGCATGTCAACTTTGACCAAATTTGAGCAATTAAAAGCCAAGATATGGACTTTTGAAGATTTTTAAGCTACGTGTTAAATGTTCATTGACGTGTAACTACGAAACGGTTTATCTCAAGATAAATCCTTTGATAACTTTTTGTCAGCATTGTCTGTAGATGACATATACCAAATTTGGTGAGATTCACATGAACGGCCTATGATGAGTTCGTTCAAATTCGTTTTTGTAATGTTAAAATTTCACGGAAATTGTTTTTGTTGGAAGTGGGCGTCGACCTGTGCTTTCAATGTTTGAAGGTCAGTAGATTTCACGATAAAAAAAAAGTTGTTGTAAACATTAGCATTCTCTAGATAATAGGCAAAATGACATTTTCTACAATTACAGCGCCCCCTATGGACCAAATTTTATGGCATGTGCTGTGATGTTAGAGGTCTTTGTGGTGATCATGCATGACGTATTTTGCGCAAAATTCCACCTTCTCGGTCCAAGATATTCACAACTCAAAATACCAATTTTTGCATTTACCCATATCACTAGGTGGCGCTATGCTTCAAGTGAGTGTTTATGGGCTGGGTTGATACGTCTCTGTAACACCGACATATTAACACAAAATCGTTGTCTTGGGCAAAATTGTTGACGAATTATTTAACAAAAACTGTTTTTTGACACCTAGCTTTGCCAATAAACATCGCCCCCTATGGCAAAATGTCACAAAATTTAGTACACATGAAAAGAAAGCTGTTTAGAGATGGCATGTCAACTTTGACCAAATTTGAGCAATTAAAAGCCAAGATATGGACTTTTAAAGAATTTTAAGCTACGTGTTAAATGTTCATTGACGTGTAACTTCGAAACAATTTATCTCAAGATAAATCCTTTGATAACTTTTTGTCAGCATTGTCTGTAGATGACATATACCAAATTTGGTGAGATTCACATGAACGGCCTATGACGAGTTCGTTCAAATTCGTTTTCGCAATGTTAAAATTTCACGGAAATTGTTTTTGTTTTGTTTTGTTTTGTTTTGTTGTTTGTTGGAAGTGGGCGTCGACCAGTGCTTTCAATGCGTGAGGGTCAATAGATTTCACGATAAAAAAAAGTTGTTGTAAACGTTAGCATTCTCTAGATAATAGGCAAAATGACATTTTCTAAAATTATAGCGCCCCCTATGGACCAAATTGTATGGCATGTGCTATATTCACTGCGTGCACATGGAGGAGTTGAATCCGATTGGAAATGGTTTAGGATCGTATCGACTTCATGTGCCCAGGCTAAGGATCGTATAGGGATTGGTTTCGCGAATCCGATTGCAACCCCTGGCTTGAGCCGGTTACAATCCGCTTGGTGCCGCCTTGTGCACGGTTATTGGTTTGGATTCGTGTACTGCGCATATAGGGCTGGCAAGGAATATTCGAAATTCGAATATATATTCGAATAGTTTTAGTTAGAAAAGCAATTCGAAGGTGAAAGTTAATATTGGAATGTGAAAAAACGTGCACTTGCGCTTTGGAATGTCGGAGGCAAAAGAAATACTCGGTGTAGTTGGAATATTTGTGTTTTATTTGGAGCGAATATTCGAAAATCATTTTTGAGCAATGTTGACAGCCCTACTGTGCATGTAAAACCACTCGATCCCAGAAGCTTCTGTCCCTGATTTTCATCCATACTGAACGTCGAGGCTTTCTATAAGTCTCGTTGTCCTCAATTTCTTGTAATATCAAACGCCGACGGCACAGTTCATGTCGTATCAAGGAAACCAAAAACGCTGTTTGTTCTTTCATATGGACTTCCAAAGAAAGGAGAATGCACAGCTTGCATGCAACTGCTGCTCTGTCAACCTCCTCAAGCGCTATCTTTGTTTTGTATGCCGCCAGATAGTTTGTTTATTTTCTTTTAGCAGCCGTTAACCTGAAGTAGTTCTAACACCACTTGTTGAAAGGAATATAGCGCCATCTAGCGTAGCGGAAACGGCCAGATCTCTGACCATTATCCGCTAACACGAACTCTCATGTGCACAGACATTTGGGACAGACCACCCGTTGGGTAGCAACACCCAACCCAATCCCAATCCAATCCGATCCTACCATGTGCCCGTAGTCATTGTTAGAGGTCTTTGTGGTGATCATGCATGACGTATTTTGTGCAGTTCCCACCTTCTCGGTCCAAGATATTGGCAACTCAAAATACCAATTTTTGCATTTACCCATATCACTAGGTGGCGCTATGCTTCAAATGAGTGTTTATGGGCTGAGTCGATACGTCTCTGTAACACCGACATATCACAAAAATTTCATGTCATTGGGTGAAACGTTCATTGAGTTATTCAGCAAAAACTTTTGCAGGTCTCCCCCTCTTTGACAGACCCTGGCAAAGCGGGGGGGTGGCCCTTGGGGACCAAAAGCTTCTAGTCGCTCAAAAAGTTCTATGGCTACATGCCTACAAAGATTCATGTTCCCCGTATTTCCAGTGTCCCGGAAATCGTTGACGGAAAATCAGGGAAAAAAAAGAAAAGAAAAAAAAAAAAAAGAAAAAAAAAGGGAAAAAGTCGCGGCAACACTATAATGACCGCTTTCATAAATACTTTTGTTGATTGCAATTATGGGCCAGGACCGGTCAGCGACCACATGCATCTGTTGACTTATCGTATTCACCTAGTGTCAGTTGTCGGAATTGCAAGCAGCACTAATAGAGTCCAATATGGGCAGGTACAAGCCTGCCCCACCTGCCTTTTTTACCTTCTTCTAGCAGCTCACAGATCAGTACTCCTCTAGTAACGTTAGACCCAACCCAATGTCAAATGCAGCGACGGCCTGCAGCACAACACCTCCCTTGTCTAACAGTGTGGACTTGCTGTTAAAAATGCATTTAATGGACTGAAATTAGAAGATAAGTTAGGGATTAAGCAGCTTGGCCCAGACAGACCAGACGTCAGTATAACACAGAAAACTAAGGACAAATGAAAGATATATGGGTCATTCCATGCCAAACCACTCAATTTTTTTCCGCCCCCCCTCCGATTTTGATGACATTTGGCATGCTCATGGGTATCCTTGAGAAATGACAACATACCAAATTTCAGCTCATTTGGACCATTTTTCAAGAATCTAGAGAGTTTCGAAAATTTCACCGTTTTTGCATCAATTAGTGACCATGAAACAGACAAATGGCTACATTTTGCAAACCCATCACTCAATTTCCATAAATTTGGTATCATTACAAAGGGAGACATTCCCCTTTCAAATGACATATGACACAATGACCTTTCAAGGTCATTTGATGTGTGCTTGACCTTTGACCTAATTTTTCAGACAATGAGTATCGATCAATTTTGATGAAATTTTACTATCTGTTAGGCAAAGAAGTATCAATTATGCCTGCAAAGTTTCAGTTTGGAGAATTAAATGGTTTGGGAGATATTCAAGGAAGACTTTTTGATATACAGGGTGTTCCAGAAATAAATGCTGGCAAATACACAATGTCGAGTAGTAACATTTATATTTACATTTAGGCTACACAAATTTGCTGTAAACAGTGCTATGGTAGATATTCAAGGAAGTCTGTTTGATATACAGGGTGTTCCAGAAATAAATACAGGCAAAAATGCAATATCAAGTACCATTTTACACTCACATACATATTTATGGTAAACGGTGTCATAATGACCTTAAATACCTTGAACCTGCAGCTAAATGGCAAGGTTACTTGATTAGAGATGCTCAAGCCATACCAGATTCTGCACCAAGTTGTCTAGCAGCCAAGTACTATATGTAGAATACCACAGGTCTTACTTTCCCCAAACTGGTCAACATTGCCACAAATGGCTGGATGCAAAAAAAATGTCTGAAAGGCTGTTTTATGGAAATGAATTAATCTTTCTTCATGTGATTTTACCAATAGAAATCATGTCAGTACTTGGTTGTGCTGCTGGATCATGCTCTTGATGAAAAAAAAAGACAATTAAAATGTTATCATGATACAACACCAAGTGTATATGTGACTCATCACACCAAAACAGGTATTAAGTGGCATGTGGTGGTTCTGAGATACGGCCCAATATAGTTGCAGAGGACATGCTGGGCCAATTTTGTGTTTTACACATCAACAAACTACAAATTGCTACTTTCTCAGCAGTTTCTGTAACGTCATATCAGATACATCAGAATTTGCAATTTTCTTCATTTCAGACTGTGAATTAGTACTGTACTGAGTAGTAAGCACTGTCAGGATTTCTGTTGGTGAACTTCCATGAAGAAAGATTCATTCATTTCCATTAAACAGCCTTTCAGACATTTTTTTGCATCCAGCCATTTGTGGCAATGTTGACCAGTTTGGGGAAAGTGACTATAACTGAGATTATGACATGTGGTATTCTACATATAGTACTTCGCTGCTAGACAACTTGGTGCAGAATCTAGTATGGCTTGAACATCTCTAATCAAGTAACCTTGCCATTTAGCTGCAGGTTCAAGGTATTTAAGATCATTATGGCACCGTTTACCATAAATTTGTATGCGAGTGTAAAATGATACTGTAATGATAATGTACTTGATATTGCATTTTTGCCTGTATTTCTAGAACACCCTGTATATCAAACAGACTTCCTTGAATATCTTCTATAGCACTGTTTACAGCAAATTTGTGTAGCCTAAATGTAAATATAAATGTTACTACTTGACATTGTCTATTTGCCAGCATTTATTTCTGGAACACCCTGTATATCAAAAAGTCTTCCTTGAATATCTCCCAAACCATTTGATTCTCCAAACTTAAACTTTGCATGCATAATTGATACTTCTTTGCCTAACAGATAGTAAAATTTCGTCAAAATGTATCGATACTCATTGTCTGAAAAATTAGGTCAAAGGTCAAGCTTACATCAAATGACCTTGAAAATGCAACGACCTTGAAAGGTCATCGTGTTATATATCATTTGAAAGGGGAATTTCTCCCCTTTGTAATGATACCAAATTTATGAAAATCGAGTGATGGGTTTGGAAAATTTAGCCAATTTTCTCTTTTATAGTCACTAATCGATGCAAAAACTGTGAAATTTACAAAACTCTCCAGATTCGTGAAAAATGGTCCAAATGAGCTGAAATTTGGTATGTTGTCATTTCTCAAGGATACCCATGAGCATGCCAAATGTCATCAAAATCGGAGGGGGGGCGGAAAAAAATTGAGTGGTTTGGCATGGAATGACCCATATACAACCGAACATTTTCGCGAACATAGTATGATGAAAATGAAATGGCTGTGTGGTTGCTTCGTAAGGAATACAGCATTTTCCTTTTCATGTCTACTGTTCAGATCATGCTCAGGACAAGGGGACATAGGGATTACAGGAGTTAGCGATGTGAAGCACTTTTTCGAACTAGCAAAAAAAGCACACTGTCAGGCTAAGCACATTTACAAAACTACCCATGCTAGGTCAAGTTAATATCGCAGCAAACCTCGATGAGGGCTATCATGTAAGCATTCGAAATCAATTAGAGAGGCAAAATGTGTCGTTGTGCTTACTATATTATATGAAGCTGTTGCATTGTTTACTTTTAGTGCATCAGGTTAGCATTTCATTGGTCTTCGTTAGTCATAGCGCTACACTAATATTCATATTTTTAAAAAAGACCTCTGAAACGCATGCTTTATGGGTGCTGCTTGCAGACAGATTTATTATATACCTGCTTAGCCAAATTACTACATTAATTAGGCCTTTTCATAGGCCTATCAGTATACAGTACATTATTCTATAACATTTGGTCATAGTAGTGATTCAGGCATCGGAGTCAGTGTCTGCCCCACCAATATTTATGCTCGGGAACCGCTACTGACCTGCAACTGACCTGCGCTATCAATTTTTTGTTTAATTTTGTGACCTACATAAAGCATATTAATCAAAACCAGTGCAGAATAATGCTGTTTTTATTTTATTTGTTTTAAGCCAATAATGGGACAGCTGCTCTGACCTCGTTTGGGAGTACCGCGGTTAAATTGGTTTGATATTGGATATTGGATATTCGACACATTCAAAGACACCCATATAACTTCTGATGTATATCACCAATTCTTTTCAAACAACTTGTGATATCCACATCATCATCCAGGGTACATATCACAAGACAGTAATTATTAAAAAATCATACTTTGAGCCGATTTAATGCATCTTTGTGAATTCAACACCCATATAACTTCTGATGTATATCACCGATTCTTTTCAAACAACTTGTGATGTCTTCATGATCATCCAGGGTATATATCACAAGACAGTAATTATTAAAACATCATACTATGAGCCGATTTAATGCATCTTTGTGAATTCAACACCCATATAACTTCTCATGTATATCACCGATTCTTTTCAAACAACTTCTGATATCTTCATGATCATCCAGGGTATATATCACAAGACAGTAATTATTAAAAAATCATACTATGAGCCGCTTTAATGCATCTTTGTGAATTCAACACCCATATAACTTATGATGTATATCACCAATTCTTTTCAAACAACTTTTGATGTCTTCATGATCATCCAGGGTATATATCACAAGACAGTAATTATTAAAAAATCATACTATGAGCCGATTTAATGCATCTTTGTGAATTCAACACCCATATAACTTCTGATGTACATCACCGATTCTTTTCAAACAACTTGTGATATCCACATCATCATCCAGGGTACATATCACAAGACAGTAATTATTAAAAAGTCATACTATGAGCCGATTTAATGCATCTTTGTGAATTTAACACCCATATAACTTCTGATGTATATCACAGATTCTTTTCAATGGGTGTTGAATTCACAAAGATGCATTAAATCGGCTCATAGTATGATGTTTTAATAATTACTGTCTTGTGATATATACCCTGGATGATCAAGAGGACATCACAAGTTGTTTGAAAAGAATCGGTGATATACATGAGAAGTTATATGGGTGTTGAATTCACAAAGATGCATTAAATCGGCTCATAGTATGATTTTTTAATAATTACTGTCTTGTGATATATACCCTGGATGATCATGAAGACATCACAAGTTGTTTGAAAAGAATTGGTGATATACATCATAAGTTATATGGGTGTTGAATTCACAAAGATGCATTAAAGCGGCTCATAGTATGATTTTTTAATAATTACTGTCTTGTGATATGTACCCTGGATGATGATGTGGATATCACAAGTTGTTTGAAAAGAATCGGTGATGTACATCAGAAGTTATATGGGTGTTGAATTCACAAATATGCATTAAAGCGGCTCATAGTATGATTTTTTAATAATTACTGTCTTGTGATATGTACCCTGGATGATGATGTGGATATCACAAGTTGTTTGAAAAGAATCGGTGATGTACATGAGAAGCTATATGGGTGTTGAATTCACAAAGATGCATTAAATCGGCTCATAGTATGATGTTTTAATAATTACTGTCTTGTGATATATACCCTGGATGATCAAGAGGACATCACAAGTTGTTTGAAAAGAATCGGTGATATACATCACAAGTTATATGGGTGTTGAATTCACAAAGATGCATTAACTTGGCTCAAAGTATGATTTTTTAATAATTACTGTCTTGTGATATATACCCTGGATGATTATGAAGACATCACAAGTTGTTTGAAAAGAATCGGTGATATATATCAGAAGTTATATGGGTGTTGAATTCACAAAGATGCATTAAATCGTCTCAAAGTATGATTTTTAAATAATTAGGCTACTGTCTTGTGATATATACCCTGGATGATCATGAAGACATCACAAGTTGTTTGAAAAGAATCGGTGATATACATCAGAAGTTATATGGGTGTCTTTGAATGTGTCGAATATCCAATATCCAATATCAAACCAATTTAACCGCGGTTTTGGGAGTACCCTATTCTTGGAGGCTGTAGCCAGTCATGCACCTCAAACATACGAAGTTAATAAAGTTTAAACATATGAGTTATGCAAAACAAATCAAACCCTATCCAAAGACGCTTCGACCAAAACTAGATGTACCGCATAGCGGTACATGGTATGACCGCCGCAGTATATTGAAATGTGGGAACTGTTGGTGTGATGAGTGTGTGGTAGAGCAGTGTTGTGAGGTGAGAATTTCTGTGGAAATGATTTCCTGTAAGTGGGCATGGATGTGGGTTTTGAATGTGTAGTGTGTAGGACTGATTTGTGAAGGCAAGGAATCGGCAAAATGAGATTTTGTACAATTACAGTGCCCCCTATGGACCAAATGGTATGGCATGTTCTGTGGTGTTAGAGGTCTTTGTGGTGATCGTGCATGATGTATTTTGTGCAGTTCCCACCTTCTCGGTCCAAGATATTGGCAACTCAAAATCCCAATTTTTGCATTTACCCTTATCACTAGGTGGCGCTATGCTTCAAGTGAGAGTTTATGGGCTGGGTCAATATGCCTCTGTAACACCTACATACTAACACAAAATCATTGTCTTGGGCAAAATTGTTGATGAGTTATTTAACAAAACCTGTTTTTCAACACCTAGCTTCGGCAATAAACATCGCCCCGTATGACGAAATGTCACAAAATTTAGTACACATGAAAAGAAAGATGTTTAGAGATGGCATGTCAACTTTGACCAAATTTGAGCAATTAAAAGCCAAGATACGGCCATTTGAAGAATTTTAAGCTACGTGTTAAATGTTCATTGACGTGTAACTTCGGAACGGTTTCTCTCAAGATAAATCCTTTGATAACTTTTTGTCAGCATTGTCTGTAGATGACATATACCAAATTTGGTGAGATTCACATGAACGGCCTATGACGAGTTCGTTCAGATTTGTTTTTGCAATATTAAAATTTCACGGAAATTGTTCTCGTTGGAAGTGGGCATCGGCCAGTGTTTTCAATGCGTGAGGGTCAACAGATTTCATGATAAAAAAAAAATTGTTGTAAACGTAAGCATTGTCTAGATAATAGGCAAAATGACATTTTCTACAATTACAGCGCCCCCTATGGACCAAATTTTATGGCATGTTCTGTGGTGTTAGAGGTCTTTGTGGTGATTGTGCATGACGTATTTTGCGCAGTTCCCACCTTCTCGGTCCAAGATATTAGCAACTCAAAATCCTAAGTTTTGCATTTACCCTTATCACTAGGTGGCGCTATGCTTCAAGTGAGAGTTTATAGGCTGGGTCGATACATCTCTGTAACACCAACATACTAACACAAAATCGTTGTCTTGGGCAAAATTGTTGATAGGTTTTTTAACAAAAACTGTTTTTTGACACCTAGCTTCGCCAATAAACATCGCCCCCTATGACGAAATGTCACAAAATTTAGTACACATAAAAAGAAAGCTGTTTAAAGATGGCATGTCAACTTTGACCAAATTTGAGCAATTAAAAGCCAAGATACGGCCATTTAAAGATTTTTAAGCTACGTGTTAAATGGTCATTGACGTATAACTTCGGAACGGTTTATCTCAAGATAAATCCTTTGATAACTTTTTGTCAGCATTGTCTGTAGATGACATATACCAAATTTGGTGAGATTCACATGAACGGCCTATGACGAGTTCGTTCAGATTCGTTTCCGCAATATTAAAATTTCACGGAAATTGTTTTCGTTGGAAGTGGGCGTCGACCAGTGTTTTCAATGCGCGAGGGTCAATAGATTTCACGATAAAAAAGAAATTGTTGTAAACATAAGCATTCTCTAGATAATAGGCAAAATGACATTTTCTACAATTACAGCGCCCCCTATGGACTACATTTTATGGCATGTTCTGTGGTGTTAGAGGTCTTTGTTGTGATCGTGCATGACGTATTTTGTGCAGTTCCCACCTTCTCGGTCAAAGATATTGGCAACTCAAAATCCCAATTTTTACATTTACCCATATCACTAGGTGGCGCTATGCTTCAAGTGAGAGTTTATGGGCTGGGTCGATACATCTCTGTAACACCGACATACTAACACAAAATCGTTGTCTTGGGCAAAATTGTTGACGAGTTATTTAACAAAAACTGTTTTTTGACACCTAGCTTCGCCAATAAACATCGCCCCCTATGACGAAATGTCACAAAATTTAGTACACATAAAAAGAAAGCTGTTTAGAGATGGCATGTCAACTTTGACCAAATTTGAGCAATTAAAAGCCAAGATACGGCCATTTGAAGATTTTTAAGCTACGTGTTAAATGTTCATTGACGTGTAACTTCGGAACGGTTTATCTCAAGATAAATCCTTTGATAACTTTTTGTCAGCATTGTCTGTAGATGACATATACCAAATTTGGTGAGATTCACATGAACGGCCTATGACGAGTTCGCTCAAATCCGTTTTTGCAATATTAAAATTTCACGGAAATTGTTTTCGTTGGAAGTGGGCGTCGACCAGTGTTTTCAATGCGTGAGGGTCAATAGATTTCACGATAAAAAAAAAAATGTTGTAAACGTAAGCATTGTCTAGATAATAGGCAAAATGACATTTTCTACAATTACAGCGCCCCCTATGGACCAAATTTTATGGCATGTTCTGTGGTGTTAGAGGTCTTTGTGGTGATTGTGCATGACGTATTTTGCGCAGTTCCCACCTTCTCGGTCCAAGATATTGGCAACTCAAAATCACCATTTTTGCATTTACCCATATCACTAGGTGGCGCTACGCTTCAAGTGAGCGTTTATTGGCTGGGTCAATACATCTCTGTAACACCGACATACTAACGCAAAATCGTTGTCTTGGGCAAAATTGTTGGCGAGTTATTTAAGAAAAACTGTTTTTTGACACCTAGCTTCGCCAATAAACATCGCCCCCTATGACGAAATGTCACAAAATTTAGTACACATGAAAAGAAATCTGTTTAGAGATGGAATGTCAACTTTGACCAAATTTGAGCAATTATTAGCCAAGATACGGGCATTTGAAGATTTTTAAGCTACGTGTTAAATGTTCATTGACGTGTAACTTCGGAACGGTTTATCTCAAGATAAATCCTTTGATAACTTTTTGTCAGCATTGTCTGTAGATGACATATACCAAATTTGGTGAGATTCACATGAACGGCCTATGACGAGTTCGTTCAGATTCGTTTTCGCAATATTAAAATTTCACGGAAATTTTTTTCGTTGGAAGTGGGCGTCGACCAGTGTTTTCAATGCGTGAGGGTCAATAGATTTCCCGATAAAAATTTTTTTTTTGTAAACGTAAGCATTGTCTAGATAATAGGCAAAATGACTTTTTCTACAATTACAGCGCCCCCTATGGACCAAATTTTATGGCATGTTCTGTGGTGTTAGAGGTCTTTGTGGTGATCGTGCATAACGTATTTTGCGCAGTTCCCACCTTCTCGGTCCAAGATATTGGCAACTCAAAATCCCAATTTTTGCATTTACCCTTATCACTAGGTGGCGCTATGCTTCAAGTGAGAGTTTATGGGCTGGGTCGATACGTCTCTGTAACACCGACATATCACAAAAATTTCATGTTGTTGGGTGAAACGTTCATTGAGTTATTCAGCAAAAACTTTTGCCGGTCTCCCCCTCTTTAACGGACACTGGCACAGCGGGGGGGTGGCCCTGGGGGACCAAAAGGCGTTATTCGCTCACAAACTTCTTGGGCTACATGCCTACAAACATTCATGTCTCCCCGAGTTTCAGTGTCCCGGGAATCGTTGACGAAAAATCGGTGAAAAAAAAAAAAAAAAAAAAAAAGGGATAAATTTTGCAGCAACTCCAATATGACCGCTTTCGCTAGCTTCGCTAGCGGCGGTCATAATAAAATCTGTTTGAACAGAGCTGTATGTACATAGGCTTCTACGTGCTAGGGTGGACATGAACCTGAAGGCTTGCGTGATGGCTCTCGTTTGCTGCGTGTGCAGGTGGCCATTCGAGGAATTGCAGTTTTGTACACTTCCGCGTTAGACTCACGTACAGCCATCGGAGCCGGAGGCTGCCGCCTCTGAGACCCTGTAAATATTTGTCAGTCTTTTGTCACTGTCGCCATTGTGCTTGTGGATATTCCACTGCACTCAGTTAGAGTACGGCTAGAAACACTGCATGCGAAATACAGCTTTTTCGGCGGACCTCATCACATAACTCCAATGGGCTGTCATTCGAAAGGTTGAGGAAACTTAGCAGATCTGAGAATCTCATTGGTGCTTGCATTTCGTCCTTACCAATCACAAAGCTCCAAATTTCAGCATCTGCCATATTGAGAGAATGGTGACTGTTTCATCACTTGAAAGTACTGTACCTATCCGTATCCGGTCACTATTTAGATCAGCTGGAACTTCTAATAACTGTGGGACCTTTGGAACCTATATCCAGCTGTAGTGTGGACACTGGCGCCTTCTTTTCCTCTCTTTACTGGAGGACTGGACGGCACGGGTGAAGTTAGCTCGAAACGGGGACAATTGACAGGAATCCAGGGGCAACAGCGTAAGCGGTTAAAGAAGAATGGACGTGTTAACGTTGCTGAATTTAGACGAACTCTCGATTGGGCTGTCCAATCTCCAGATGTTTCCCATGTTTGAGACAGCTCATTATATAGTATCAGTGATGGCACTTCGCGAACAGCCAGGTAGGCTAATATTAAGCGTGTTACATAACAACCTTATTGATGTAACTGTGGCTTGTCACATTGCTGTTTACATTTCCCTTATCAGATATTGTTACTTATGGTACTGCCACAACTACAGAAAGTTCAGGACAGACGGTTTTCAGCTAGGTTACAAAATTCAGTATGCTCCCTGTGATCAGGAGACATGCATCTTGACTGCTGCGCGTGACATTGCTTACAAGATTAACTTGTGCTATAGCCTACTGTCAGCGCCAGTAACGTTTTTTTTTTTTTTTTAAGTTACCGTTTTTGATTATCTGTGGGGAAGGCCTACTCATTATGTCCAAGCTTCAGGCTACATCCGTTGCATTTCTTCTGCTTAACCGAAACAGCGGCTTAGTGAAGACTGGCCAGTATCGCTAGCCTATAATCTCTCGGGAGTTGGCTCGCTTCTTACCAACATGCAGGCACACGCGTCTATGCATGTGTTAAAAGCTGTCAGATGAACAGGTAGTGAAAACAACCAATTGCTCTGCAAGTGTTCATCGTCATGTCTATTTAATTTAAATGTTTTGATATTCAGTTGCCTATAACACCAGAAATTGTATACTATTATTATAATTAGAAATTACGTTTTTTTGCTCCTCCACCTGCATGTTCCATTTGTGCTCACTAGCTATTAATTCCACAGTTCTACTTATGGGACTAACGATAAAATTATAGTTTACCAAAATGTTATCTGGTATAGATAACACATGGAAATTTTTGATGTAAGATGAAGGGTATCTTCAAAACAACTTCTGAAAGAATTCTGGCTGCAGATAGCCAGACAGTTCTGCAGTCATCCTGCTTGACAAACAAACTTTTCGTTTGACACCAAAATAACAAGGTTATTTTGCCCTGAAGACTTACAGACTGAAAAAAAACTTTCCTAAACTTCTAAACTCAGTAAAGTTCAGTAAAGTGCCTAAAATTCTAACTCAGTAATCAGATACCTATTCAGTGTGTTTTGAAATACAGTTTATATCAGTTTCAGAAGCAGGTGTAGCAAGGAGATAATGGGCATCTGAGAGTTGCACTGAAGTGAGGGTTCTTCCTTTACACTGCTGTTTCTGTTGGTCACAAGTAGGCCACATAACCGTGTAGTCTTTTGAAATCTTGTAACCTGTTTGTGAGTGTTTTGACATTTTGGCTTCCTCAGAGGGTGGCTTCCTGAGGAAAAGATGATTCTGAATGATTTAGAAATGATTCAGGCTATCTCTTGCACTGTCCTTAACAAAGTGGGACCTACCTATACTTAATTGATATACAATGGAGGAATTGTGTATCACTCTAGTGAACCTTTGGACCACTCAGCAAAGAGAGCACTCTAAAGGCACATCAAGTAGTATTTAATTGTCACGTGTGTGTTAAATTTTCATGCCTTTTTATTTTTGCATCTCACTCTACATGAGTTTTCAACAGCCGATCTGTGTGACTTGTCCTTACTTTGAGGATTGTCATAGAAACTGACAGGCCTGCCGGCCTTCCCCCTATTGTTGTCCTGCTGGTTGTTAACTTTGCTGTGGGCTATTTTGAAATGGCATTCACGTTGTGCCCTGCTTGGCATCTCACTCACATATGTTACATCGACCTTTTCCCCCTTTGTCACTACATGCTTTTGGCACCGTGAAATGGCTTTGCCTGCCCTTAATATTTTTAGTTCCTGTGATGGGTTAAATAAGTTTAAACATGAAGTGAATGTAATAGGATAAACCTAATTAATAACCATCCTCAATTACAAGCTTGTTACAAGCCTGTGGGGATTGGGGAATGCTCTTTCGTGTCCTATTGTCCACTGGATAACCACAAAGTATTGGGGCATATTTTAAACATTCAAAGCAAAAAGAATCCCTTTTATCAGTCACACACTGTGATATCTCCACCACTGTGATATAACTACCATGAGCATGCATATGTATAAATTTTACAACATAGGGGAAGATCACATGCATGTTAAAAAGGGAACTTCGTCACACTTAAACATGTACCCTACGGTCTTTGTGTGCTGTTGGTATACAAAAACAATTAAATAAATAAGTAAATTTTACAGTAGAGGCTTGTTGTATTTTAGTGTTAAAACATGTGTCTTGCCAAGACACATTTTCAGGTATTCTCCTCTATTTTAAACCCATCTCCCTACACCCTCCCTTTTTGTTTTCATTTCTGGGAGTCTGTAACCTGTAATTTGCATGGTAATTTGCATCAGCTCTGCCTACCATTAGTAAAAGCCTACTACTGCTACCAAGATGGTTGGTGAGCAAAGTAAGCCTTCAATGCTCATCAAGTAAGCAATCATACTAATCAGACTTACAGCTCTCTTTATTCTTTAACAGAAGTATTGAAGTTAATTTAAGATTTGGCATTTGGGAGCAGTTGTGATCTGTTTGTCAAAGGGTTTTTTGTTTTTCAATACAGTACCTATATGAGGATCAGAACTACCTTTTTATGTTGATTCATTTCACATGTGTGAAGCACACCTTGGACAAAAAGCATCATGCATCGTGCATGGCATCATTAGTAGTTGTTTTAAATGATAACATATAGAGATGCATATCACATCGCCTCAGATGAGTGCGATGCCTCCACCTAGTATATACAGTAGGTGCATCTTTACGGCATTGTATTGTTTGTCTTTCAGTCAGTTTTACAGTCATGTACTGTATTTCACCACTGAAGTTTTCTTGTGTAATATTGAGAAACTGTAATCTTGTTCTTGTGTAATATCATGAATTGTCTCGTCTGCATAGATGAGTGTATCATCACACCCATTGTGCTCCAACTGCACTATGCATTTAAGTTCCGTTGCCCCGTCATTTCTGTTTTGTGTTGTTGTTTCATGTTAGGAAGCTGCCAGATTGTCTGAGAAATGTAGTTCTGCAGAAATGCAGAATCATAGCCTTCCAATAAAAACTCACTGACAAACCACTTGATTGCAACCTGGCAACCACCAGCCATTCAAGGGTCAAATTTACGAAAAAGTTTTTTGTGAATTTGACTGTTATAAGGCTTCAGTACGTATCCGAAACGCAAGAAAACATACTCCCTTGATTTAGAATTCTGTTTTGTGTGTCGTGTACGCCATCTGGGATGATTTTTTTGAGTTGAGTAAAATGATGCACTTCACACTGTTGTTACCAGACCCTTCACTTGGGTTGGTTTTTGAGGTATCAAGTCACTCAACATTTGCCTAGAATAGAGTTTCCGTCTGCTTTAGGCCAACCTACCTGGTTACATATCACTTGTAACTTAAGACAATCTTTCTGGTTTGCAGATGAGTCTTAAAGAGTGACTAACAAGAGTTAATGGTGCATGGTGTAGTAGCCCAGAGTTTAACAAAAACACAGTGTTGCACTAATTTTGCTCTACTGCCAGTTTTGCTGTTCAGTGAACAAAGGATCGATGTGTTTGGTGGCAGTTTAGAATGCCCTGCTGCAACTTCAGCAAATGAAATGTCAAATTCTCAAAACACAGTCAATTTAGCATCAGAATAAAGTGGAAGTATCTATAGGTTAATGGCATCAAATTTAAATAAAGTAAACTACATGTAGTGCGTAGCGATACATGATAGGACCGCTGCATATTATTGATTTTTGGCTACCCTACATAATAAGCTATTTTAATTATCGAATGTTCAATGTCTGCAGTGCTGATGGGCCTCATGTTCACAAATTTTAAATGGTTATGCTGTGTAGGTCTAACTGGTGGACTTTGACCACTAGAGGAGCTCCTGAGTTGGAAATTGTGGCGTGAGCTGCTTGTGCTATAGCATTCTATGCTGATATGTCCCCCATACCAGGTTTGAATCATGTTTGTGATGATTTTCTCACTTCAAGTTCATTTTGTTTTTGTATTTTGACGTTTTTATCATTGGAAGTATTTATTTGGCTGATTTTCATGCAAGGGTTTTCACTAAATATAAGGAAAAAGAACGTTGGTTTTAAACTATAAGAGATAATAGCCAAAATGTGATGTTGTAAAATTAGGCTACAGCCCCTATATATGAAATGTCACAGTATTTGGCATCAGAGGTGTCAATCCCAGGTTCAGAAAGTAAAAATCTTGACAAAAAATTGATCCAACCAGCTCTGAATCACCTGATCATAATAAGCACTCAAGACAGGTAGATCAGCTACTCAGTGAAGTAACATGTTAGAAGGAGAACATGGCAGGGTTTTTACTTTCTGAACCCGGGATTGACACCTCTGCTTGGCATGCTTCCAAAGGTTGTCTTACTGATTGTACATGACAAATTTTGTGCGGTTCCAGCCTTCTCGGTTGAAGATATTGGTCATTTCAAATCTCATTTTTACATTTACCCATTTCACTAGCTGGTACTAAACTTGAGTATTCCTGGGTAGGGTTGATACACCTCTGTGACTATGACATACTAAAACAAATTCTTTGTTTTGGGAGAAATGGTTGGCTAGGTGTTTAATGAGAACTTTTTTTCGGACTTTGAGGGAAAACACTGCCCCCTATGACGAAGTTTCACTAAATTTCACAAATTATTTCGGTCTTCCTGCCTTTTTAGGGGGCCAGTGCAAAGGGGCTATGCTAGCGGCGGTTATAATTAACTGTACAAAACCATGTGACTTATTGGCCAATAAAACTGTAAACTGTAGAACTTCTGCATCACTATTGGCAGTAGTTTGAAAATATTGCATTGTGCTGCACAGTTCAGCATGTGAAAATCATGCCTTTATCCCTGTGACTTTGTGACTTTGTTTTTTTTCAGTGTTGACACAGAGAAATGTCTGTGACTTTGAAATACTGGGAAACATGAAACTTGGTGGGAATGTAGCCCCAGCGGGCTTATAAGGAGTAGAAGAAAAAAATAAAAGAAACAGGTCCTTCAGTGCCCTTACCACCAAGCTCTGGAATTCCCATCTCCAAAGCATCTGTGGTTGTTTTTACCTCTCTCTCTTCAAATCCCATCTCAAGACCTTCCTGTGTTCAGCCGTTTTCCTACCACTACAGAATGTCTTGTCCTTCTGTGTAAAGTGACCTTGAGTTCAGACAGGCACCATATGTGTAACTTGTTGTTGTACAAATTAAGCAGTTTTTTGTATCAGTGTTTTTAAAGCAGGATATTCTATCAATTTGAGAAGAAAGGAAACCAGCTACACATAGGCGTCACTAGTCACTTTTATAAACAATTGACATCACACATCAACTATCAGCTGCTCTCAAATTATAAAGACTAGCATCAGCCTAAAAAAATACTCTAATTGGTTGACCTGTAAAGAATCCCTCCCACCTGACCAGGGTGCCTTGCACAAGAGCCATTTATAATGGTTTATGACCAAGCTAAATGTATAATGCAAGCTTTTTTATATCATGTATATTAATAATTTGATATGTAAAATCTCTAATGAGGACATTACTTAGTAGTATGGGCTGAGAAGAGCTACCGTCAACACCTGCAGACAAGCCTGTGGGCCTAGCCTATGGAATTTCAATTTGGATTGAGTTGAGACTTTCTTTTTGTTATTTTTAACAACTGATTTCAGCTATTTTTCTAGGAGAAAACTGGTGAAACTGGTGTTTTATTTGCTATGAGGGTAAATATTTTGCCATCGGTAGTTCCACCATGACCATCTCTGATTTTGAGATGCATTCATTTTGTTAGCATAGCAAAGCAGCAAAGGTTTCTGGGTCAGCCTGTGGAATGCACCCAGAAGTAGGCCTGATAGGGAAGATGAGCCTCATCCACATTCAATAGAAAACATTCACTTTCAACCAAAAGCCAGATAAGGTAACCTAGAGATGCGGTGGTACTGTTTTGCAGAAAAGGGAGACCACATCAAAACCATTTTTGAAGTCTTGGCCTGGTTCCTAATGTTCAGCATTGTCATGCTATGAAGACTCTTAGAGATGCAAGGAAAGTTCATGCTGATTCTGAGCTAGAGCTGGATGTGGATCGATGCCAGAGAAGAAGCTTATGTCAAAGCAGATCAAGCACACAGGTAAAATAAGGGCTAAGGTGAAACAGTAGACAGGCCACAGTTAGATTACAGCAAACACATAGGTCATGGAGCCTCCTGTAAGCACCGAACTATATCTTCAAGAATGGTATCCTTTTCCAAGTAAACCAAAACAAGTGGTGCCATGTGCTTTAAAAAACAGGTAGAAGCCCTTGCCTGCTCAATTTCATGAGTACAGTAGGAAATTTGGGGGAAAGTATGAAATGCATGCTAGAATTGGTAGCCGGTGCAGCTGGCCCAATTTGTATACTCATGTAGCAGAGTTTGCATGTATGTCTGCTAAAACCTTTCACATCTAAAATTAAAAAATGAATGCTTTACTAAACATATTACAAGTATGATCTACCAATTCAAAGATTGAGCCATTCAGAAGTCCAACAGGTTACAATGAATCATAAGACATTATTATATGTTATATATTATTATATGTATTATTATT
Organism: Coilia nasus; assembly: GCA_027475355.1. NCBI lineage: Eukaryota > Metazoa > Chordata > Actinopteri > Clupeiformes > Engraulidae > Coilia > Coilia nasus. The sequence continues at coordinate 5,005,433 of CM050209.1, forward strand.
AAGAATTAATAAGACTATATATATATATATATATATATATATATATATATATATATATATATATATATATATATATATATATATATATATATATATATATATATTAGTTGATTAATAACATATTTAAAAGGCTGGGATAGAATCACCATTTACCTTTGAACACTGGCACGTCATTATCAGCCTAAATGCAATGCAGTATTTAATGTTTTGTAAACCCATAGATGCCAGAACTAAAGACTTTGTGCTATTTAACACTGTAAACAAGGTTCCTTTTATCCCCTTGTATAACCACAGCCTCACTCTGGGAAAAAATGGCACTGGCAGTTCAATTTTCCACAGTAGTTGCACAGCAGTAGGGTTCTCTGGAATAATTCTAACCCTTCCACTACACCGGATGCAGAAGCAGTTGCGGAGCATTGTACTGCAACAATAGACCGCACAATAATCAACTTTAAGTGTCTACACCAGATGTGAAAGTTAAAGTGCTGTGTATATTTGGAAAAAGTATATCAGTCTTCTAAACACAAATTCCGCATCACAAACAGCTCAGCAACTGCTTCCACGCCCGCTGTAGCCACAGGGCAAGTGACTCTGAATGTGGTTGCACAGACTTGACTAACAACTACTTTTCAAATACTGTGCATTGAATACAGGATGCATACCTTCTCACTTTTCTCCTTTCCCCACTGGCTCCTCTGCAATATGCAGCATTTCCTGTGATTCAGCCTGCGCATATAGGCGAAATTAGCTAAAGTTTTGGGATTACTGTATCTTCTATTGCTCTTGTCATTTGTGTAGGTTTTTCTGCCTTTGCCGATGTTGCAGTTCATGTCTTCGTAGCCAGGTATGTTCTAAAACATCACTCTGTGTTTGTTCATGCTATGCTGTCAACTCATCCTGTGCTGCTGCGTCTGTGATCCACGTAGATAGAAGTTTCTGCTTCTACAGTGACTTCTGTCTGGGCTCTACAGTGCTGTGTGCTTAACCAGGCACGTAAACAGTTGTTTGTGCCAGCATCACAAAGACATGGTTAAGTAACCTCACAGACACATTATCATTTGAGTTATTAGCTGTGCAGCTCCCTGGTGCAGGTGTAGAGAGATCAATTGAAACAGCTGAAGCCATATATACAGGCCATTGCCATTGTCTCAGCCTTGCGGTGACATCTTTCTGTATATTCATGTGTAGTTCTCCATCTCATTTTTATACTGTCACATTTCTTTGCCAAATGCTCAAATGTACTTTACACAAATTCAAAATAAAAAAACATCTTTACCTTAATTTAATGGCAGTGATGCACCCATTAAATTCACACTTTCACTTGAGTGTTTTTCACTGTAGGATATACAAATCTAACTTTCAGTTGCAGTTAACTTGTAGCATTGCATATTCAGTTTTTCTTATTTTTATACCAAAATGAATCTAATCAGCTACCATAAATGGTAACAACAAGCAGTACCTTTGACATTGACTGTAGCTTGTTTCTGTAAGCATATTGTTAGAGAGGATTTTATTTATATTTATTTTATTGTATTTTTGAAAGGACCATTAGACTTGTCTTATTTTCCTTGGCGTTTCCACTATCGCAACTTCAGGGTAATTTTACAGTACTTTCACAGTTGGCCACAGTGGGCCGCCCCAAAAGGACAGTCTCCTGGAACTTTCACAGGGAACAGTCAATTACCTGTCTCGGAGGAATATAATCTGGGCAAATTTGAAAAGTTCCTGTGTGTGTGGCTTATGGTTAACTCTGCTTATTGGTTGTTATTTGCTTTTGGCTGTCTATTTTGGTGGGTCGCATCGGTAATGTTGCAGTCGAAATTGAGTTGTGGGTGTGCTCTGACTGCCATCCCAACGAGCCTGGCTCTTTGGCGTTGCGGTCAGTGCCCCTGTTTGGTACCCTGGAGACCCGGGTTTGAAGCCGGGTGCGGTGACTTCTCTTCCCCTTCGCTACAAATGGTGTCAGAAGTGGGATGGCTTGCCGTGAGGTCATTGGAGGTCCAGCCAGTGTGTGAGCCATATGAGGGACCCCCAGGTTAGGTTGACCCCGGTGTGAAGGACCCCAGTGATAGGTGAAGCACCAGTATGTGTGGGGCACCCTGGGTGGGAGATGCGTGAGGGACACCTGAGTGTGTGAAGCGCATGGCTGCACCTCCCGAAGGGGAAGACAGTGTGATGGAGTGACAATCACTAGAGTTGTGGGTGTGCTCTGACTGCCATCCCAACGAGCCAGGCTTGTTGGCGTTGCGGTCAAAGCCCCTGTTTGGTACCTCAGAGAGCAAGGTTCGGAGCCGGGTGGGGTGATTTCTCCTCCCCTTCGCTACACTCCCCCACCTGGAATTTTCCCAGAACTTTCCCAGCTATTAACCTATACAGGGACAGGATAACGTTTCTTTCCAATTTTCTCCAACTTTGTTACTAGCTACCTTAGTGTTTCTTTCTATGACATCGGGGCAGAGGTAGCCTCAGATGCGTGTCAGCTTGGAGCGAGTTGATAAACTGATGAAATGCACATTCCCAGGGATGACACATGCTGCTTAGTTGTCTACACTGTTGTGATTGGTTGGATAACTGAGTGTAAATCAGTGGAGGAGTTTTACCTTGAGATCCATTTTGGCAAGTGTTACAGTACCCTTGGCTTGCACTCTACTCATGCTTTGGTCAGTAAAACATACATCTCTGTCAAGTGTACCTGAGGAAATTTTTCTTTTGCTTTTGCAGTTTAGTGTTGGTCATAAACAGGATAATTTCTTTTTTTTTTTTTTTTTTTTGAGATTGTGTGTATGCAATTGACACTCAGTATTTTGGTGATGTATGTGCTTACATGCACAAGGTGTAGTCTTCAGTGACAATCCTGATGCAGTGTTAGTGTAAGTGCACAGTCAAGGCTTAGTAGCCTAAATGGGAAACAGAAGTGGATTGCGGTTCAGATATATAATTCCAGCCAGTTAACAATGTTGTTCCCCTAATCTTTACATTTCCTGGCTCTTAATGATTAAACAGATATATCAAAACACACACACACAAAAACAGAAAAACAATAGATCTACACATAGAATGCATTGGGAAATATTGGGATTGTTTTCCACCATCAGTAATAGGTCTGTATAGTTATTGTGGGCCCGTTAAGGCACTGTTTTTTTGTTTTTGAACCTGTACGTCTCTCACAGTTGTCACATACCTTTAAAAAGTTAAACTTGCTTCAAAAGTTTATTTTCTGTGGAACACAGCTTTTGAAGCGCGCATGTGACATACAGTACACAGCACCTAACCATAGTCTTGTGAAGTGTATAGAGTGGGTGTATGTCAGGAAAACACAGTATGATACTGTACATATAGATGATCTTGCTCTGACTCAACACCACAGTACTTATGCTAATGAATTCTGTGAGAATGGGATGTGTGTGCCACTGGATAGGTTGTATGAGGGAAGGAGGCAGCCAGAAACCACAGTTCACAGAAAATGTAATTTATTGTCCAGATAGACCAGGAGAGGTCACCAGGAGTCTATAGCTTCAGTGTCATATATATTCAAACTGTGCCCTCAGCAGCTAGGCACCAGGTCCTGGACAATCCCTGCCCTCCTCTGGACCCAAACCCTTGCCTCACAGCAAGCAAGATTACCTACACATTCGACAACTCACTCTGGTTTGCAGTTGTCTTCCAAAAATCCTGATTCCTTAACTGAAGCTCCTGGTTCTTCCTCCCTTGGTCTCTTTTCTTCTGTTTCCCCACGTTGCAAAATCACCAGTCCTTAAGTGCAGCTGAACTGAGCAAAACAAAAAAAAACAGTTAAAACATCCACTCATCGCAGGTTTTTCACTGCCAACAGAAAGAGATCATTTGCACATGACAAAAACACAAAAAAAAAATACAAAAAGAACACATGAAATGTGCAGGGAAACAAAATACAAGTTAAGAAATGCACTGGGCAGTGAAAATGGGAGGTCTCTTTTTCACAAATCCTAGCAGTGTAAGCCAGTGCATCGCATACAACAATAAAATAGCACCTATATGCTCAACCCTGCAATTTATGCTTAATGAGGCTATTCGCAACAGTTCAATTCATTGTATTCTAAAAAACAGAATAACAAAAGTAAATGTACTACTCAAAGCAGAATATGAACCTGGTGTGAGGCTTATTGTCATCTATATTCAGCTTGCGATTTACTGTGTCCAGTTTTAGACTGTGAGGTTAAAGGCCCATAACCCCCTTGCTATCTGAGGACATAGACAGCCAGAAGGTTCAGCAGAAGAAACACATTTCACATCACAATCTTGGTTAAAATCTTTAAAGTACATGAACACTAGATGTTGGATTTTGATAATACCACTCTGACTCTTCATTTCATGTAATATTAGTCTGGTCAGTTACTTTGCAAACACATTGCAGTTACCTAATACTTGGCAAATGTTTAACCTTTGTCTTTTTACAACAGTTAATCTATTGTGTAGTCCTGATTACTCCTAATGTTTGGTTAATGTGCAACAGGGGGTTTTGTATGTATTTCTAAGAGGTTACAGCAACTGGAAAGGAGAATGCTGGGTATTTCAAGTTTAAATATGCCCCATGATTTAAGGTGATAGTTAAACACACACTGTTTCAGTGGTTGCTGTGTAGTTCATTCATTAAACTTAAAAATTCACTTTAAATTTAATCACAAATGCATGCTGATTTCGATTGCCCTCGGTATTCAAGACTTTACAAAATATCTCCTCTAATGCACCTTTTGAGAATAAACAAAATTAAAAAATAAAGAGAAACATTCTTTTCAAAAGAATCTCAGGTCCTCATTCTCTATTTGATTATAAGGATGGTTAAACCCGTTTTGAAATATACAGGTATAAATATATTTGTTGTTTAAATTAATTTGTAATGGTGGTGAAGGCTTATTTTGCAGTATATTGTAGACCTAATTTTCTGTATAACTGTAATAATGGCTAAAACAGGTTTAAAATGTACAGGTTATACAGTATGTATGTTTGTTGTGTAAACTCATTTATGATAGTGGTGATGATGGCTTGCAGGAGTGATGGAGGTCGCCCATCGGAGTCCGTTTGCCTGCTGGTTTAGCTCCATGCTCTTCTGCTTCGGCGGAGCCATTTTGGCTGGTATCATGCTGGCTGAGCCCCCTGTGGCCCCTCTTTCCAACACCGCCAGTGTACTGCTAGCTTCCGTGGTGTGGTACGTTATTTGATAATATCGCTTTTGTTTTTATACTTAAACACACTAGTATTATACCGAATATCAAACTGTGCTGTTGTTTGAAAATGTTATGTTTAAAGTGTGCGTGTTTTTGTGTGTGTTGGTGTGTGTGTGTGTGTGTGTGTGTGTGTGTGCGCGTGTGCGTGTGTGTGTGTGTGTGCGTGTGTGTGTGTGTGTGTGTGTGTGTGTGTGTGTGTGTGTGTGTGTGTGCGTGTGTGTGTTTGACAGGTACTTGGTGGTCTACAGCCCTCAAGACCTTGTGTACTCTATTGCGTCCATAGCACCTGTGAGGCTGGTTCTCACTGGGATGAAAGAAGTGACTCGAACTTGGAAAGTGCTAGGGGGTGTTGTCCAAGCCCAGAGGAAGTATGATGGATTGCTGGTGATGATAGCTGTGGGCTGGGCCAAAGGTACACTTCACATTACATTGCATTTAACCCTCACTCTTATCCAGAGCGACGTGCAGTGAAGTACAGTACTGTGCAAATATTATAGGCAGGTGTGAAAAAATGCTGTAAACTAGGAATGCCTTCAAAATGGAAGTGTTGATCATTTATTTTCATCAATCAACAAAATGCAGTGAATTAATAAAAGAGAAATCTAAATCAAATCAATATTTGGTGTGCCCACCCTTTGGCTTCAAAAGAGCATCAGTTAGGTATACTTGCATACAGTTTTTGAAGGAACTCAGCTGGTGGGCTGGTTCAAACATCTTGAAGAACTAACCACAAATCTTCTGTGGATGTAGGCGTCCTCAAATATACAACCAATTTGGTGTAATTGGTTGATCATACACATGACTATAATCCTACAAAATCACTGACTTTGTGTGTACCCCTTTGTGTGCATTGATGCTGGTTTGAAGGCACCTGCCTAAAACTTTTGTCAAAAAACAACTTGTGCCCATCAAGTCCTTTCAGCCTTGTGGGTGTTTTAACAGTAAACATGTGGATAGCTAAAAAGATACAGTACTGCACAAATGTTTTAGGCAGGGTCTTTCAAACCATTATCAATTCATACAAAGGGGTACACACAAAGTCAGGAATTTTGTAGGATTATAGTCAGGTGTATGATCAACCAATTACACCAAATTGGTTGTATATGTGAGGACGCCTACATCCACAGACAATATGTGGTTAGTTCTTCAAGATGTTTGGACCAGCCTACCAGCCAAGTTCCTTCAAAAACTGTATGCAAGTATACCTAGAACAATTGATGCTCTTTTGAAGGCAAAAGGTGGTCAGACGAAATAGTGATTTGATTTAGATTTTGTTCATTAACTGCATGTTGTTGGTACAGCATTTTTTCACACCTGCCTAAAACTTTTGCACAGTACTGTAGGTACAGGGACAGCCCCCTGTAGCAACGTGGGGGTAGATGCCTTGCTCAAGTGCACTTCAGCCATGGATGTGGGTGCAGGAGGGCACTGGTTATTCGTTCCGCCACCCGCATTTGTTCGTACTGGTACGGGTTTGAACTTCCAACCCTCTGATCCCAAAACCAACTCCCCAACCATGAGGCCACAGCTGCCCTGTGAAATTATACCAAGCTCCCATAGGATTATCTATCAAATCATATAATCAACTCTGCAAAAATAATGGCATGTGTGATATCCTTACAGTGAGTTAGGCACAGAGGGAGTTTTCCTGGAACCATGTGGGATTACATGCCTTGCTCAACGGCACCTTAGCCATGGATGGAGGGTGCAAGACGCTGGTTATTCATTCCGCCACTTACATTTTCCTCCTGACAGAGGAATCAAACCTGTGACCTCAAGATCCCAAGACCAACTCCTGAACCATTAGGCCACAGCTCTCCAATATGAAAATACCTGATGATCATACAACTTTAATTAGTCTATTTACTAAACATATTTTAGCGATAATAGTATAAACTATGTAATGCTGCTCCCTCCAGATTTATTTGCTCATGATGATGTTCTCCCTCTGGAAAAAGTGCCTTGAACTCTGCCTGATACCAGTGTACTTGAATAATTATTAACTAGACTGCTAGAAACTATGAAGTGTGCTTGTCCCATTGACTTGGCCAGACTTTGCACAGTCACTGCATGTTGTTGGATGAAATATGAGAATGATGCATCTCGAAGTATATAAAATAAGTTAACCAACTTTATTTATTGTGCACAATAAGCTAATACATAACTTGCCCTAATTACGACAAGAGATTTGTCATGTTCATTTAAGCTAATGAAGTATCCGTCACCACAGCAAATGTATTCACACTGATGGTTAGATCCTGGAGGAATTCATTGTCATGATGTCCTTTTGTTTTGTGCAGGCGCTGGTGGTGGTCTGATGAGTAACTTTGAGCAGCTTGTCCGAGGCATTTGGAAACCTGAGACTAATGAGCTGCTGAAAATGACCTAGTAAGTTCTGCTCTTTTCTTTGTTTTGCTTAATAACATTAGTAATTAGTCCTAAATGAAGTCATTGTAAAATACTAGGCCTTCTCTATTATTTTTTTTGTAAACCATTTTCGTGCTGAAAAGGGTGTACCTGAAGAAGTACCCCCAAAAAAACCCTTTGGTTGAGTTTCTGTAACCTTTTGCCTCTGATTGGAAAATATACTGATTTTGTAACATTTGTAGGTCTTTGGTTCTTTAATGCTTGATTGCAAGTTTCTAAATAATAAAGGGAAACCCCTTAATAGGAAGGCACTGTCTGAGGCCATTTTTGCCTCCCATTAATAGGAAACATATAGAAAACATGTTTGTTGCTGTTGTATGTGCACTTAAAATACACTTAAAATGTGAAGAGAAGTGTTTTCATGTGTTGTCTCGTGTCAGTCTGAGTAGTATTTAGTAAACTGCTGACTTTTCACCTCTGTTATGTGCAGCCCAACCAAAATCACCCTGATTGGAGCAGTTCTGTTTGCCCTACAACAAAACCACTACTTGCCTCTGAAGAAGCATCATCTGATGTTGATTTATACAGTCTTCATTGTCTCCAACAAGGTTTGACCTCCCTGAACACATGCACACTGTATGTGCATGTATTCAGTCCTCTACAGCTCTCGGATACTGGTTATCCTTACAAATAATGACATGAAAACACCAATATAGACATTAAATCAAAATTAAATTAAAAGTTACAATTAAAATTCAGTCCCATTGTCAGGGATTAAACCTTTGACCTTTAGGCTGCAAAGCAAATTCCTTAACCGCTACCCGATCATGGCTGCTGCAATTCCATCACTTATTTAAACTATCACTATCCACTACTAATCACTAAAAGATTAAATCGCCTTATGTCCCCAAATGTAAGTGGACGTTATTAGTTATTTATTCTTCTATGCTGTTTATGACTCTTTTTTTGTCATTAAATGATACAGCACCCAACAGCGTGTGCCCTAGCCATTTTCTATCAAAGTGTCTCTTCTGCTTTTCTTTTTGAACATATTTGACCAGGCTGACACAACTTGTGCAGGTATTGCAGCGAGTCCCATTAGCAGGTTGTTACTGATTCCACAAGGCGCTTGCACCATTTCTCAGTGTGTTGCATCAGCCAGTTATTCACTTATGGAAGACAGTGACTCCTATCTGATGTTGTTTCACCAAATCCTGGAGCTTTTAAATCTCATTATCTGAAATTCCTTTTATCCTTTCACCACGTTCTGCCTCGTTAGCTTCGTTCAGAGCAAACGATGTCAACTTTACCCTCTGAGATGCTGTTTTTTCTTATCGTACCTTTAGATAAGGATGATGTTGACGGGGTCTTCTTCCTCTCCGTTTGCCCACATGGAGTCTGCCATATACCACACGCTCTTTGCTCGTCCCGCGGCCTATTCTCCTATGGCTGAGGAGCATTCCCAGCCCCGGGTCAAACCCCAGCCAGCCACTGACAGCTCCAACGGCTCTACATCAACGGACACCAACAGTAGCCTTTCTAACGAGTCCAAGAATGGGTTGACCAAGGCAAAGACTCAGGACCAGGGGGAAGTGAATGATGTAGCAAACAAAAAAACAGACTGATGAATGCATATTTCCAGGTTTTAAGAGGTTTTGACCATTAATCCTTTTTTTTGTGATTTGTTCGTTTAATTGTGACAAATCAATGATCAATATCAAAAGCTATATTTTATATACCTGCAATGAAATTAAGCATGTTTTTACCACTGCTTGAATGCACAAATGCAAGAATTTTGATGAAAATACTATTCCTGATTGTGAAATCTTTAATATGTATATTTTGGTGGACTTGGTGAAAACTTTATGAATTTTATAACAGATTCTTATACTTCTATACTGTATATTTTATATTATTTATACACAACAGAAATAGGCATGATGTCTGTGTGGCATGATGTTTGCTGTAATGAATGTAGCACCCCACAATGTATCATAATTGAATGAAATGTCATCAAAGTAAATCCCATTGCACTTTATATGTAATGTATGATTTTAATTTCACAAAAATTGCATTCTCCTATATTTATAATGCTGTTAATTATTTATGCAAATGGAAAAAATCAACAGCTTCTATGTGTTTATCACAATGGCCTTTTTGTAGTGGGAGCAAAGTATCTTGCATTGACTGTGACAGGGAAAGATAAAACCTACATGAGATATGGATTCCCTAAGACAGCTGTATCGCCTGCAGTTATTCTACATGAAAATGGCAGAAATAGTATGGCTAAGTGTGCCCAACAAATATATTGTAGCAGTGTAAAAAATATTTAAGTGTTTCAATTTGAAATAAAGAATTCATATATATAAAATACATAATATATATTTAATATACAATATATATAATAATATATTACATTCCAGTGCTGTTGTGCTTCTCAGGACTTGAAAAACACAGACAGCCCACTGGGGGGAGTTTAGAGTTATCTGTGTGAGGGGGACAAATCTTTGAGGTTTGTTTGGCGTTTGGGGCTCCTCTGCATCCATGTATGCTTCCTTTGGTTCTGTCTTTATTTTTGTCTTTCTTTTTTTAATTATTGATGCTGTCCTTACATACATGTGAAGACAGGGAGCGAGCATGGATAATATTGAATGATGTATCAATAAACACCAGGAACCAAGATCAGTGGATAACCCAGATGTGTTTCATGTCTTGTATTGGTGCCACCCAGGTCTATCTCCTTGAGCTGGGCTTTACATTACAGTGGAATGGAGCTCTATAATGTGGAGGTTATGTTTGTGTATTAAGGGGATATTAAGCATTAACTTCTCAGTAACATAATCTGCTGCAGACTTAAGGTTTCCAACACTGCTTCTATTGGCAATTAAACACTTCAAGAATTATTTGGCAAACTGATTGAAGATCATGTTGTATTCTGAAGAAAACTGTTTTATGAATAGGCACATATAGCCTCATTATATGTGTCAAATGGCTAGTGACAGTGAGATTAATAGAAATATTGCTATTTGCTGTGTATTTTAAACACTGTTTAATCAGTGATTTTGGAAGATCAGCAATGTTATTTTTTGTTTTTGGTGCAGCAAAATAAGAGCTAATTGAGGAAGCCTGATTCTAATGTTTGTGCTAAAACAGGTCTTATTTGGGGTGGAGAATGGTTTGGCTTTCGGCCTTCTGATGACAACAGAATCGGACTCTCAGTTGATCCTTCCTCTGTCGATAGCTCGCCTGGCCTGCCGCATAGCTTGTCATTCACCTGCTAGCTCATTCACAGTGAGGCAGAGCAGGGCAGGGCAGGGGAGGGAGGGAGGGTGTCCCTGATGGAGAAGAGGCTGCCGCAGGTCCCCGTGACATCCACCAGGGGGCATGGGGTCTCTACTGAGGCTAATTCATTGCAGGTTGTGCTGGCAGGGACCCCCTCTCTTCAAGCAGAATGGTAGCTGCCCGCAGACACTGAGTGGCACGTCCAGAACAAAGGCAGAGTCCATCATATCAACACAAAGAGAACATTTTGTTGCTCGTATAAACATTTTCAGAAACATACAGTATGTATGACTGGAAAATATCACTTGCCTCTTTTCGGCGGTTATTATGTAGATCACTGATATTTATGTTTTTTGTCTAGACAGGATTCACACGCAGCATCTGTATCTTATGTTCTTACTGATCTGAGCTGCTGTTTTATTATTTCAAGTCATCTGCTTCAGAGCTGTGAGCAGTTTGCACATAGTCATTTCTAGTCAAAGAATCGCTTCCTCCATGATGATGTGATTAAGCCAGTGAGCCATTCTGTTGTTTCAGGGTCTTTTTTTAATGCTGCTTTTATTTGTGTCTCCCCATGACCTTGCAATCACTCTATCCTTAGCAGGATGCACTCTCAACAGTGTGCACGGGGACAGGACAAAGGAAATGTCCACTTGCGCTAAGCCCCGCAGCACAGCACATGAGCCAATGGGACCATCACCACAGAAGAGTCTGGGGGGAGGGGGGGGGGGGGTGTCATAGGAAGATGCAGAAAGTGGAAAGAGGGATGCAGAAAGGCAGAAGGAGATAGATAAGGAGGGCACATTGCTACACGGAAGGAAAAAAAAGCCAGTGTACGCAGGAAAATGTGCAAACAGTGCTTGAGTTTTAAGACTATGTATATGGCCACATGAATGAAAAAAGAAAACACCGAAGGAAATAGAGAAAGAAGATTGCTACAGAGAAAATGAAAAAGGCAATGTACACAGAAATGTGCAAACACTACTTGAGTTTTAAAGGTGCTATATGTAGGTTTGTGGCCAAAACTGGTAGTGCTATATTATAAATTTTTTAAAAATACTGTAACGCATTGTTCGCTTAAGAGGCAAGACGCAAGACACAAAATCAAAATATAAACAGAATTTACAGGCTGTAAATAAAGTTTTAATATGAATATTGTGGGTGTACAATTGTACAATCAGTATTTCATTTCACCATATCAAGACCATTTTGTGATTAGTCTACTGCATTCCATAAACTGCTTAGATATAGCACACTTAAAACCACAAGAGCAGAAAAACACTAGTGAAATGGTGAAAGACATGGGGGGAAACTGCAATGAGAAAGGAGATGTAGTCACTGTAGTCATATCGGGCGATCATGGCTCAACAGCAGTGATGCACACTGGGTCTTTTGAGAGCTGTCCCATTGAATGCCAAAAAGAACCCAGTGTCTCAGCCTATTCATGATTTGACTTGTACGCGGAGAGGAACAGCTGTGAGGAGAATGGCAAAAATGTAAAGCTGCCTGTCTTGGGAATGATACTGAAACTCCTACCAGAGCAAACACAAGAACTTCAACTACAAATGGTCAGTGGAAATGTTGGACATTGGGAATATAACTGATGTTCATATAAATTGGCAAATAGATTAAGGATAAAACACAAAGGCTACCACAGAGGTGGTCATGCATAGCTTAAAGGATGTGTATTTATCTACTGCCCACTAGAGTGCAGTTTAAAGCAAAATGGATCCCCATATCAATATTTTTGTCTGCTGTATTTTTGACATGGCTTTCTTCCTACGTTATCACAAGTACTGGCCTATTGTTACTTTCAAATTAAAACAAATTACAGAATTATTTTTTACTTTCATTTAAATGTAAGCATTGTGGGGATAAAGTGACTGTCTTATGGGACATTTGGGGGCAAACCCCTTTAAAAACCCTTGCCAGCCTGTTGGGGCTGCACGGATACAGTATGGATGTCTGCCAGGAGCTCCATGCTGCCTGTGACCCCTGATGACCTCAAAGAAGGAGAAAAATGCACTTGATCAACTATTCAGGGGGACCATCTCAAACCAATTCTATAAGAAGAGGTATGTCACACAGACTAACAAATCCCCCCTGCTAGCAAAACTATTCTGCTGCAATGGGAAGAGGAGGATTCAGTAGCTTTTGGAACAATTTGTCTTATGACATGTATTCCTGTTTAATCTCTTTATTAGGCAAAATAAAGTTGCGCTCTGCTTTAAGTAATTGTGGTTGGTGATATTTTATCTGCACATGTCGCATGGTCCAGTTGGTCTGGAAAATTTCCAGGACACCTCATCAGTAATACACCTCAGGATCTACAGATTATACACCTTCCCCTGAGGCAGCCCCGCTTAAAGTGATCAATCCTTACCACGTGTCCAGTGTCCAATGGGGCTATGATTTTTCTTCAAGAAGACCTAATAGATTCTGTGGAGCCTATTCTCTCCTATACCATCATTGGGTTTTTCTTCTAGGAGTCTAATTCACAGGGTCCACTTGGTTTGTGAAAATGTCAGGACACATCAGTAATGTACCTCTGGATCTATAGGTGTTTCAGGCCTTTAGTCATAATCACTCTTCCCTGAGGTGGCCAACTAAAGGTTATCAATCCTTAGTGTATGTCCAGTATCTAATTAGCCGATATTGTTGTCTAGGAAGTCACAATTTGTTGAAAAGGAATTTGGGAAATGATCTGTACAATAAAGCTGATGCCAATGCTAAAGCAAATGCTACTCAGTGGCTCTATAGCCTTGACTACCTAATACTATTTTTTTTTTTTACAACTCCACACTTGCCTGTGTTCCATACACCACACAACTTCAGGAAATGGAGCTAGCTTGACTAGTTACCTCTCTATGTCACAATACAATGTATGGTCCCAGACAGCAGTCCTAGCTAAGTGCAGCTAACTAGTGTTGATGTTTTGTCCTGTGCTGCTCACTCGTGGTAGCACTATTTAACTGGCGGGGACAGGTGGATGGGGCTGTCCCTGTTCTGCACAAATAGCTTTAAATTAAATTACAACCCTTCTTAGCCACCACCTGAGTCCTTAATTAATAACTTTTAAAGTAGAAGAGGCTGAAACTTTTGTATCAAACTTGTTTTACCCCACTACTGTTCAGATGAATTCCTACTAGTTGGGTTTAGTTCTTTAGTTTATAATAAACTGCGAGAAGATTTTTTTCAGTCAACTTTACCAACGGTGCCAATAATTGTGGAGGACATTGCACAATTACAAACAAAAGAACAAAAACCTTAGAAAAGGCCACTTGACTTCATAAATATCTACAGTAGTAGTAGTAATAGTAATATTAGTGGTAGTACATTGTGTGTGTGTGTGTGTGTGTGTGTGTGTGTGTGTGTGTGTGTGTGTGTGTGTGTGTGTGTGTGTGTGTGTGTGTGTGTGTGTTCGAAAAGAACAGGGAAACACCATGTGCGGATTATACCAGCACCATTATGATAAATCCAGCTGAATGTAATGTAGTGTAGTAGTCAGGACATATACTGAGTAGCATTGAAAACATATTGACCATCATTTTCTATCCAATTGTCATTGTATTTACATTTACCTATATGCACTCTGCAAGATACCAAATAAAAATGAAAAGTGGTGGGAGGAACATGGCCACAGTAGGCCTACAAACTAGATTTGTGCAGTTGTCAAAGCAATGATAAAATGCATGCACACTCAGGCCATTGATTAATATATGCTTTTATCTAATTGAATATGCCTATTAAAACACATTTGATTAGACTGAATGTAAGACCATATGCCAGTAAAAATAATACTCTTTATGGCATTTCATGAATCCTGAAATTTGTGCAAATCCATGCATTATGATATCTCGGTTAATGTGTAAGCTGTCATGACAAAATAAAATAACTCCTCATTTTCACTTAGTGTCCTGAACTAACAAATTCCCTGCAGGAAACATCTTCTTTTACAGAACATTTTACCTATTACACTGTACATGTGTGTTTACATAAAATCAGTAGTCATGTTTTAGACTGAGGGATATTTGACACATCCCCCCTTAACACACCTAAAAGGGCGAAAGCAAGGAAGAAGAACACGATGACAACGACGACGACGAAGAAGAAGAAGAAGAAGAAGAGGGCCCATCATTAGTATTCCATCAGGGGGCTTCCAGACAGACGAGACATCTGAGCAGAGCAGCCGCAGCAGATAAAAAAGGAGCCATTAATCCCAGGAAGATTACCAGCACTGATACTTTATCCCACCATAATACAGCAATACAACCAGCCCCATTCACTTACAATATCTTTAGATAAAAAGGAAAGAGCTCACCTTCAGCAGAGAGTTTCCCTCTCACAAAATGAGTTAAGCATTTGCATCTGTGTCTGACTGCCAGGTGTATGTATATGTGTCTGTGTATGAATGTGTAAAGACCTCTTGGAAATGGTCTTAGACATGTTAACTATACTGCATAAATTGGAGGCTGAAGTCTGATGAAGTCTGGCTGATCTCAGATTTGCTCCAGTACACAATGGCCATTGGAATCTCCATTCCAAAAGACACAATGGTGTACATCTTTGTGTTGAATGCATGCTGTGGTGTTGAGTGCATGCTATCATCATGTGAACTGGACATTGCACACAAACTGTAATTCAGCAAAAAGACAAAGAAATGAGATCGCCTGAGAGAATCTACTCCAAACAAAACTATCATACCAACAGTTGTGAAAAATCCCAAAGTCCACAAAAAAGACTGTTTGTAGTTCATCACTGATAGAAAGCACTGACGATGGTGACTTTTGGAAAAGTGAGACTAATCAAATCGGGAACAGGATGACAGGTGCAGTATTATATTAAACCTGCCTCGAAAATTACTGACTCGAATATTGAAGATACAGTACTGTGCAAAGGTTTTAGGCAGGTGCCTTCAAACCAGCATTAATTCACACAAAGGAGTACACACTAAGTCTGGGATTTTGTAGGATTATAGTCAGGTGTATGATCAACCAATTATACCAAATTGGTTGCATATTTGAGGAAGCCTACATCCACAGAAGATCTGTGGTTAGTTGTTTAGGATGTTTGGAACAACCTACCAGCAGAGTTCCTTCAAAAACTGTATGCAAGTATACCTAGAAGAATTGGTGCTCTTTTGAAGGCAAAGAGTGATCACACCAAATGTTAATTTGATTTAGATTTGTCTTTTGTTCATTCACTGCATTTTGTTGATAGATGAAAATAAATGATCAACACTTCCAGTTTAGAAGGCATTCCTAGTTTACAGCATTTTTTTCACACCTGCCTATAACTTTTGCACAGTACTGTAAATCCTGGCCCTGTAAAGGACCTCAGCACCTAAGGGTGCTTTCACACTGACAGCATTTGGTGCGCACCAAACGTCCCATTCGAACCAAAAGTTTGGTTTGTTTTAGTTGGTGTGAATGCAATCTCGGTACTTTGGTGCGCACCAAATCTGAGACCGATAAAAAGGGGTGGTCTCGGACCGCTTTATCTGCCCTACTTTGGCACGGTTCCTCTGGTGTGAAAGCAACCAAGCCAAATTGGACGGAACAGTACAGTTCATCGCATTATTATTGAAAGTGGTGCGATTTAGTCTGTTTCCGGTGGCGTTTGTCTTCGTGGTCTATTTTGGTTCGTTTAGAGCTATGCATATGTGAAAGCAAACCATTCCCACGTCCGTTTGCTACACTGTAACATTTTTCTGACTAGTGCGAACCAAAACAATCGAACTATAGGTCTGAAAGCGCCCTAAGTCTAAATCTGCTGATGAGGAGTAGAAATGGCATAACTGCATAACATAGCCTTTCCAGAAAAAATGTAAGTGTGCTCGCATGACATCACAAAAAAAAAACTCTCACTCACATTTCACCACCTAGTAACGGTCATATTTAGTCACAGTCTATACCTTGGGATGTGCCATGTGATGTGGCATGGTATGTACAGTACAAACACACTAATTGCAAAAAAACGAACTTCTGTACACTGAGAGAAAACATAATGACTAGTTGTATTTTTATACACGTTAAATACTAAGTGGGACATAGTAAAGCTACAAGTGTAGCAGAGGAAGCACAGCATCAGGGCTAGCAAGGCCAGGCAGGGTTAGCAAGCAATCACAGCAGCAGGTGAAGACTGGATAAGACAGGGCTTAGCAAAGCAGCAGTGGGCAACCTGTATGCCCATCCAGTAGGCCCACAATCCCAAAACAAGTGGTGGCAGGTCACTCACTGTACAAGACTCGCTGCAGCTGTACCACCATCTACTGATTACTAATTGAACTGGTTGAAGCGGTGGTAAGTCAGGACAGAGGAACCAGGGATCTGGACCAGGGAGTCGGGATTTGGCTGATTAGCTTCATTTGATTAGCAAGGCACTTTCTCATCGCCATTTTCCAGAAATTGCATCATATCTGCCCCCGGTTTCCCCATGCTGATTGGTGGGTGCTCTCACATCAGTCAGCAAAGTGACTCTTAATTGGCTATATAAAATAGGGGCAGAAATGAGCCCTGTGAAACTTGAAAAATATGTTACATTTGGCTTAATTCACTAGCCTAGCATTGCCTATTGAAATGGGAATGGGGCGGGGCTTCCTCCCGTTCTCCAGTTATTATGATACCTCTGTAATCTGAACAAGCTCTATAGGCATTTTCAGAATGGCAAAGAACCATGCTGGTGCCGGTCCCCGCACCTAATCTCGAACCGGCTGACGTGTTCCCACCAAAAATCAGAGTGTTCGGGAACCGAAAATTTGGGATGTCATATGCAGTGAGTACATACTGTGAAGTGTTTGCAACCAAACCTACGGTAAGACAAAGTCTTGTTGAAGGGGCATAGTTGAGTTTTCACTGTAGTGTGATCTTGTAGTCTCTCTTGACACTGCACCTGCCCAATAAATCACCAAGAAAATGAACTAACACTGAGTTTTTGTTTTATTCTTCTCTGCTGCTGCTCATACATTTGCCTTATGCTTTTAAATACAAATTTTAAGCTGTGCCAGTTTTGTGAGCAATGTTAGTCACTGTCTTTGTAGTTTGAAATCATTCACAGAGAGGGCAGAATGAAGGACACTGCATATATATAGGCTGCACAGTTACAAAAAGGAAATATTGCAGCTTCCAATTGCTTGTGTCCTCCATGGAGTTGAGCCTTGGCTGAATGATTTGCGTGTCTGTTTTTGACAGACAGCAGATAAGGAAGTGCCCTCAGGTATTAGATGTCATTCCTTTTCACGGGGGAAAGTGGTTAGAGTACCTTTTACAGAGGTACCTTCATTGAATGGAGAAATCCACCACAACAAAGCCTTTGCCTCTCATTAAGTCGGCTGCAAAGCCACTGCTGCTCTTAAGCGCAATATGCAGGGTAGCACTGTAATCCCCCCTGCTCAATGTAGCACACCAGCAAAGAATTTCAGATGTCCATTGTAACCAACGTTTGAAATAAAGAGAAAATGTTTTTAGATATCGATGGTCATAGACACACACACACACACACATGCACAAACAAAACGCACACACACACACACACACAGACACACACACATTATGCCCACACCCTTGTGAGCTATCACACACCCATAAAGAATACATCCAGGTACACTGAAAATATGTACAAACACATGTACAAACATGACATTTTACTCTTATCTCAACCTTGCAAACAGCAACTAAACCTTTTTTATGGATGTTAACTTCACAGAAATCAGGTGCTGTACCAGTGTGTGGTTCTCTATGTTTTGAAAAAAGGAAGTTTGGCTTTCACCTGCTATTGCAATAGCAGAGGTGGCAGACAGAGGAGACCTCAATACTTGTAAATCCATTAAGAGCCTTCTGCCTTTGAAATTATGAAGCAAAAATGACTCAGCATTTTTCTCTCAGGTTTTATTGGGGTGAGAGATGAATCATTCATCATGGCCAGTGCCAGTTTAACAGAGGTCAGACAGTGTCTAATGGCAATCTCTGCGCTGCTTCCATAGCTTGTGTTTGGGGTTAGCACGGCCAGAGAAGGCAAAACAGATGGCTAACCACCTAACAAGGGGTTTAAATTACATGGGCCCAATAAAATATAGCAATATTTACATAGCATCAGTCATTCACTAACCACTTCATTCCACCTGCAGTCTGGCTAATATGATGTCAAAATATCTAAAATGGGCAAGCTTGACCTGCTACTGTAGGTTATAGCTCATTCCAATTCCTGTCTTTCACCTCTACGTGATCTCATGGGATGGCGTAGAATAGCACGTATTCTTGCATATTCTGGCCACAAAAACGTGTTTTCGTATTTTCAATGTGTCATGTTGCGTAATATACGCTGATATGTAATTGTTCATACACAAGAATGACATATAAGACTACAAAATGAGTAATGTGTGGATAATGTTTAACACTGAAAGATGTTGAACAGGTGGTTATGGTTAGGATTCGGTTTTTGGGTTAGACTTATGGTTATTCTCTTAGAATGCTTACAATATTAAAGCACTTTTCCTCCTCGGTCACCCTACAGGTTGGAAGCGGAATTGTACATTACTGCTGTCGTAAATAATTTAGCCTACCGCAGCCATAGCGTTGCATGCATGTTTATCCAGTTTGTTATCCACGTTTATCCAGCAACGGCTTTGGAAATAACAATGTCCTCAGACAAGGTGGAGTATGATGCTTGCTTTTATGAAAGTATGATGTATTGGGACATGAGAAATGAATGAAAACAAAGTAGGCCTAATGCCATTGCTTGCTGTTTTAGATTGTGTGAAACAGTAAATTTGAAACAGTCTAGCAATAGCAAGGTAGGTTTACACAAAGATAAAAAATAAAAACTCGTTCTAATGAAACGATCTGCATGATACGCACCCACCAGTAGTGTTTGTCTTGTCTGCCTGCCTGCCTGCATGCCTGTCTGGTAGTTTTTTGAAAAGGGGATTTTTTGTTAAGCCTCAGTAGTCTACTTGTGTTTGAGCCTTTTTTGTTGCCTGACTATGCTGCCTTCGTTAAAGAGCTTTATTGTTCACCGTCTTTGGAATACCTCTGTTCTCTGGCTGTTTTTGCTGTGCCTTTATTAAAGAAGCTTTCCTGACAACTTTGGACTGAGACTGAGTCCTTCAGAAACCTAACTGCCCCATTAGCTTCTATGTTGCTACTTCTTTCTTTGAGCAACTAAAGTTCTAAACTACATAATCACTCAAAGAGGTGATACACCCATGCCACCATGCATTTAGCATAGGGCCAAAAGTTTGACCTTGTCCTCTGACCTTGTCCTCAGACCGATTAAACAAAAAATTGATAGCGCGTGGTCCTGACCCCAATCCCAGCCTACCTACTAAGTTTGATCCAAATCGGATCAGAACTGTCTGATTTATAACTGCATTTAGAATGGGTGACCTTGAGTTTGACCTTTCAAGGTCACTCAAGGTCAAATTTAACATGATATTTAGAAAGTCCATATATGTATTTATATAAGTGTTTAAAGTAAACCATCACTACATGCACATGGTAGGATCGGATTGGATTGGTATTGGATTGGGTGTTGCTACCCAACGGGTGGTCTGTCCCAAATCCCTGTGCACATGAGAGTTCATGTAATAGGATAATGGTCAGAGATCTGGCCGTTTCCGCTACACTAGATGGCGCTGTATTCCTTTCAACAAGTGGTGTTAGAACTACTTCAGGCTGACGGCTGCTAAAAAGAAAATAAACAAACTATCTGGCGGCATACAAACAAAGATGACGTTCGAGGAGGTTGACAGAGCAGCATTTGCATACATGTTGTGCATTCTCCTTTGTTTGGAAGTCCATATGTTTCCATAAGTTTTTGGTTTCCTTGATACAACACAAACTGTGCCGTCGCCGGTTGATATTACAAGCAATCGAGGACAACGGAAATTTCTTGAGAGCAGGCGCTCTGCTACAACAAAGAAGGCCTCGACGTTCAGTATGGATGAAAATCAGGGACAGAAGCTTCTGGGATCGAGTGGTCTTACAATTCCAGTTCATGCGCAGTACGCGAATCCAAACCAATCCCGTGCACAAGGCGGCACCAAGCGGATTAACATCGGCTTAAGCCAGGGGTTGCAATCGGATTCGCGAAACCAATCCCTATACGATCTTTAGCCTGTGCACATGAATTCGATACGATCCCAAACCATTTCCAATCGGATTCAACTCGTCCATGTGCACGCAGTGCATGACTGTATCTCTAAGCATTTTCATGATATGAGCTGTCAAAGTATTCCCATGCACCTAGCGTGGGGCCAAAACTTTGACCTTGGCCTGTGACCATGACCTTGGACCAATTC
Source organism: Coilia nasus (assembly GCA_027475355.1). Classification (NCBI taxonomy): domain Eukaryota; kingdom Metazoa; phylum Chordata; class Actinopteri; order Clupeiformes; family Engraulidae; genus Coilia; species Coilia nasus. Next base: position 5,026,583 of record CM050209.1, read on the forward strand.
CAAGAAAAAACGATAGCACAGGTCCTGACCCCAGTCCCAACCTACCTACCAAGTTTGATCCAAATCGGATCAGAACTGTTCCAGCTATCGCTGTGATGGACAGACGGCCAGACAGACGCCCTCGATAACAACACACCTGCATTGCTATGCGCGGGTGTAATTACGATTCATGCCTGTAAGTGTTTGACAAGTCCAGTAGCAACACAGCCAAGTGACCATCACTCTCGCACCTTGTAGCCTCCTTCAGCTATGGCCAACGGGTGCAAACTGGTCCAATGTTCACTCTAGTTTCACCTCTTTGTCTGTCATGGTCCCGTTTTCTCTTCCTTGCCTCCTCTGACATACCCTTCCTTCTCCTCGCAGGCTCTATCTTGATGACAATTCTACAGCTAGTTGTAGGTCTTTTCCATTTATTTATATCTACAGAGTCCGCTCCACTGTGGGCCTTGCTCCACCTATCGGCTATTGTAACACTTCCCATAAAGCAAGTCAAATTGTACTGTAGCTTTTTATGTCTCAGTCGAACTACAGATGGGCGACCTGCTTTGGCAAACTTGCATTGTGCGGTTATAGCCAATGGAGGGCTGCAAAGTAAATTCAGAAATATTTTACACCCTGTTATGAGTTGATGAACCACTGACACGATTTTGGAAATATTATTTTAAGGTTGAAAAAAAACTACTTAGTGTTGTTTTAACACATCACACAGGCTAACAAAGTTAGCCGTTACATTCTGGTCAGTGGGAAAACTGCAAGGTAGGCCTGGAGGTATGAAATGACTGACTGGAGGTATGAGATTACATGAGAAAACGGCGTCGAAATAACACATGAAAAGATTTAGGGAATTTGGCATGACATTTGACACATTTTGATGAGACCAGGCTGTTCACCCATATCTTGTATCAACAATCAACTTCCATGTGTAAGATAAAGGATTTTGTCGGCGTCTGCGCCTTTGATCTAAAACGTCGTTTCAACTGGTGCATAAACCTCCAGTGAAGCCTGAAATGTTTGTCAACCAGCTGTGTCTTAAGACTGTATTTTTTTTAACTTTTAATACAAACTGGTAAGCATCAGCCTCTTAGTGCACCTCTTTTCCCCATTTGTCAACTTCCATGTGTTCCATCCATAGATTTTGGTTCCAATCATGCCAGCAATTCTGTTTATTTCAGCATGCTACCTGAGAATGAAAAGGTAACTGCTTCTGTATAAGTCATATAAGAATTGTTTCTGTATAAGTCATATGTTGCAACAGCCTAAGATCTGTAGTTTCAAATGTAGTCAAGCACAAGGGATGCTAGTTATCCAACTGAAATGTACATACTGACTATGTGTGAAGACGCATAGCAAAGTACTGGCTGCCAAATAAGCTGGTGTGGAGATCCACAATTTCCTATGGTCAGGAAACCATGACCCACTTGGTGCTAAAACCAACAAAGTTTATTTCTTTAAAAAAAGATCATAGGCCTCCACAGTTGTGCATTTTCTGACTGCCAGGTGCATGTAAGCATCTGCATGTACTGTATATGTGTGTCTGTGTAAAAACAACACATATTAACTTACAGTTTTACCAATATTTTTTAATTTCAATAATTGTCTTAATACCATGCCTACTTGTGAAAACTCTTAACATTTTTGCACCAACTGTAGACTATTGGAGCCACACAGTGTTCTCTTTCGCTTTGCTCTTTTGCTTTGACACAATTGCATTCAATCACCACCTCAACCAAAATTCATTAGTACTTCTCTCAGTTAATGTTCACGACCAACAAGATAATGTACAACTAAAGGTAATTCTGCAGACGTTTGGATACTTAAAAAATGGTTAAAACCTCAAATAATAACCTTAATAATAATGGTCAAAATCTAAAATAAATAGAAGACAATGTTACAAAACATCTTGCATTTTGTGACACAAATGAAATAATGTAGTTAAGGCATAATCAACTTTTAGCCAAAAATTATTGCAATAATTAGCACTTTTACACTTGTCGGTTTCTTTATAATATTTTCAATTGTTTTCTACAAACATTTACAACACATATTAATTGGATTTCCTTTTGAAGTGGGACAAACTGTAACCTTAGGAACTCTAAGTGATGCAGGTAATGGGAGTTGACCTTTCCTGCAGTGGAACACAATGTGATAAATGTAGGCACAGGGTAATGCTCTTCCACTTCCTCTTTTGAAGCTCCCAGATTGCCTCCCATTTCCTGATTAAACAGTCCTTTCACCAAGCTAAAGGGATCCTTATAAAACAATACTCTCGCACGCTCCTTCTCTTTTCTTTTTCTTTTAGGACTTTCTGCTCTCCTACGGATTACTAAACGACACCTCAACTCTTTCTGCAGAACATCTATACCTCTATACCATCTCTCTCTTTTGTTGTAGCCTTCCTCCACTATTTCCTTAACTGCCTCGTCTTCTTCATTAATTCTACAATGTCCTTCTGCCATCTCGCTTGACAAGGTTGTCTTGTCTCACCTTTCTTTCCACTGTTACTTCCAAATCTTTCTAAACCATAACTATAAATCACTTCTCCTATCCTTTTAAACTTTTCTTTACCAGTGAATTCCTTCTAGCAACATTACTAAGTCCCTGCCCACTGACTCCCAGGCATTCTTCCACTTAGCCTCTGGCCAGTTTACCCTAGCTTTCTTTTTGGGTTTCTCCCTATTTCGTTTGGTCCAAGTTTAAAAGGATTCGCCATAAGGATGTCTGCAAGCTAAATGTTATGATGTTTACTTTAACAAGGAATTAAAAATGAATGATATTTCATAACAATTAAATAAAACCGTTTTTTTCTTTTCTTCGGATAAAGCACAACATGTTACCCAACACAGAACTTTTACACTTTCAGGTGTTAAAACGTGCAATCTTAAAACATTGAGGTATAACTTAAGAATGACTTGGCATTAAGAAGGTTTCAGGAGACTCAGCCTAGTATTACCTTTTAGGAAAATCATGGTGGCATGCTTTGTGAGCTAGTTGCCAGCACTGTAGAAGTGGCCTGCAGGGACTTTGTGGTCTACTCACTCCACTGAGCATTGTCACTGCATGACCTCACAGAGGGTGTAATGTACCTCAGAGACCAGTGAGAGACAGGAAGGTATGTTCCACAAATATATAAAACAAAGTCATGTATGCAATCATGATTTTATTCTCTCCAGCAGGCAGAATTATTGCAGATGTTTGTTTCACAGACATCTGCTGACAACATACAATTTGAGCGCTTGTTTACAGCAAAGATTCTAGAGCGCTACGTTCCAACCTAGAGTCTTTGGTTTACAAGTATACAAGCAGACTGGAGAGTGTAGGAAAATATGAACTTTGATAATGGCATACTTCCAATCCACTTATCAAAGATATGTTTGGCGTTTCATTTATTCCATTAAAATAATTTAGCGTGCAGATAGATGACTGAGCCACAATAAAAATAAGGAATATTGGTGTAGTCAGGGAATAAAAAGCAAGCCAGGCTGAGTGTAGCATGGATGCATGTGACTAAGTGGCACACTGCTGTCACCACCACCAGTGGCCCAGTATAAAGAGGGTGGGGAGAGGGGGGGGATTGCATCTTCTTTTGCTGTCTTTTATTGACGGATGGATAAAGCCTTGGACTTTACCTTATTGAAACAGGAGAAAGCGCCTAGGGGGCCATGAAATCCATAGACCTTGCTTAAATGGGTTTGTAAGAGGCCTGCGTCAAGCCAGCCATGGATGAGAGGGCCCATTACACACTCCCCTCTCCTCAGCCAACACCAGAGAAGATTCATCAGTGAGGGAAGTCAAAGATAATGATAGCTCATGGTCAAATGTGAGATATTTGCTCCATCACACAAACCACAGGGGAGCCTGTCAATAATAACCACGCTTCCGCCTTTCTTTTGTCCCACATGTTTGCTGTTTTTGTTCACTGTCTTGTTTGTAGGCAAAATAATTTAATTAAAACATTATTAAAATATTTTTACCTCATACTAATAATAAAGACCGTTGTCAACTTTTATACCACAGCTTCCTTCAGTTTCACATTGTGATGCCTTCTTTAGAACGGTTATTAATTTTCTATATACGCACACCTATGAAGTAGTCCCTGCTTTCCAACCATATCGCATTTATGTATCAATGCACCAAGTTCGTGGTAAACTGTAAATAAACAGTAAAGATGTGACGGCTTTAACAAATGATGAGCAGATGGAAGAACACAGAGTTACAATATGTTATGTCTGTCGTCGTTTAGTACTGTCACGCTGCGTTTGGACTGTCTATAACGCAAGGCTTAACAGAACTTTGGAATAGCTGGGTCTTGGCCATAGCAACCTCCAATTTGAAATTAGCAACAGCAGTTTGTCCAGTAAGTTATGAAAAGATACATCTTGTGGTGGAAGGAAGCAATTCTACAAATCAGTTTGTTTTAGCGATTAAAATGTTGGAATTGTTACCTGACATTAACATCAGACAAGTGTGGTAACCGTGGTACAAGCGGGATAATGGACTTCACGGTGTTCGTATATCAGAAAGTTAATGCACTTCGTGTCATGGCCGCATTACCACCTCCAACCTTCATTATGACCGCCGCTAGCGAAGCTAGCGTTAGCGGTCATTATAGTGTTGCCGCGACTTTTTTCCCTTTTTTTTTTTTTTTTTTTTCTTTTTTTTCCCCGATTTTCCGTCAATGATTTCTAGGACACTGGAAGTACGGGGGACATGAATCTTTGTAGGCATGTAGCCTTAGAACTTTATGAGCGACTAGAAGCTTTTGGTCCCCAAGGGCCACCCCCCCGCTTTGCCAGGGTCCATCAAAGAGGGGGAGACCAGCAAAAGTTTTTGCTGAATAACTCACTGAACGTTTCACCCAATGACATGAAATTTTTGTGATATGTCGGTGTTACAGAGATGTATCGAACCAGCCCACAAACACTCACTTGAAGCACAGCGCCACCTAGTGATATGGGTACATGCAAAAATTGGGATTTTCAGTTGCCAATATCTTGGACCGCGAAGGTGGGAACTGCACAAAATACGTCATGCATGATCACCACAAAGACCTCTAACATTACAGCACATGCCATAAAATTTGGTCCATAGGGGGCGCTGTAATTGTAAAAAATGTAATTTTGCCTATTATCTAGAGAATGCTAATGTTTACAACAACTTTTTTTTTATCGTGAAATCTATTGACCATCACGCATTGAAAGCACTGGTCGACGCCCACTTCCAACGAAAACAATTTCCATGAAATTTTAACATTGCGAAAACGAATTTGAACAAACTCGTCATAGGCCGTTCATGTGAATCTCACCAAATTTGGTATATGTCATCTACAGACAATGCTGACAAAAAGTTATCAAAGGATTTATCTTGAGATAAACCGTTTCGAAGTTACACGTCAATGAACATTTAACACGTAGCTTAAAATTCTTCAAAAGTCCATATCTTGGCTTTTAATTGCTCAAATTTGTTCAAAGTTGACATGCCATCTCTAAACAGCTTTCTTTTCATGTGTACTAAATTTTGTGACATTTCGTCATAGGGGGCGATGTTTATTGGCAAAGCTAGTTGTCAAAAAACAGTTTTTGTTAAATGATTCGTCAACAATTTTGCCCAAGACAACGATTTTGTGTTAGTATGTCGGTGTTACAGAGCCGTATCGGTCCAGCCCATAAACACTCACTTGAAGCATAGCGCCACCTAGTGATAAGGGTAAATGCAAAAATTGGTATTTTGAGTTGCTAATATCTTGGACCGAGAAGGTGGGAACTGCACAAAATACGTCATGCATGATCACCACAAAGACCTCTAACATCACAGCACATGCCATACAATTTGGTCCATAGGGGGCGCTGTAATTTTAGAAAATGTCATTTTGCCTATTATCTAGAGAATGCTAATGTTTACAACAACTTTTTTTTTATCGTGAAATCTATTGACCCTCACGCATTGAAAGCACTGGTCGACGCCCACTTCCAATAAAAACAATTTCCGTAAAATTTTAACATTGCGAAAACGAATTTGAACGAACTCGTCATAGGCCGTTCATGTGAATCTCACCGAATTTGGTATATGTCATCTACAGACAATGCTGACAAAAAGTTATCAAAGGATTTATCTTGAGATAAACCGTTACGAAGTTACACGTCAATAAACATGTAACACGTAGCTTAAAATTCTTCAAAAGTCCATATCTTGTCTTTTAATTGCTCAAATTTGGTCAAAGTTGACTTGCCATCTCTAAACAGCTTTCTTTTCATGTGTACAAAATTTTCTAACATTTCGTCATAGGGGCCGATATTTATTGGCGAAGCTAGGTGTCAAAAAACTGTTTTTGTTAAATAATTATGACCGCCGCTAGCGAAGCTAGCGAAAGCGGTCATATTGGAGTTGCTGCAAAATTTTTCCCTTTTTATTTTTATTTTTATTTTTTTTTTCACCGATTTTTCGTCAACGATTCCCGGGACACTGAAACTCGGGGAGACATGAATGTTTGTAGGCATGTAGCCCAAGAAGTTTGTGAGCGAATAACGCCTTTTGGTCCCCCAGGGCCACCCCCCGCTGTGCCAGTGTCCGTTAAAGAGGGGGAGACCGGCAAAAGTTTTTGCTGAATAACTCAATGAACGTTTCACCCAACAACATGAAATTTTTGTGATATGTCGGTGTTACAGAGACGTATCGACCCAGCCCATAAACTCTCACTTGAAGCATAGCGCCACCTAGTGATAAGGGTAAATGCAAAAATTGGGATTTTGAGTTGCCAATATCTTGGACCGAGAAGGTGGGAACTGCGCAAAATACGTTATGCACAATCACCACAAAGACCTCTAACACCACAGAACATGCCATAAAATTTGGTCCATAGGGGGCGCTGTAATTGTAGAAAATGTCATTTTGCCTATTATCTAGACAATGCTTACGTTTACAACAATTTTTTTTTTATCGTGAAATCTATTGACCCTCACGCATTGAAAACACTGGTCGACGCCCACTTCCAACGAAAACAATTTCCGTGAAATTTTAATATTGCGAAAACGAATCTGAACGAACTCGTCATAGGCCGTTCATGTGAATCTCACAAAATTTGGTATATGTCATCTACAGACAATGTTGACAAAAAGTTATCAAAGGATTTATCTTGAGATAAACCGTTCCGAAGTTACACGTCAATGAACATTTAACACGTAGCTTAAAAATCTTCAAATGGCCGTATCTTGGCTTTTAATTGCTCAAATTTGGTCAAAGTTGACATGCCATCTCTAAACACCTTTCTTTTCATGTGTACTAAATTTTGTGACATTTCATCATAGGGGGCGATGTTTATTGGCGAAGCTAGGTGTCAAAAAACAGTTTTTGTTAAATAACTCGTCAACAATTTTGCCCAAGACAACGATTTTGTGTTATTATATCGGTGTTACAGAGATGTATCGACCCAGCCCATAAACTCTCACTTGAAGCATAGCGCCACCTAGTGATATGGGTAAATGTAAAAATTAGGATTTTGAGTTGCCAATATCTTTGACCGAGAAGGTGGGAACTGCACAAAATACGTCATGCACGATCACAACAAAGACCTCTAACACCACAGAACATGCCATAAAATGTAGTCCATAGGGGGCGCTGTAATTGTAGAAAATGTAATTTTGCCTATTATCTAGAGAATGCTTATGTTTACAACAATTTTTTTTTTATCGTGAAATCTATTGACCCTCATGCATTGAAAACACTGGTCGACGCCCACTTCCAACGAAAACAATTTCCGTGAAATTTTAATATTGCGAAAACGAATCTGAACGAACTCGTCATAGGCCGTTCATGTGAATCTCACCAAATTTGGTATATGTCATCTACAGACAATGCTGACAAAAAGTTATCAAAGGATTTATCTTGAGATAAACCGTTCCGAAGTTACACGTCAATGAACATTTAACACGTAGCTTAAAATTCTTTAAATGGCTGTATCTTGGCTTTTAATTGCTCAAATTTGGTCAAAGTTGACATGCCATCTCTAAACAGCTTTCTATTTATGTGTACTAAATTTTGTGACATTTCGTCATAGGGGGCGATGTTTATTGGCGAAGCTAGGTGTCAAAAAACAGTTTTTGTTAAAAAACTTGTCAACAATTTTGCCCAAGACAACGATTTTGTGTTAGTTTGTTGGTGTTACAGAGATGTATCGACCCAGCCCATAAACTCTCACTTGAAGCATAGCGCCACCTAGTGATAAGGGTAAATGCAAAAATTTGGATTTTCAGTTGCTAATATCTTGGACCGAGAAGGTGGGAACTGCGCAAAATATGTCATGCACGATCACCACAAAGACCTCTAAAACCACAGAACATGCCATAAAATTTGGTCCATAGGGGGCGCTGTAATTGTAGAAAATGTCATTTTGCCTATTATCTAGAGAATGCTTACGTTTACAACAATTTTTTTTTTATCATGAAATCTATTGACCCTCACGCATTGAAAACACTGGTCGACGCCCACTTCCAACGAGAACAATTTCCGGGAAATTTTAATATTGCGAAAACGAATCTGAACAAACTCGTCATAGGCCGTTCATGTGAATCTCACCAAATTTGGTATATGTCATCTACAGACAATGCTGACAAAAATTTATCAAAGGATTTATCTTGAGATAAACCGTTTCGAAGTTACACGTCAATGAACATTTAACACGTAGCTTAAAATTCTTCAAATGGCCGTATCTTGGATTTTAATTGCTCAAATTTGGTCAAAGTTGAAATGCCATATCTAAACATCTTTCTTTTCATGTGTACTAAATTTTGTGACATTTCGTCATACGGGGCGATGTTTATCGCCGAAGCTAGGTGTTGAAAAACAGTTTTTGTTAAATAACTCGTCAACAATTTTGCCCAAGACAACGATTTTGTGTTAGTATGTAGGTGTTACAGAGGCATATTGACCCAGCCCATAAACTCTCACTTGAAGCATAGCGCCACCTAGTGATAAGGGTAAATGCAAAAATTGGGATTTTGAGTTGCCAATATCTTGGACTGAGAAGGTGGGAACTGCACAAAATACATCATGCACGATCACCACAAAGACCTCTAACACCACAGAACATGCCATAAAATTTAGTCCATAGGGGGCGCTGTAATTGTACAAAATCTCATTTTGCCGACTCCTTGCCTTCACAAATCAGTCCTACACACTACACATTCAAAACCCACATCCATGCCCACTTCCAGGAAATCATTTCCACAGAAATTCTCACCTCACAACACTGCTCTACCACACACTCATCACACCAACAGTTCCCACATTTCAATATACTGCGGCGGTCATACCATGTACCGCTATGCGGTGCATCTAGTTTGTCAACAATTTTGCCCAAGACAACAATTTTGTGTTAGTATGACGGTGTTACAGAGGCATATCGGTCCAGCCCATAAACTCTCACTTGAAGCATAGCGCCACCTAGTGATAAGGGTAAATGCAAAACTTGGTATTTTGAGTTGCTAATATCTTGGACCGAGAAGGTGGGAACTGCACAAAATACATCATGCATGATCACCACAAAGACTTCTAACATCACAGCGCATGCCATACAATTTGGTCCATAGGGGGCGCTGTAATTTTACAAAATGTCATTTTGCCTATTATCTAGAGAATGCTAATGTTTACAACAACTTTTTTTTTATCGTGAAATCTATTGACCCTCACGCATTGAAAGCACTGGTCGACGGCCACTTCCAACAAAAACAATTTCCGTGAAATTTTAACATTGCGAAAACGAATCTGAACGAACTCGTCAAAGGCCATTCATGTGATTCTCACCAAATTTGGTATATGTCATCTACAGACAATGCTGACAAAAAGTTATCAAAGGATTTATCTTGAGATAAACCGTTTCGAAGTTACACGTCAATGAACATTTAACACGTAGCTTAAAATTCTTCAAAAGTCCATATCTTGGCTTTTAATTGCTCAAATTTGGTCAAAGTTGACATGCCATCTCTAAACAGCTTTCTTTTCATGTGTACTAAATTTTGTGACATGTCCTCATAGGGGGGCGATGTTTATTGGCGAAGCTAGGTGTCAAAAAACTTTTTTTGTTAAATAACTCTGCAACAATTTTGCCCAAGACAGCGATTTTGTGTTAGTATGCTGGTGTTACAGAGGCGTATCAACCCAGCCCAAAGGCACTCACTTGAAGCATAGCGCCACCTAGTGATATGGGTAAATGCAAAAATTGGGATTTTGAACTGCCAATATCTTGGACCGAGAAAGTGGGAACTGCACAAAATACATCATGCACGGTTCAGCACAAAGACCTCTAAAACCACAGCACATGCCATACAATTTGGTCCATAGGGGGCGCTGTAATTGTACAAAATCTGATTTTGCCTATTCCTTGCCTTCACAAATCACTCCTACACACTATACAAACACACACAATGTCATTCATTCAAAACCCACATCCATGCCCACTTTCAGAAAATCATTTTCACAGAAATTCTCACCTCACAACACTGCTCTACCACACACTTATCATGCCAACAGTTCCCACATTTCAATATACTGCGGCGGTCATACCATGTACCGCTATGCGGTACATCTAGTTAACTTTCTGATAACACTGTGTTATCCATTATCCCCTACGTATAAAATGGGGCATGCAATGGGAGATATAGTAACAGCATTTAGACTCAATATTTATGGTCAAGGATCTAACTTCAGTCATATTAGTCTAATCTCTTAGGACCTGCATAAAAGAAACATAGTTATGTGTGATGCATGGAATGATCTTTGGATTAGTGCAATTGCATGTGCATCTGAAAACTGCCAATTTTAAAGTGCTATTATGTAAACACAATGATAGAGCTGCCTGCCAGTGTCTTAAAATACATGAAAATGTCAAATAAATACATTGTTTGGAAATGTCCAAGGCAGAGAGCACTTCACAGCCATTCAAACTGCAGACAGGATTTTTCAGGGTTGACTTGCAGGCTACAAATTATACCTCACAGTCCTGATTAACAAGAAATTTGATCAGAATGTCTTATGTAGATAGGTAGATAGCTGTTGATTGTGTTTCATTTTCAATCATGACATCCTGCAAAATCAATATTATACAATTGAACGTGAAGTAGGAATATTTCTAAAATGTACTGGTAATTTGTCATAAAAATGTTTCATTAACAATGTACAAGTTGATATAGTAAGACACCATGGATTGGTAGTTTTACACCCTATGTCAGAGAGACAAAACACAAAATTTGAGCTTAACTCTGTCCAGTGATGGAGTGTTGGTGTTTATTTGGATGGGGTGGGTGGAATGGGGTGTGAGTATACTGAACGGATTGGAATATCAATGATGGTAAGGGGTCAGGCTGGGGGCTCGTGTGTGTGTGTGTGTGTGTGTGTGTGTGTGTGTGTGTGTGTGTGTGTGTGTGGTGTGTGTGTGTGTGTGTGTGTGTGTGTGTGTGTGTGTGTGTGTGTGAGGGTGTCTGAGAATGACAGCAACTGATCAGGGTGTCCCAGGCAGGGCAGTTGGAGACGTGCCATTAAGTCAGCATTCCACCTGCTCCTCCTGTCTCATACCCTGCTGGCGACCACAACAAAAAAAAAAAAAAGGAATCAGAACCTTGCTTGACATCTCACTGATTGGGGGTGGGGGTGGGGGTACCGAAGGTGGTATTGTTGAAGGAGGACAGTAGAGAGATGGAGCGAGAGAGAGAGAGAGTGTGTGTGTTTGTGTGTGTGTGAGGACGAGGGAGGGGAGGATAACAAAAATATATGCATGTCATTGCGGATTCTTGGAGCAGAGAGAGAGCCTGAGATGCGGCAGTTAACAACGGGGGCTGGCAGGTATGCAAATGGCGAGGATGTAGCAGCTAGCAGCAGATTACATTCAGCACATTTGCTATTCATATATTTGCAAGGTGACTCACTTCAGACAAAGCAGGTGATCAAGAGCTCTCTGGGCCCTGTGAAGCAGGGGGAAAAGGGAGAACAGACATGATTGATCCAAAGCCTCGGCAAAAGTCATAAGCCTTGCAAATGCTGGAGCCACAATTGCATGCCACACATTTGAGATGTGTTCCATCAGAAAGACCTCATTTTAATCCATTTCACTGTCAGGACCCTTCAGGCAGGCAGAGTCAGGGCAACTGAGCTCAAGAAAGAAAGATGAAATGTGAAATATGTACCAGCACTGTTTTTTACCAGCACTTTTTTAAAATTTAGCTTGTCTTGTATTTTTATGTGTTGTGTTCTGATTGTGTTCAAAGATGCGACATGAACACACACATGTCAGAAATCTTACTTACATAAACAAACATGTCAGGAAATTTATGTGCACAGGTTTGCAAATCATTTTTATTTTCAAGTCCACACAACCTGAAATGGTACAAAATTACAGGCTGATAATTTGTCATTTGCATGCACCTTGTAAGGAAGCCGTCTTTCTCCTGCTGTTAGTTTAATGAGAGCTCACAAAATGGGACACTGATGGGACACTGTGACACTTAAGTCCTTTGCATACAAAGGCTCATCCTCTGCACTGAAACAATTTAGACATACACTTGATATATACAGAAGGGTATCCCAAAAAAAAACAATATGCAGTATACTATGGGTGTTGCCCTTGAGTTTTTGTATATCAAACAACCAAATTTTGTGATGGAGGGACAGAGAAATCTATTGACACAGTGAAGCCATCAGTATACCTAACATTTGTATTGTTTTGTTATGATTTGGAAATTATTTAATTTTATTGAGTTTTTATTAAATGTTGTGTGAATGTATGAATTACCCTAACCACTTAAATCCTTTCTCCTGCAATTTTAGGAATAAGACTTGAATGTTGAATGTGGAAAGAATAGAAGTAATGCAATGTAATATAGTAACTGTAGCATCATTATATGTAATGCAATACTTGGATAACTCACTGTGAATCATTTAGAACTTGTTAAAAAAGCATTCTAAATATCAGGCAGGCAAAATGTAACTTTGCACAGTGTGCCGGTATTTTAATTTATTTCATTTCAGTTTACTTTAGGACCACATATTTGATTTGTAATAACAAACATGTGTCTAGATATTAAGTATATTAGTTGTTTTAATCACTCCATGGTAGAAGAACAAGTAAAAATAGCAGCAGAAAGCACTGAATGGAGAGGAAAACTGGGTATGTTGCCATTTAATTTCTTTGTTGGAATACCCAAGACAGGTCTCGGTGTCAGCAGAATCTGTCAGCCCAGAATTCACAGGACAAGAGCCGGTGTCAGCAGTTTCCACTCAGCCACTGTATTAAAGGACATTGTGCCTGTCAGCCCTCCAACCAGAAATTATTAGGACAAATAAAGCTGCCTGTCGGCACCTACTTGATGCCGAATTTCAACGAGGATTGTCTCCCAGATGAGGAGCTCTTTCACTCTCTGACAGAGAGCTTATCAACATTACAGAAGCTACAGGGAAAAATGTGAGTGTGTTTGAATGGTCTTAGTCTGTGCATGTGACACTAGGGACTCTTGGTTGATGGTGCAAATGACTTGAGATGGCCTGTTTTGCCCAGGCAGATTGTCTTAAACTTGGGTGATCAAAAACAGTCACAATAGCAATCACAAACTATCCCTGCTTAGTTTCATTTACCTAACAAAAAAGGTCAGATTCCTTCTACTACAGGGCAGGCACATACAATACAGGTATGCAATACAAATGTAGTAGTAAGGAAGCGGAAATAAACATATTATACAACACACAGCACTGTATGGCGACTTTTACCTGGCAATCAGAAACCCCCCAGCGTTGTTAGTAAGAATTAAGCTTTACTGGGGCACTGTACCCCCAGTTTAACATCTGATTAGCTGGTTAGTTATTGCCGACTAGCACATGCAACCATAATCTTACCTCTCTCACCCTCCTTATCTGCTCCTGTTTCCCTGCCCCTCTCTCTTCTTCGTGGGAAGACTTTCCTGATATCCATTTAGAGAAGTAATTCAATACTGTTTTGGTCCATGTAGGATAATGGGTTTGTTAAAATGCTGTATACTTTTGTTACAGAAACGTCACGCTATCTTAGCTCATCTCTCCAGCATCGTGCACTAAACTGGATGCGTTACAGTTTATAGACAACGTCTGTGAGAATGTCCCAGATCAATCAAAAATGTGGTTAGTAAGTAGAGGTGAAGTTAGAAATACACTCTTTTCCTACAGCCTACTGTTGATCTTAATTAATCTGCCAAAGAAACTAGTTTGTTACTAAAATCTTTAAACATTTTATTTTTACTGGAACACAGCTGATCAAAAAGGTATAGTGACGCCCATGACCACTCATGCCTACAGGAGAACCACACCGGTGAGGATATCCACCCATGTCCACAGACTTCCAGGTTGGTCAGGCCACTAATGTCCCCAAGAACACCAGACTTCTCCACCAAAAAAAAGAGATGGGCTGAAATAAAGCACAAAACATAGGCTCATTTTGTGATCATAGTAATGGTGAACTGTGCCTTTTTCTTTTTCATGACTTGAATCTCTCTTGCTTCTCCCTGCGCACTGCCTGTACCATTATAATAATAATAATATAATAATAATAAACTTTACTTGTATAGCACAGTTCATACATGCAAGATGCAGCTCAAAGTGCTTTACAGTTTAGCAGGGTTGTTACAGGACAACATTTCTTGCAGTTCAGTGGTGCCGGAGCAGATGAATACAGTAGCAAACTGACTCTTGCATGAACACAGGTAGGCAGTCCTTGTAGGCCCTAGTCAGCAATCTTTGTAGTCCAGTGGCGCTAGAACTATGCAATGCCCTGTTAATGTGGGCTCTTATGTGAACATAGGTCGGCAGTCTTTGCAGACCAGAGGCACTAGACGAGGAAAGTTCATTATGTCTTTGAACTTGCAATAAACAGAACTAAATAGGAAACATTTAGAAAGACTTTTCTACTGCAACCAAATGTGAGCCATTAACTTACAATGACACCATCATCCTTTATTTTCCTGTGTTAAAAATTATACAGCAATCTTCAACATGTACTGGTATATACTTTTGATTGGCTCTGATTGCCTGATGAGTTGGGAATTAACTTTGTATAACTGGCTACCTTTGAAGTAGATCTCGAAAATCTGAATCACAGTTCTATATCAATGTGCTTAGGAATGGTAGCTATGACAACTCTCGTAGCCAAATTAACGGTTAAATGACTATTCCCTGCTCTACTTGTTCTTAACGGATGCTATAAAGCAGCAAATCAACCATTTATTTTGCTACTTTATGCTTATAATATTAGATCATAAATACAAACGGGAGATAAAAGGGAT
Organism: Coilia nasus; assembly: GCA_027475355.1. Classification (NCBI taxonomy): domain Eukaryota; kingdom Metazoa; phylum Chordata; class Actinopteri; order Clupeiformes; family Engraulidae; genus Coilia; species Coilia nasus. The sequence continues at coordinate 5,041,873 of CM050209.1, forward strand.
AACGGCCCTCAAGGTGACCAGTTCTTTGTCTCTGCCTCACCATTATTTCCACGGAACTGGTCACCTCATCGGCCATTTTCCTTTACATAACCGGTAAGCTGCATTAGGGCCTCCTTACCTTTTTGATGTATATATGCTTGTATGTCTGATGTATAATGTAATTTTTGAGGAATTACAGCACCCTCTAAAGAACAAAGTCTAGACAAACATAATGTGCTTCAAGAGGATGGAGTAGTGGTCCTACATGGCAAATTTGATGCAATAATGACTTTCTCTGGCCGAAATATTGGTGATTCAAAACCTCAATTTTACATGTACAATATTCCCTAGGTGGCACTACATGGTAAATTGCCATTTATGGATTAAGTGTATGCATCTTGTCCAGCCCAAGGTACAAAAAATTGTGGTCTTCTTATTTGCAACGGTTGGCGAGTTATTCCACGCCAAATGATTTCATTCTCCCAGCCTTTTTATGGGGACAGCACAGAGGTAGCCTGGTAAACCAGCCCCTCGTACATCATTTCATTTTGTACAGAGGGTGTGGATCGGAATCTCTTAAGGGTCATGTAGTTGGCCACAGTAAGACCGATCCAATCAGTGAACAGAGGGTGTGTTTGTTAGCCGTGACGTTGACCTTGTGTGCTACATTTGAATTGTGGTGCATAGGTAGGCTAATTGCATCCAGGCGCTAGCGATTGGGTAAAGGTAGAGGCACTTGTTTTAAAATTCAGCTGAGTCCACACCCCCAGGAAGAAATAGTTTCTGGCAGTGTCTGGTCCAGACTCTCTGTACAAAATGAAATGAAGTATGAGGGGCTGGTTTACCAGGCTAGCGCAGAGGGGGGTTGGGCACCAAAAATAGCTTCTTCTGTATTATCCCGATGGGGTTACATCCCCAACAGGTTCTGTATTCCCTAGTCTTTAAGTGTTCCGAAAATCCTCAACACAAAATCTTTGAAAAAAAAGAAAAAAGCAAAAAAATAAAAAAATTGGACCAAACCTATATGACCACGCTAACGCTATGCTAGTGGTGGTCATAAAAATTACAGAGTGCGGAAAGGCAGCCATGATATCATGAGCATGAAGTACAGAGTAGCCGGGGCGGTTGCATTCTCAGAAGCCCAAACATACATGTTTGGAATACATGACATTTTGAAGTTATTTGGATGATTTTGGCATGTTGGAAGTTAAAGTTAAAGGTCGTGTTGCAGGGTTCAATAAATAACAAATTTACACCACATTCTTGTTGGTAATACACATTTAAACTGTTATCCATTGTATTTGTTTTTGATGTGTATCACAAAACAGAATATAATACAAAAAAGTGCTGCAATTCGCAGCCCCTCAAATTCTGTGACGTCAAGTTGGGGAGACGACCTGTAGTTGACAGACTGAAAGCCATAGAGACAGATGAAAGCAAGAGACAAGCCAGCGTGTTTAGCAGCATAAATCCATATATATATGTAGATAGATATACAGATAGACAAATAGCCTAGATAGACAGATACATATTTATATAGAGAGAGGGAGGGTGATCGCTAGATAGCATAGTGTAGTAGATAGTTAGCCAGATAGCTAGATACATATTTTCATAGGCAGGTGGGTTGGTAGGATTCATATTAAATGGTCAACTATTAAGTTTATGCTGACTGTAAAAACACAAATCTAACAGGGCACAGGGTCCATGACTCGACCAGCGACCAAAACGCACTCACTTTCCTACACCAAGCTTTCCACAGCAGTTTCCACACAAACACCTGCGCGAAACACAGCAACACGGACTCTTATTCACTCGTTGTCGGTAAGCGGTGTTGATGATAGTGATGAGAAGTGTATGAAACATGTGCTATATAAACTTGTCTTGCCTTACGAAATTAATCATACTGAAGAAACATTGTGAAGATATGAACAGCCTATTCGGCGACGACAAAGTTTGCAACATTTAGCTAAACTCTACTAGATGAAGATGTTGTTGGAGCTAGTAGGCTGTCATTGCAAAGTGAGACAACTAATCGGATCTTCCAAGTAGAGTATACCGGCACTTACCTGAACTAACGACATAACCACTGTCACCAGATATAAAGAAAACGTGTTACTTACTCAGTAAAACATTTTATTGTATGCACTGCTGATTGTACACTAGGTCCAGTGTTCATTGCTGCGTTGCTACATGACAACAACTCACCAGGAGGCTTCACCAACTCTCCACTCATTCTCTGACCACAAATTTAATGGGCTTTGATGACCATCAGTTGTTGCCAATTGCTCATTTAGACACTTACGTCTAACTGGTTCAAAACTGTATGTTGGCTGTGGGCCAACATAAATACTATTTATGGTTCTTCCAACCTCTTCCTCATCCCAGCTAGTTGCAGTTGTAGCAAAGATCGTATTGATTAGAACCCCTCTCTGCTGAGGCTACCTTCTCAACGTCCCCAACATGACGTCATCACCAAATTGCCAAATTGCATCACCAAAACAAAAAGGACAATAAATGGCCTTAAACAGATTTTAGAGACATTTTTTAAATGGCATACATATCTTGAGTGGTTTAGGTACCTACTAATCGACAGTGGTGGTTAACCTGCAACACACCCTTCAAATTTCCCTATAATGGTTTTACAAAAATTCTACCTAATACAGCAGTGTCAATGAACGCACTGCCAGACCCTCTGTACAAAATGTCCCGAGGTTCTACACCCGTGCCACCATGCACTTAGCATGGGGCCAAAACTTTGACCTTGGCCTCTGACCTTGACCTTGGACCGATTAAACAAAAAGTCTATAGTGCAGGGCCTGACCGCAATCCCAACCTACCTACCAAGTTTGATATAAATCGGATCAGAACTGTCTGATTTATAACCGCATTTAGAACGGTTGACCTTGAGTTTGACCTTTCAAGGTCACTCAAGGTCAAATTTAACATCATATCTAGAAAGTCCATATAAGACTTTATATAAGTGTTTAATGGGTGTTGTTACTGCATATTAGCACTATTAGACTATGCTAACAACAATTAACAAATTGTTGTATTAGAGCTTTATTTATGGGTCTGCCAATGCTGTATTAATGGCACCATCTTGTGGGACAGCAGTAATCATTTCTAAATTGTTCAATCAATTACAAATAATCACTATAATGGCTTCATGAGGGTGTGATTGTGATCCTGTTCCTGTTTCTATGAGAGTGAAACCTGACACCAATGCTACATGTTAGCTAAAAGTAGAGAAACCTCCCTTGCAACAATCAAAGTCTAGCCATGTGATACAATGCACCACATAAATGAGAACAGGGGGAAAATTAGGCCAAATGGGGACTGAGATTCAACTTAGGGACATTAGATCTACAAATAATTAACTGCCTGAAGACCTGTGAAAGTGTTACGTTTCTTTTTTTTAGGAGCATGAATAAAGAATCAGAAAGAAAGAAGGAAATGGAAATCAGGTCACTATGGTGCCTCGTTAAAGTCCTCTGGTCGCTCGCAATATAAAACAGTTCACACAGGCTTACCAGTGTCACACAAACACGGCTCGGACATGTGGGCCACAGTAGAATCCCACTGAGGTTGATTTGTGTTGCGTCCCTTTGCGTCATGTTGCGTCCCTTTGCGTCATATTTGCGTCCCTTAACAGGTTTCCCTCTGCCCGTTAGACAAAGCTAATTGGAAATAGTTTTGTCATCTGAGATTACAGTCACAGTAGCCTAACATAAAGTGGTCTGCATCTTCAAAAAAATATCAAGGTTTAAAACTGAAATGAACTATAATGAAAGAAAAAAGAAATGTATTATTGGGTGAGTGAGAGAGAGAGAGAGATATATGTTTAGAAAAAAGCAACCGGTTATCTTTCCCTAATATGGGTGAATTCACTACTTGTAATGACATATTCTAAGGAAATTGAACAAGATTACTAACCCCAATTATTCTTTCCAACACCTATACGTCAACAAAAAGCAATTATTTGTAACAAGACAATTTCAGTTGTATATAGAAAAACATAATGAGAATAAACTAAAATGTATTCACAAATCTTTGAATTAGTAATGAGCATCACTGATAAACACTGTGTCTTCTATGTGTTGTTACATTTTCAGAGTGCCCCTTTGCTGGCACTGTCTACTTCATCCTCTGAGCTCCGTTTCTGCTTGGATTACAGGCCTTAGTCTTACTCAACTTTCCTGCTTTTTACTGACATGTCCCAACTTTTTGGAGACATGTTGCTGGCCTCAAAATTGAAATGACTACAAATATTCCATACAGTGATAAAAAAATCAATAACTAATATGTTGAACTAATATGTTGTATAAATATATTGCTTGTATAATTTGAGACTTATAGCATTTATTTTTTATTTACATTTAACACATTGTCCCAATTCTTATGGAATTGGGGTTGTACCCTAATCATACTGTGCTCCTCACTGTGGCTATGGTTAGAATGTACACTAATCATACTTCGCCACCCCTCAGTACCTGATCCTCTGAGCTCAGTTTCTGCTTGGATTACAGGCAAGAACTGCTGTTCACAACAGCCTATAAAGCAAAGGCTGTTCTGAAGTACTCACCAAAAGCATGTGACTAAGGAGGATAAAAAGTAATTTGATCTGTTTGTCAGAAATGCAAATTACAGCAGTGGCTGTACAGCTACTAAAGGTAGCAAAGGTAAAAGACATCGAATAATTGAAGATGGGACAAGAAATGTATGTAATATAACTACCAGTGGGGTTTAAGAAAAGCTTACAGTCGTGGTGGTGAGGTAAGACCTATAGCAAGAGGTCATTGCCAGATTTTCTTAATGGTTGTCCTGTAAATTTGAACATTGTATCAATGTGATTCTGGATCTACTGTCGATATATGAATAATTTTGAGCAGACGGTGGTTGTTGGATGCTCTTCTGCTGTGGCGATGAGATAAACGGTATTCACCCCTACTAGTTCATCTTCTGCTGAAAGACTGCTAAGCTGCTTTCACAACCAAGCCATGCAACCCCCCCCCCCCCCCCCCCCCAAAAAAAAAAACTAGATTAAAACCTGATGTCTCATCCAATCACCATCCCAAATGAAAAAAAATCTTTTTTTCCTCTCTTCTCTCTCTAAAACCAGGGCGAGACAGGATTCAGAATTTGTCTGAAACTCCGTATGTGGAGAACTCACGCAACCTTGGCGAGCTCCCAAGCAGCTTATTGATGGACAGATTTATTTTTCATTCATTTTGCTGTGGGACATTTTGTCAGATGTGTCAAGCATCTGTGACTCGAGTGGGCTGTAGGAAGTAGTTCAGCAAGCATAGACAGAGGAAACAGGAGAGAACCTATTTAATCACACTATGCTTAACAGTAGACACCTTTTTTGTGAAGAGCAATTATTTGACCATAACTGCTATGAACACAAACCATACCAGTACTCATATTTTCTTCTATGGGCCTTCTCATGACATTCATGGCTGGTTTGCCTTTTTCATGCATATGGCCAATATCTGTGTCAGTAATGTTCAGGTTCTGAAGCCCAAATATTGACAAGTTCATATTCCAGAAACTGAAGCCCAGAGGGCCTTAGGAAACCATTTATAACCGGGAATCTAGGGCCAGCACCACATCCTCATCAGACATCTGCTACCTGGAAGCCATCTCCATAAGGTAATAGCTTTGCTTGTCACTTCTGCATTTCATTATTTGGGAAAACACCTCTGGAGAGGGGCGGAGAGAGAGAGAGAGAGAGAGAGACGGTGAAAGGAAGTGTGTGTGTGTCTGTGTGTGTGTGTCAGTTAGAGAGAGAGAGAGAGAGAGAGAGACAGAGAGAGGTTTCCAATGTGGTAAAGTCTTTATTCTCAAACAACAAATAAAATCTCATGCTCCTGTTTTGTAGAAAAATCAGAATGCAAGTGGGGAAGCGTGAAGGTGAGGAGGATGCGTCAGAAGAGCCATTGCTCTCAGCAGAGAAAAAGATGGCAAATTGAGGAATAAAAAATGAGATACTAATGAAATGAGGGACAATGACATGACCTGTGACAGCAGTGTATTGATAAAAGTGCTGAGGTCTTACAGAGAGTGGAGAAAGATTTTCATTGCAGCAAGCTACAGTGCTATACCTCAAATGATCAATCCATGCCATTCATAAGCAATGGTGTAATATGAATTATTTCTTTCTGGTGATCATTTAAAATGTTATACTATTCATCCTGCATATGACTTAAGACACAAAAATACAACGAAAGATATGTAATAAATTTGTAGCTTGTATTTAGAAATCTCTGGCCAGCTTCAAATCGCGTGTATCCTGCAGACCCTGTTGGAATGAGATGGTGGGGGCGGAGCCGAACTGGTGTTGGTTATACTACCTCATTTACTGGAAATGTCACAACATGCTTTGCAAATGACTGCTTGGGTGAAGATTACTGACACTTTCTCTTCTCTCTGAATTGTGTGACATCTCACTTATTTCTATCCCATCTTCGGCACTGGCTCTGACAAATGTTTCATTTATGTTAAATCATATTTGGAGATATGAATAGCCAAGGATTCATTAATACAGCCCCAGAAAATGTGCGTCACTTTCCTCTAGAAACAGTGATCTTGTGAGTTTTGGAGCCGCGGTCAAGGTTAAGGTATCTTTACTATCCATAAGGGGCAACAATAAAATGAGATTCAAACATAACTAGGCATTAATACGACATAACAATAGTTAGGAACCCATAAGAGCATCAATAATACCTGCTGCAGAAAGACCCATCTGAGGGTATTTGAAATGACAGTGACAACAGGCACAAATGGGACGTATTTGCTCTACAATTACTTAAAACAAATCAGTGTCCTGCTGATAGTAAAATAAACACTGAAAACGGGGGATGACTATAGGGTCAGCAAAAATCACCTGGGCTTTTTTTTAGGAATATGCTCCTGTGTAGGAAAGGTGTTGTCAAGAGGGACACCTGCACATTTGACATACTACAGTATGTAGTGTGGCATTTATTTTTCTGCATCAGTAACACATTGCCTACCAACCTGAAAAAAGTACAAATAGACTCAATAAAATATCAGTAAAGCTCTCATAAAAGTAGTGTCTGCATTAAAGGCCATGAGTTCAGGATAAAAGTACATGCACTGGTGAGCTTACACACAGTGTCTGCTGCTCAACATACTTTCAATTATTGTACCCAGATATCCGTACGACGTAAGTTCGACAGTCTGCTCATCAATAGAGGAGATGGTATTCTTCCTTTTCCTAAAATTAATAATATCAATTGTGTTGCTTATATTAATATCCAAAATTGATGATTGCACCAGTTGATAAGGTCTGTCACTACTGCACCATGATTTGGCTCATCTGATTTTAAAGGTCTCATTTCGTGAGAAACCGTTTAGTACTTGCTCTTTTTGAAATATGATATGTCACTCTGAGTTCGATATGCATGCTGCACGTGAAAATATTCTTCTACTCCTTTTGTCTCCATTAGTCAATGAAAGAAAATAGGTTTGAAAAACAAGTGAATAAGAAAAAGGCAAACAAAGTGACTTAAGTTTGTTAATTAGAAAAAGTCATGCCACAGCTGTGATTACCGGAGGAGTGTCATTGCAGCACACATTCACTTAGCAAAGTATAGGTAAGTATGTGTGTTTGTTTAGAACGTTTCAATCTTCTATTTGGTGTGCTATGACTGAATGGGCTTTGAATGATTGTAGCCACTAACATAGTGACTAACATAGCCCAGAACCTGTCATTCTCCCCGCTCCATGTCCTCCACCAAACTAGAACAGCCTGTAACAGGAGCACTATCACATTTTTTTTACCAAAACTGGCTCACAGGGCATTCATTAATACTAGAGACTGTAAAATTAATAAAAAACGATGCAAAGACTCCTTTAAACGAGACACACTGACAGAAACTTTGTAATATGGTGCCCAGCATACTGGCTCTGATACATGTTCATGAAACACAAGAGGTAAAGTGGACACAGCCCCTTGGTGAATCTGTGGATGAGAGCAGAGCATTAAATAGGATATCACTGATCTCATGTGACCTGTCAGTTAAAAAATCAATCATTGATTCATTGATTCTGCTATTTCACGTGTCTGGAGACAACTGTGGTGTAAATGTGAGTTTGCTTTGTGTCTTAGAAACATCCCAAACCAAGGACTGCAAACGTGATTGGTGTATTGTCCGAATGTATGGGCAAAACTTACTGCTGCTGAATAATGCATTTCACAAGTACTAGAGTCTTTAAGTCTGTTAAGGCCCACAAGAGTAATTTATTTGTCTGAGTTGGCATCTCTTAAATCATTCAGAAATGCTAATCATAATAATAATGTTGGAGGTCACTGCAGTTACATGTAAGTAAGTGTTTACTAAACCACGAAGAACATTTTTTTCCTCTTGGCTAGCATTTGGTCAGTCTTCATGCTCTTAAACTCTACATCTCCCCCTCCTTTCCGTCCACCTAGTGGGAACATCTGAGTCCCTGACGTCTATTTGTCTGTTTTTAGCTCGGCTAGAGGAAGGTCTGGCAGAGAGGAACATGGAAACGGCTGGGTTTTCCTGGTGCAGCCTGTCCCGGTCCTCCCAAATTAATCAGATTTGCCGCACAGGCCATATGTTGTAGCAGCATGACAAAACCCTCAGCACCCGGACACCCTTGAAATCTTCTACCTATTGTGGCGTATGTGCGTGGGTCCTCCAGTAAAGTGTGTGCATGTGCGTGTGCGTGTGGGAACATGTTTACCACATGAGAAATCTGAGATAAGTCTTTTAAAAATCTTTAATTAAAAAAAAATACATTTTTTTCCTTTGCAGGCAGCTAAAAGGGTCCATGTCAGATTACATGAATGATTAATTAAAGACGTTTTTTGATCCATGCACTTAATGTTACAACCTAATTCACATGTGTAAGTGAAACATTTGAATTGTATATTTTAGAACTTTTTCAACAGCCTGACTATGGCTATTATAACACGTGCCACACTGGAGGTACAGCATGATTTTTTAAGTGGTCTACATGAGGCTTTGAACAAATCTAGTTGCTCGCACTAACACTTTAGTCCCAAATGAACTACACTTGCGCGCACACATATGAGACTCTTGCGATAAACACACATACAAGACTCCCACACTTCCACGCAGGATGTCCTCTTTCCTTTGGACCATTGTTGCTGTGTCATTGAGTTTTATCATTAGTGAACCAGCTACAAGTCTTATGACCTGAAGATTTCAGTGGTTATGTGGCTCACCAATGATTGCACTGCAGATGAAAAATAACTTGATGTACATAATTCGATAATGCTTTGCTCAGACAACATGCTTTCTATTAAAAAATGTGCTTAAACCATTATGTATACTTGTTACCCAAGCATATAGAGAACATCATTTCCTCCATGGATGTCATGTCAAGGGTTCTGTTTACACAGTGTCATGACTTAATGTACATACTGTCAAGGCTGTTTTAATATTCATCATTTCATGACAATGTCTGTCTATGTTGTCCCTCTGACTCGCACTCTAGACTCAAAATGCCAATGTTATTACACAAAGATGATGACAGCTGGGTACGAGACTTCAATAGAATATCTGAAATACCCAGAACAACAATCTCTCACACGACCCTAAATTGCTTGCCACACCCCTTAAGCACAGAGTGACCATTTAGATCTCCAACAATGTTTTGTTGCTCACATGCAACATGAAAGTACAATAGAAATACAACAAGAAATTTTGCCAGCGCACTACAGTTCTGTTTGACTTGTGATCACCACATGCTATTATGAGATCAAACAGATGTAGCCTATGTATGCACAAATAATAATTTGATTCATCACATTATACAGCATGCCTGTAATGGCTGATACAGAAACCATTTTTTTCTCCTCTCAGTTCAGTGAATGTTGTATGAATGCAGATGTGTGCAATATGTTTGATCTGTTTTTGCAATGTGTATTATGTGTATGCTGTTGGACACCTTAATTTCCTTCGAGATCAATAAAGTAACTTTACTCTACTTTACTACTATACTTTGATCTAATAGCACAATTAGACTAGGTTGGAGGTAGACCTTGTTCACAAACCTTAATTTCCTTTTGGTGCAACTGTATGATCTTTTACACCAGCCAGTGTTGTGTGGGATAATGACACTCTCTATGATGACTTTGTAAAAAGACACTAACAGGTGTCTACATTCACATGGATTGTCAGTGGCTCAAAAAGCACAGTTGTTGTGGTGCCTTATTGATAACATGCCTGTTTGTTTCCCATTTCAAAGTGTTGGTAATGTATGAGCCAAGAAGTATACAGGAGTGGCTAAAGGTTATGGGCTGATCACATATATCATTTAAAGCACAGATGTTAAGTCTTCTTCCCAAGTTCACAAGTATTTCTTCAGTTTGTGATGTATTGAGATGGAGTGTGTTGCTCCTGCATCAATCTGTAGCCTAGTTCACCTCTGCAGTAGTGACTCATCATTGTCATTTATTAGGCTGATAATGCTGGTGTCATATTTGAAATATCTGACTGAGTGATGGTGAAATCTTAAGTCATTAGTGTAGATGGAAAGTAGCAGGGGAGACAACACCCAGCCTTGTGGACCAACAGTGAAGGTCAACTGCTCTGATGTAGTGTTGTTGACTGACAGTTTCAACTTTGTTTGCATACTGTTCCTCAGAAATTTCAGTATCCAATGACACAGGGCTGTGTTAATACACACATTTAAGCATAGAGAATAGTTTATTATTATTGTTATTATTATTATTATTATTATTATTATTATCCTTTTTAAGCGCGCACAGCAATATGTTTATATGGAGAACTATGAATTAGATAAAATGCAGACTATACCTTTAATAAAGTTCACGGTAGGCTTTTAATCTAGGCCCACTTGCCCTTTCAAAACCCAATCCCTTTCATGACTAGACCCTGAAAGTTTTTCCTATTTGACTTCAACCCTGCCAATAGTGTCAATAAAAGGTTTGTCAAAAGACCACCAAAACAAGAGACTATCTTTTATATTTTATCTTTAAATCTATTAATAGAAATAACAGACACAGGTATTGGTGCATACCAAGTTGGGAAATAATATTCTGGGTTACAGACAGTAATTCTTGAGCCTGTGCTTTCAAAATGAAATCTGTAGCATATACAAGCACACATTTCAGTTTTTCATTCTAAGGCAGAATGTCTTTGAGGGTAATTTTTATCTCAGTCACAGAAGCATGGTTGGAATCACTCTGGACTACTGAACTTAAAATAACCCCAAATGACGTAGACGTATGGATTATGTGCCATATTCAGTCTCCCTCTGATAACCAGGTCCATTACGACGCCCGTAAATTTGCCTCAATCAAGAATGACTGGCTGTAGGGAAGCACACCGCGCTGACCATCTTGCCGCGCTGTCGTCTCATCGCAAACTCTTGTGCACCCTCTGGTGCTTGCTAGTCTCCAAAACTTCTTTGTGTTGCCTGCTTTGCAGATTGTCTTCCTTGTCTCTGTGGTTGCTCATTATTCAGAGACAGACGGATCTCAGGTCATCTGCAGCTGCAGCAGAAGAGAAGGAGGAAAGATGGCGATCATCCATTAGACCGGGCACACGCAGGAGACACGGAACAACTTTTAAGAAGATAGCTTTTCTGGTCGAGCCCGTGAGTAAAACTGATTTCCTTGAACATGAAGACCTCAGCCTGGTTAAGGGTCCAGAAAGCAACATTGTAGCCAGGGCCAGACGGAATAATTTGGAAAGCACCGCGTGAATGACCTGGAAACAGCTTTTCCTCCTTTTCTCTTAGTTGTACAACCAACCGGGTGTGACTTTGAGAGCCGTTGAGAGAATAAGGGGAGAGTGTCCTTAAACTGGCACCCAAATATAGGCTGCGAAGTCAACTCGTTGGTGTTCTATAATACTCCATCGACCTTCCATTTGTAGGCTATCTACATCTCGTTTTGTTGTTAGTGGACTGGGACTCGGAAATGAACCGAGTTGTGGTTTATCTTGAGTTTATAAACGCTGTTTGCTCGTCAATGGTGATATTTTAGCAGGTGTGGTCATGGATTTATCTGTCGATCCTCTCGTTGGAAGGCTACATGTTCGCTTTGAGAAGAAGCCATTGCACGGCTTGCTCTCCTCTAGTGCTAGAACTATGGGAGCTGTGCCTCCATTAGCGACAGTCTGGCTGGCATAGCCACTGGTCTACGTCCAGACCCTTGTCCAGTGCTTAGTTCCAGTGCTTTGTTAAAATGTATCCTGATGGATTCCAATGTGATCTAAGGGATTAAAGACACCATTAAAAGGGGGACACACGAGATAATTTCGAAGTGACTTATTGTATTCTTCCCTACAGCTCGCTTCACTTGCCATCGCTGTATGTGTGTGTGTGTTTGTGCGCCTGTGCTGTCAGTGCTCTGAAGTCAGGTATGTCATTGTGGGCTTCACCATAAAATGGAGGAAGGCAGATAGTCTCACAGGAACGAGCCAGGAGGCAGACTAGATCTCGTTGGCTACACAGGAACAAAGGTGGACTCCTGTAGCGTGGTTTGCTTTGCACCGGCTACGGGGAAGATCTGCATGACTAGTGTGACCTGCTCTTTATACAGCCCACAGCTGCAAACGGATTGATACTTTATATCAGTCATTCATTTAAGGATAAATATTAGGAGTGAATTTTGAAACAGTTAAAATATTTTGTTTCGGAAACCATAATTCTTTACTCTCTTGTGGAACATGGGTTAGCCTGTTAGGACTCGATGGACTGACAGATTGGAGAACTTGGAAGAACTCTGAGACAGGCTGGTGGTTATAGCGGGACATGGAGAAGGTGGGAATTTTTTAGTGAATAATGCAGAAAGAAGCGAAAAGCTACCGATATTCTATTTAGGCTGGTCAAGTGTCCCCCCACCAGGCTTAGATACCGACCGAGGTTAACTTCAGGAAGAAGTTTGCAAGTTCCTCTGTTTCTCCTGCGCATTGAATCGTGCACTTAGAATCAGATTTCGTGTAGCCTCACATGATTTCACTCTCATGTTGCAATTTTAAAAATTGTAACATGACATAAACAGACTGTCATTTTAACCATTTAAGTGATTAAACGTCTACGACAACGAATGCTGGCAATGTTAAGATAAAAAAGCATGGAATGCGTAGCCAATACGTGGCGAAAATTATTTATTGCTGCTCTCCCATCGCTATTAAAACATTATTAAAATATATTTAAAATACAAACGCATTTTCCATTATTTCTGTTGAAATGTATAGTCAATGTAGTCTTCTGTATAGGCTAGACATTTTGCTTAAGGTCATCTCATGGGGAAATGCCAGATTCCTCCTCCCTTGCTGTGTGTTTGCATGAGCTTGCTTGTTTTTGCAACCCCAGCCAATGTTGAATCTTGCTGACAGGGAGACAGCGCTAGACACTCACTCTGCGACAACTCCAAGCAATGAGCATTTAAAATGGTGGCGCTGCTTGCCTGTCAAGGCAAACACATCTCTTGTGGTTAGGGTTGTCCTTTTTGTGGTGGGATGGCTTGATCGTATTTATTTTAGCTATACTGTAATGTAAGTTTGAAAGTTACCCTGAGTGTTGAGTTGTCAATGAGTAAAGGACCTGTAAGCACTCCTTTTCAGTTTTGAATGTGATTCATCTCTCCCACAGAGGGTTAGTTTTGCTGCAGTCTTATTTCATATTGTGAGTTCAGTTTTTACACAGTAATTCTTGAAATTGTGTGACTTTACATTTCTAAAAGGCTGTGCCTTTATTCTTGAGATTAGTCTGTGGTTAACAAAATACTGGAATAAAGATATAACATGAACAAGTTCATAGTTGACATAGGCTAGCTCAATTGTTCTATTCAAATGAAATCTCATAAATGATAAAATGTATTTAAAATAATCATCACCCTAAACTGAAGGCCAAAATCCTCTGTAACTTTCATCAACTGGGAGTCAATGTTGACTTTATGTCAGTGTGGTGAAAGAAGAGGGTAAAGACATAAGCACCGTGGTTGGTCATTAAAAACTTTGTTGACAGTACATTTTCACATATTAGACTAGTGTAGTGATATGGTGTTCTTGGGTGGGTAGCTGTTGTTTTGGAAGTGTTGCCACTGACATGCTGCTTTAGATTTCTATTTGGCACATAACAGCAACTGCAAATAAAGGTGAAACTGATGCATGTTTACATTTCTTATGGTTTACAGATGGCTCTGGTTGCATTTTTCCAAAGAATAGCATGATGATCATAACTGCAGTAGCAGTGTAGTGCATTAAGTTAAGGAAGAGCAGATCTTTTCAGCTTGCTATCAGACGCATCAAATTTGTGCATGTGTCTTCTGCAAATTGTGCACAGAAGTATATGGACAAAAAATAAGAGTTATCCTAGGTCTACCTAGTGTAGGCTACAGCTTACAGTGATGCTGTAGGGGAATCTGTCTCGCTGTTTTTCACATGAAACAATGTTCCTTGGGGAATTGACTGTTGTATTATGGTAGTCTGATCATGAGTTGTCCTAAGAAACTGTAAAAGTGCAAAATCATTAATCAAACTCTAGATTAATCTAACTCTAACTCAAGTTGAGCAGGAGATAATGTGGAATAAATAGGCCTACATCCAGTAAAAGGCTATGATCAGTCAATGTTCTGTTAGCCATTGGCCATAATAAATAATGAATAGCTTACTCGTCAGAAGTTAATACTTTAAAGAAGTGACCCGCTGACCTGTTGGTATGCTAATAAGCTAGACATGGTAGAAGTCATTTTTGAATACCCCAACTAGAAATAGTCAGTAAAAGGGCTTTTTTTATACTTTGTTGTATTTACTGTGTGTTAGGTTACTGGCATAAAATAATGAAAGGCGTCATGATGTTCTGGTGGCTTTTTTGCACACACATGCAAGAGTCATATGGAATTCTGCTAATGCCACTATTGCCACACTTAAAGTATGTTAATTTGCAAGTTACATTTTCAGGTTCTGGCTACTAAAACTGACTTTTTTGTTAAAGTACTTATTTCTGCCACACACTGAGTCGTGTGGGTTGTACTTCTTCTGAATGGATGGGTGCTATGTTGAAAGCCAAGTTTTTAGTTTATACCAGTTCGTTGTCAAGCTGTCAATTGGGATGTGCCTTAAGTCAGGGTTATTTCAGATAATTGATGACCACTGTGTTAGAAGTGCGGCTACCAGTGAGACTGTTGTCATAGTCTTGCAATCAAAACCGGCTTAGGAAAAATTAGGTCAGTATCAAACATTTAGGATGTTTCATAGTGTGCCTGTTGCTATTATAATAGATGTGCACACCATAGTTTAAAAATATGTCTGGGCTGTCATGTTATTAGTGCAATGTTAATGTGAGCAATTGTAAAATTGAAAACAAAAACCTGTAGACCTTTTAAGATGAATTTAAAGGGATATTTATTTACATCTCATTTTGTGACTGTTTAGACTGTGTTGTGCATAGTATATTATTGTTGTTATTATTATTATTATTATTATTATTATTGTTGTTGTTGTTGAAGCTGGCACAGATTATTAATATAAAAGGAGGACAATCAAAGTGTGTTTGACCTTTGACCCCTGTATGTCTTGCGCATCTTCATGGACTTTAACTGATAATGACATACTTTTCATAGCCATGTAAAGGGTCAGGGTTACATGTTGCCCTGTGCATACAATATTAAAAGTTCTGGCAGACGGATGCATATAAGCTGATGCAGTGATGTATTAATTTAGTTTTAGTGTAATCAAAGTTATATGGAAAACCTTGAGTGAATGGGTGCTTCCCACCTTAAAATGACCTTAAAAATATTGATACCTGTTGTATTTTGTTTGTAGAAGTAATTGGGTAGTGCAACATTATTTAGATTAAATGTGTAAAATAATGTTCAGTGAGTAAAGGAAAACTTATTATACAACAGTGACCAATGAAACCCCACACCCAAGTTATCTACTTGCTGCTTATAAAATAAAGCAAGAAATGTGTCCCTGCTGCTGAACAGGTGCATTCACATAAATAAACCTGCATTCACTTCTGAGACCTTTTATGATGCATATGCACTGGCTATTGTTTCCATTACTGTCATTAAGGATGGGTTGAACATTGTAAATAAAACAAGAGTAATACATAGTTATACTATTACAGTAAAGTGTCTGCTGCCTGTGAATGTTATTGTACCCTGCAGAGTGGAGAGACAGAGTTATTATGCTACATTAATTCAGACTGTTTTATTCACAGACTGTGCCCCCTGTGCAGAACTTTGTTAATAATAATTCGATGTTATTGTAATGTTGGGTTAGCATACGTCCTACACCCTTGTACATGTGTTGGCAGTATGCCATAAAGCTGCACTATGACATCAAACGGGGTTCTCTATAGCCAAAGTTTTCCTGTCTCTCTAACAGGATTATAGGATTCAAAACGCATTTACCTCGTTGTTGTTGAATATAGACAGCTTGGTGTGTCAAACGAACCAAAACCCCAACTCCATCTCCAACTTCCTCTACATGGTACATGGTAGCCCATTAGATACACCATCTTAATCCACTATAGTTCAATTATGGTTGCCAAAAGGTGGCTTTTGCAGTCTAAATTTAAGATGCTATTGTGCTTATGAAATTGCATTTGATCTTATTTCAAGATCAAATGCAATTTATTTGAACATCAGAGAATAAGGTGCTGTGCTCCATTTAAGTATTCTATACCCCCTTTAAGTTTGTCTCCATATGTGACCCTGTATTTCTATGCCTTTCAGTATGCAAGCATCATATAGCGAATGGTAAAGCACCTCATGGATTTGCCAATTTTGCTCAGATTCCTGTTATATATTTTGGTGAGGGGTCAGCCATGCCATGAATTCTAATTCAGTGACATTTCCAAAACTCTGTACAAAGGGGGGTACAAAAACAGGCTCAGAACTAGTTAAAACTTTTTAGAGATGCTTGTTCCTCTGCCAGTTAACTCGAGCAGGACAAGGCTGTCTTTGAGAGGGGAACAGGAGTGGCCTTGTAGGGGAGATCCTAGCTCTGGTGCATCAGCTAAGCCTCTGTCCAAGGTAGATTAAATATTTAGGAACTTGGAAGGAGTTCTCCCCAGTAAGTTAATATTAATGGGTTTCTCATCTTTCTACCACAAGTGGTGTCACGGCAAAGGCTGGTTTGGTTCACCTTTCAGAAAAGATGAAAATAAACCAATAAAGATTAATTTTCAGATCAGTTTTACTTTTTTCTCTCTTCACTTTTATAATATTGGGTCATATGTTCATATTTTCATTATGGTAATATTGTAAATGTATAGTTTGAGTTTTATCACGTTTTTGTGAAGTTTTTTTCAGTACAACACTAAATTCTTGATGCATTTCTGGGTTTAAATGCTGTGTAGGCGATGAATTTTTGGTAGGGACATAATCTCTGCACGATCTTCTGGCATCTTTGTGCTCAAACCAGCATCGCTTGAGCCAAATTCTTTTGCTGAGGTATCTGCTATATCAGGGCTACAGGGAAGAAGACTAAGTTAAATTCCACAATCCACGTTCTGGTAGTATGCAAAACATCTCGGCTTACCTCAAATATTACCCTATATTTGTAGTGGAATTTGTGAATCTGTGATTGTTTGATGTGTAGATCTATAGAATCTAGAATCTATAGGCTATTGGTGGAGATTTATAAATAGGTAAATCTTCAGAGTCTACCCTAAGGTTCAACATGTTATGATAGTTTAATTGATTGTGTTAAACCATACTAGGGGGTTAGAACTGGGATGGTTAACTTCAGCAATTTAGCAAGACACTTCCTTGTCGCCATCTTTTAACAATTACTTCCTGCAATAGTTTCCTGATGACTCAGTGAAATATGAGATGGGTCTGTGAAATGCCCTCATAATACCTGATAATACTTAGACCAAATATGAATGAAACACGGAGCTAACACAGTGCAAGTCACCAGTTTACGTGGCTTCAATAAGCTACTTGAAGAGAAGGTAAACTTGAAGGAGGGCATCATGTAGCCTAGCTCCTATATGTCAGATCAAATATATGTAGCCTACATTGGTGTTGTGAAAAGATTTGCAATTCACATATACATCTTTATCCTATCCCAGGGCTTCACAGATAAGAATGTGTGTGCAGTCAGTAGGGACTCGTATGGGACATTTTTCTTGGTATAAGTCTCACTTCGCCTATATGCGATAGACTAGTGTAATTTTACAAATTACTTGCAAATGTAATTTTTCTTTATTCTGCAATTGTAATCTTTCTTTAGTCTTTATGCCACGTTACAATGTGCATGGTGTTCTGCAGATATTCAGCGTGTACTTTGGAATACATGTCCACTGGCAAAATGTCTTAGCAGCCCAGCAAGTGACATTGGAGACCTTTAGCTCTGACAAATTTAAACAGTTCCCTCGACTAAGAATCAGAAAACCCCAAAAGAAATTGTAGGTTGAGTGACGTAGCTTATAGAGCTAATTAACCAAGAACGTAACCTGCTCAGAGCTGATTTGAGATGCGGTGTTAACTGCCCCGACAGCATACCTGGGGTAAAACCTACCCATCTTTTGTATTATAGGTTAATTGCAGTCATGCCATACATCAAGTTACTCTCAAAGTTACTTTAGCCACTAACCCCACTTTGTAGTGTAGGCTACATCTCTGAGTTCCCTAGTTAAGGTTTTAAATAGAGCTGTGTTTTTATCTTTCAGGGCCTTTGACAAATTATGTCACTGATGTTTTATTGAAACATTTGTTAACAAAGAACTTTGTTAAATTGTGCAAAAGGAGGGTCATGATGAGATGTTTGAAGCATAGCATTCATCCACAGCGTGTCCAAATGTTGAGTGGGGTTTGGTTGAGTAGCCTGTTCATTAGTGCTTTTGAAGGATCAAGTGATTTTCTCCTTTACCTCAGATAACTCTTGTGTAAAGCTGCAAGATTATTCTGCCAAGACTTTGTTGTTAGCATAAGGCCTTTAAAAATGGTCACACACTAGTGAACTGATTTCATATGATATTGTTTCCTGAGCTGTAACCGTACAGACCTTTAGCTGTGCTGATCAAATTGAACTGGTAAAGCTACACTTGCATCTGTTGTTCTTTTACACTGTTGTTTTGTAGCATGACTGGTGTCATATTCTGATTGAGCCAGGTGATTTTACTACTCCCAAAGGGATGTAGCCTACTTTCAGAGCTCACAGGAATGCTTCTTCTCAGAATCCTTACAAACACAAGAGGGCTTAAATCTGGATAAAATGTCTATATTACTGAAATAATTCAAAAAGGCCATTGAAAAAATAAAAATGTTCATATGGATTTTCATTACACAAAATGCAGATAATTAGTAAATGTTCTCAAGATGGAGTTGCTTTGCTATACTTGCTACTATGCTAAGTAGAAGATTCAAACTCATTGGTTTCCTCTGTGGCTTCTGGACAGGAAATACTTTTGCAGATTTCCCCTTTTAGATCTTCAGGCAACTTCTACAAACTTTCTAAGATGGTTGCAGGTTCATGGCCTTCAGCAGGGATTGTTCTTTTGGTGAGGGCAATGGTGAAAAAAGAGAGGGGGAAACAAAGAACAAGTAAGGGAAGTTGTGTAGGTCACTGATCTAGATTCTGTCTGTGTAATGAGATAGCATGGGTTGAAAATGGGTGGAGATTCAAAGAAGAAAAAAAACTTCATTGCTTTGGCCTTGAGGAGCACAAAATGGTGGATGACCAGTGACTCTGCCTGCTCTGCTCTGCTCTGCTCGGCTCGGCTGTGACTGACGCTGCACTGTGGCTGTAAGTAAAATGGAGCCCTCTGTGTGGCTACGGCCTCAGCACTGCCTCTGCTGTGGCGACGCAGAAGATAATTCTGTCCGACCAGAGGGAGTAGCCAAGTGAAGGGACTCCTTTGACACAGGTTGAGCAATGCAGCCTTGTATGTGAAATGAAGGCTGCACTTCTCTTCAGTCTCTTTAGAGTTGAGTGGTTTGAGAAACAGTCTTAGATGTTTGAAAGTGGTATTTTTATTTTCTGCTTGATTGTGGACATAGTGTCTTGAAACATACAAGGGTGAAAGAAACCGTGGTGATAACTAACTACCTTATCCTTTTCATTCATGTGTGTAGTCCCATTCTTTTATTGGTATAACCCAGAGGTTAAAAAATATCTCTAAGAAAGAACCCTGGTGTACCTGATGTTTTATAGGAATCTTGAGTCAGGAAGACTATGAGGAGCAAAGCAGAGGGATAGTGTGAAGTATTAAAGGCTCTTTGCGTGATTTCAGGCTGCCATCTGCTGTGGTCTGACCGAGGCATGTTCTGACCTTGCAGTATAAGGAATTCCAGACATCAAACAGCAAATTATCATTTCACTGAAGGATTAGTAATGTCCCTGCCACTGTAATGATTCGTGGTTGACATGCAGGTATATATTGAAGCCTTATCTTAGATTACCGGTATATTAAAATTGACTGTTTTTTTTCCTCCTGTCCACCCAATTCTATGGCTGCTTTACTTTTTGTGACTAGTTAAGATCCGGTCTCAGTCTTATTGTTTTGTGAAGAGCTGTTATCTTTGATGTGATTTTTTGTAAGACTTCAAGACTACCAGAACAGGTTTTCTGGAAATTGCATCATCCAGTAACTGATTACTGAGGAACCCAGAACATTGAATGTAATAGGAGTCTTCATCTTGGTTAACAGGGTTTATTATCCACTAGCCACACATGTTTGTCTTATATTTAAATGTAATATAAAGAACAGGAGCACAGATGGACTCATTGCTCAACGGTAATATTGACACGTATGTAGTTATGAACTTAAACTGACCTTTTACGTGATTTATCAGTCATATTTCATTTGACCACATAGTTTTGGTGTCTTTTGGTGTGTTTTCTAATGGCCATGAGGCTAAAATCTGTTCATTTGAAAAAGTCTCTGTTGGTGTTCTCTGGTTCATGCTAGTTGGTAAATGCTTGACCTAATTCTGCTGCCATATTCATCCTGGGAATGAATTTGTTTTGTGATAAAAGCCAAAGATTTTTCCTCTTGCTTTTACACCAGAAAGATTACAATTGATCAAAGTAATGTTAAAAAGTCTAAGCTAAGCAGAACTGCACAATATAGAGACATGTTGCATTACACATTACATTACATTACAAACTGAGTAGAGAGGTTAGCGAATGAGACGCCATCGTGGCAGTCGATGTGCCAGAATGTAGCTAGTGGCAGTTCTAGTTTGTATGGTTTTACGATCATAGTAATTAATAAAATGGATTCATTAAACAACTCTTAAGCAGCCAAAACATGAGGTGTTGCAGAATTTAATGGTCGAAGATTGCGAGCCCAGCAGCATAATAATTCCATTCAGTCAACATTTCAGTCAGAGAAAACCTTGTGTTTTGCCCATATCTGAAAAATTGACAGGAAGGTGAGAATTTGTGACAATTTCAGAAAAATGGATATTGTGGTCCCATGTTCACGAGCATAGCGGCAAAACAGGCTGCCGTATTTGTCTCATAATATAACTTACATAACATTATTCATGCATGTAAAATGTTTGCATGAAACTGTGTATTCACATCATTATAGATGAATTGTGGTGTGTTTAACATTTTGCGGAGAGACAGTTTCTACAATTGCATAACTAAGCTAGTGTACAAAGTACAAGTGCATGTGCACGTTCACCTTAGGATCCAGTGTTAAAGCAACTTCCGGGTCCTGCAAAGAGGAGAAATAGAATGGGCAGTTATATTTCAAAGTAAATTAAAACTTCTGCTATCCGTTCCACTCGTATTTACAGTAAATTGTGTAATTAATCAGTGCTGTACCCATCATAAATGTGCCCGTACCTTTCCAGTCCTAAAGACTGCATTGTTGTCACAGGCACTTTTGTTACTACAGATAGACCAGAGGTAGACTAAAGTTCATTTGGGTGTCTGGGTACTTCATTCATCACTAGGTAATGTTTGGGTACTTGTTTATCACTGTTCATCCTTATATTCCAACTTTGAATTCAGTTTGCAAGATTCTGCTAGAACTGTTTTTTATCGTATTAGCTAGCTAGCACTGACACCACCAGAGGGATGCTAGCCTGCAATACAGCTTACTGTAAAGGTTGTGCTATGAGTCTTGGCACAGAAACCTTAAAAATGTGTACGTGTAATTGAGTAAAAACACACATGATGCAGAGGTGTACTGTCTATTTTAGGTGAGCATGGAAAAATACTTTGAAAGTCTCTCACAAACCATGCGCAGTAGCCCCTGGGAAGAAATCCAGATGATGGAAAGTGAAATTCAATTTGTGTTGATTCTCCATAAGTCTGATCTGGTCCACAGTTTGAAGACATTTTGTTAATATGTCTCCTTTGCACCTCATTTTATTAAAATTAGGATAGTATTTTTAAATGCAAAACCACAAATGAACGAGCACACAAACCAACCGACATAAGTGAAAACATAACCACCTTGGTGACGGGTGACAAATCGCCACAAATTTTGGTTCTGTTAAAAGCGATACTCCTCTCATGCAGATGTAAATAACATGACATGACATATATAAATAAAGGTCTATGCCAACATGCAGTCAAAGCATTGTCTCAATTTTTTTTTTCATTTATTAGTTTAAAAAGTCGTCATAGAAATGTTTTGTGTGTAATTTGAAGAAATCATGTGTTAACCTAATGACTATAAAACTTAAACAGTGTCTTCCTCATTTGGGCTGAGCCCTGCAGATGCCAAGAGCTTTAAGAACAGTTTGACTATAAATCCACAAAAATACAGTGGTAAAGTGTGCAACCCCCCACATACCCCCTAACCCCCCACCTTTCCCCTTGCCTACATTTCCCTTTTGCCAGAGATGGTGGACCATCGGATAAGGACAAAACCTCTGTGCTTCTAATCAGCTTAATGTTGGCTTATTCAAAGGCCTTCTTTGAGAAGAGCAGCTGCTGTGGGCTAGTGTGAGTAGAGGGTGTGACTGCTGGCAGAGCTTGCTGATGCAGAGGGACCGGTTGGTGATTAACAAACGTCAGTAGACTTTGGAATCTGGGGTGCAGAGTCAGATGGCTTTGTCCTCTGTACGTGGAGGAAGGTCTCCCAGGTGGCTGGGTCAAATTGACTGTGTACTCCATGTTTTTTATCCTTTGTAATTCCCTTCTTTTACACTGTCCTGCTCCTCACCCTAAGGCTGCAGATGTGCCTTAAGCTGTGAAAAAAATGAAATGCAGACATACCTTGCATTTTTAGACCTCTGCGTGAAGCTCAGTTGGCAGTTCTCTCTTTCTCTGTCTTCTTCTTAAAGAGACTGCCACCCCAACCTCTTCCCAGAGACCTCCATAATTTTTTTAAATCCCAGGATGCAGGATATGTTGTTCCAAGATATGAAAAGGCTAAGTCAAGCTGGCAAGTATGAGGGTTTTTTCTGTCCTCCATTTCGCTGAGCTATGCAGACTAAGGACTTGGGCACAATACATCTGGTAGATAGATTTCTGTCTGCAGTTCTCTAGTAATGGGCTAGTCAGCGAGGTGGATGCAAAAACCTATTTTATGAACACTCAAGCACATAGAGTATCCACTTAAAATGTTTCTACTTCAAGGTTGGGGTCTGAATTGCCTCCGGACTAGAGCAGGCATATGAAAAGTACTGGACTTTTTCCTGTTCCATCATCATGAGTTATAAGAAGCAGATAATGTATGTAGATCTGTAAAGTAATACGTTTTAATTCCTCAATGATCCATTTGTCTGATTCCCTCCTATGATTTTCCCTCCATCTTTGTCCGTGTGAAGTGTTGTAATGCAAGATTACTGTGTTCAGATGTCATTTCTCTTCCAATGGACATCCTGATGCATGTATAATGTCAAATGCCTGCATTTGATTGAAGGTCTGTTCACCTTAAAAGACTTCATACAAGTCTCCATTTATGTGGAAAAACAAACCTTGTTTTCCTCCATTTTACTAGTTTTGCTGCTATGTATGTTTAGGCATTACATAGCAAAATATAAAAATGTGAGTGATATACACAACTCGTCAAAGTGTCACAGAAAGTTCCATTGAACTGCATGGCCTATCCCAGCATTCGGAGGTCCGATATTTCTGAATAAATGTACTTAGTTGTAGATAACAGACTGTTTCACTTTGCATGGGAGACCTGCGTCATTCCATCAGGGTTTATTCTGCAATATTGATCTTCTTGCTGTACATTATCCCTTGCGTACGTTATTCATAGTACAAGTAAATCTAAAAAAATATTCATTACACATACGATTACACACAAAAAAAAATTATATTACATCAGACCAATAAAACCTGATTTTTAAAACAGTAATGGCTTTCCATAGATATGGGGTTCAGGTCAAGTGAGTTTGCTGGCCAATGAAACACAGTAATTCAATTGTCATTAATTAAACTAGATATTGGTACTTTTGGACGTGTGGGTAGGTGGCAAATTCTGCTGGAAAATGAAATCAGGATCTCCATAAAGCCTGTCAGCAGAAGGAAGCATGAAGTGCTAAAAAAAAGCCTGGTAGATGGCTGTGTTGACTTTGGACTTGATAAAACACAGTGGACCAACACCAGCAGATGACATGTCTCCCACAATCACTACTGACTGTGGAAACATCATGCTGGACGTCAAACAACTTGGATTCTGTAGTTCAACACACTTCCTCCAGACTCTCGGACCTTTATTTCCAAATGGAATCCTTTCATCTTGACTCATGGATTTCATGCCATTGTGCACTAATGCTGTGATTATATGCAGAAGGAGGCTCAACCAAGTACTGAGAGCATATGCATGAACATACTTTTCAGAAGGCAGATATTTCTGCACAGTCATTTCGATTCTTAACAAATCCAGTCATTGATTCTCAAAAATGTACCTGGAACTCTGAAATTGTATAATGTGTTGATGAAGGAAAAAAGAGTTGGTATGTATGAAAGTAGTGATGGGATGTCACTGTAATAATGGCACAAGTGGAGAAGGCCTGATGTGACATCCCCTGCCCAAAGTCAAGGTTCCCATAATCCTCTGCATTTGCATAGCAACCTCAGCGTACAGCGTATTACATGTCCAGTTTTCTGATGTGATGTGATGTGATGCAGCAGCCCTCTGGTGCTCCTCATCTGTGGCTTATCCCAAGGTAATAAAAAATAGCACAAATCGCCCACATAATCCTTCTTCATCTATTGTTTCTTGAACCAACCATTCAGCAAAAAAAATCCTGTAGTGCATCTGTCACTGTTAGGTTTGAGGGTGTGTTCTGTTCCTTGAGACTGCAGATTGAGGCGCTCTCTTTATGTGTGATTTGTTTTTTAAAAAGGTGTATTCAGATATTTGAGACTTAAAAATTATATTCTTGTGTGGACCCAGAAATTATTGTCTCTTTTTAAAGCTTTTATTGTGATGACACTCTTGTGGAATTCAGGATTGTGAAAGTTAATAATAATGTAGTAATATAATTTTTCACTTTTGAATGCATATGCCATATGTTAGCACAACATGGCTTACTAAGTGGCTCTGTAGTCATAGGAAACATAGCACAATGATTGTGAAGGCATAAGAGATTAAAAACGATGTAAGCAGAGAATATTTTGGTTAGAAAGAGGGTATGAAATTATTGGTGCATAGAAGCAGCATCTCTCTTAACTGGTAATTAGTTTTTGTAGAAAAAAATAAATCCAGTAGTAATGCTAGTGGGTGGTGATGGTAAATGGTCAAGACCTCCAAAGCGATGTTTGTGAGTTCAATTCCTGGGTCTGCCACCATTATACCCCCTAATACACTCGAGGACGATATTATTAGCCCCCCTCCTGAAATTAGACATCTCTCTTGATTTCTCGGTGAGAATGACAGTTATTAACAAGTTTATGTTATTCTGTAAACAAGTATACTATGGAGATAATGTTTAACAAGTTGAATTTGGAATTTGGTATTGTTATAAGCAGTTTAAACAAAAAAGGCAAAAAATGACAAGGACAAAATTATTAGCCCCCTGATCATTAATTGTCAGCACGGTGCCCTTTATGACCCAAATCTGACAAAAGGCTCTTTGATTAGTTGTTAACTAGGTTGGCACATGTACTCCTAGGGATTTTGGCTCATTTCTCCATTACAATTTGTTTTAGCTGGTCCAAATTGCATGGATGTTGAGCATGGGCATTTATTCTCAACACTCAAATCAAATATCTAAAGGAATGAGGTCTGAACCACTCCAGGATCATGGTTTTAGTATCCTTGAAGAACATGTGGACCAATTTGGATGTACGCTTTGGGTTATCTTATTGGAAGACCTAGCAAAGATCTTAGCTTAATCTATGACCATATTTCTGCATGGTCTCCTTCCATATTCTATCACAGTCTTCTTTTTTCATGGTGCCGTACACCCAAACAAGGCTTCCGGTGCCTGAGGCTGCCACAGAATGATGCTACCATCACCATGTTTAACTGTGAAAACCGTGGTTTACCTAGGTTTAAGGCCTATCCCTTTCTTCACCTAACAGAACAGAATTCATGCGTCCAATCAGGTCCAATTAAATCTCATCAGACCAAAGCACAGACTTCCAAAACTCATTTTTGACTTTCAAATGTTCACAGGCAAACCCTAATCGGACTGATATGCAGCACCTTTAGTATAGGGGAACTACTGTGATGATGGCGCCAAAGCCCAATGTGATGACAAGCCCTCACAACTGTCAACAGGCCAGGTCAACAGCAATCATCTAGGCAGGGCTTCTTTGGTCTAATGAGACTAAGCACAGTTCCCACAGTTACACATGGTGGTGGGAACATTAAGGTGTTCGGCTGTTTTGTAGCCTCAGACACAGGGAGCATGGGTCTGGGTTTGAATTCCTGGGTCTTCCAGCAACATAATAACCCAAAGCATACATCTAAATTAGTTCAGAAGGTCTTCAAGGATACTAAAACCATGATACTGAAATGGCCCGCTCAGAGTCCAATCCACAATCCCATTGAGAGTCTGTGGCAAATGTCTGTGTTCAGCATCCATGCAATTTGGACGAGCTAGAACAATTTGCAATGGAGAAATGGGCCAAAATCCCTAGGAAGACGTGCCAATCTATTTAACAACTAATCAAAGGGCTTTTTGTCAATTTTGATTCAGAAAGGGTACCGCATTGACTATTAATGATCAGGGGGCTAATAATTTTGTGCTTGTCATTTTTTGCCTTTTTTGTTTAAACTGCTTATAACAATACCAAATTCCAAATTCAACTTGTTGAACATTATCTCCATAGTATACTTGTTTCCAGAATAACATAAACTTGTTAATAACTGTCATTCTCACCGAGAAATCAAGAGAGATGTCTAATTTCAGGAGGGGGGCTAATAATATCGTCCTCGAGTGTATCCGTAGGTGGAGCAGTCCTGAAAAAAATGAGTACAAAATACTAATCCTAGTTCACACAATCATTGCCCCACTGTATTTCACATTGCAGCTGCTTGAAACTGTTTTGAGTTCCTGAAGTGCTGCCATCGTACTACAAAAAAAGTTTAACCATCTCAATCATACTGATTATAATAATCTTCACTTGTATAGCACAATTCATACAAGATACAGCTCAAAGTGCTTCATAGTTTGGCAAGAACAACACAAGACAACATTTCTTGCAGACCAGTGGCGCCGGAGCAGACAAACACAAACGCAATTATGTGGCTGCTGCCACAATGTAGACCAGTTTGCGCCATAATGGACCTTTAACCTCCCTTGTTTGCTGTTATTCTTCGTGTATTTTACCCCCTTCTAAATAAAAAAGAAACACCAGTAGCAACTGGCCATGTTACATTTTTTTGTCTTCATTGGATGCCTCTTTGTTTGAAGTTCAAGGTTCAATCGGCTAATCAAACTAAACATGTTGCAAATAATTAGCATTAAATGGCTACAGGTGTTCAAATCCGAATGGTTGCCCTGATATTTGCACAGCATATTTTTTTACCTGGCCCTAAACATGGACTATTTTAGGGGCTCTAATGAGGGAACCAGGGATTAGATTTTCTGAAAAGAGTTTCAAAGTCTGGAAGTTACTCCAAGATTATGCTTAGTTGGCAACCTGTTCTTCTCCTTTGACTTGAGCCGAACCAGTACTAAAAATGCTTTCACACAGGCCCGGCGACAGTGGGGGACAAACGAGTCTGCTGTCCCGGGCCCTGGGAAAGGGGGGCCCAGAACTGGTTCCTCCTTACTTTATGGACTATGGGGTGGGGGGCCCCATCAGATTATCTTGTCCCAGGCCCAGCCAAGACTGTCAGGGGTCCTGCTTTCACATACCTGTTTTCACATTATCTGGTTTCTGGCATGCTTATGTTATATTACATTTGCAGTGGTCTCAGCCAGGCATTGTGTTGTGAAGAATCCAACAGGTTATCTTTCTGGGTTGGATGACTTATTTTTTAAGTGAAGGTTTAGTTGTAATATTTCATGCCCTACTATGCCAACAATGGCCTGCTTACAACATATTGGGATTTGTCTCTTGTGGATGTCTTATGGGTTACTATCCTTGAATGAATATATATATATATAGCATTTAAAAAAAAAAAGATTTTATTTTGGATGACTTTTGCCATGGCTAAAAGTCTGTTTGGGAAAAACTCTGATTTGATGTTGGTAGAGGAGAGTTGTTACTAACATGGTACTTTAACTTGGAAAAGGTATGAAACGAACACTTTGCAGCTTCAATTATGCTTGGTCTATCTAGTAACATGTATTTGCATGGATCTAAGTGTGAAAGGAAAATTCTTCCTTTTAACTTACTCTTGAGATACACATTGTAAAAACAATATTTGTTTTTTTCCTCAGGAGTCTGTGATTTTCCAAGGAGTCGTCGGCGATGGAGGTGCTACAGTGCGATGGCTGTGATTTCCGTGCTGAGTCATATGATGACCTCAAGGCACACATCCAGGATGTCCACACAGCCTTTCTGCAGCCCACTGAAGTTGTTGATGGTACACCGGGTCTGTCTAGATCAGAGTCGCCAAACTCCCTCAGTCACCCAGAGGAGGATGAGGAATTTCTCTCAACTGGGACTGATGATGCAGGTTGGAGACCTTTTTAGATCCAGCTAAATTTGACAAAATGTGGATGTAGACAATGCTAATATACAGTGGTTTTAATTGTTTAACGCTTCTCTTATAATGTTAAAACAGAAAATAGTGTGTTTCCTGGTCAGATCATCAAATATTAAAAATGTTCTATAATAATAATTTTAATTGCACTAAAATTGTACTGAATGTATTAGATGTTTAAACACATTTGTGGTTTCTGTCCTCTTAAAGGCCCCCACTCCGTGGACACAGATTTGGGACAGTTTTCCAATTCCAAACAAAGGATGCACGGCCAGGCAGTGAACCACCCGAACAAGTCCACCAAACAGTTTTTCCAGTGCAAGTTTTGTGTCCGCTACTTCAGATCAGAATCCCTTCTAATTGAACACACCAGGAAGATTCATGGAACTGCTTCAGAGAGCAGAGAAAACTCCCTCCAGACTGCCAGGCAGACAAACTACAACATACAAGTGCAGAAAGTCTTTTCTTGCCAGTATTGTACATTTAAGTTTACTCGTAGGACCAGACTGATGAAACACCAAAAGAAGTACCATAAAGATGCTTTGCTGGATTCTCCGGGGTCACCTACTGAAGAGGAAGCAGACCCTGAAACTGTTGCAGTGGAAACAGAATCTGATGACTTTTCTCCTGAGAAACCCTTTGAAGAGGAACAATCACAAGATGATGCAGTGCGCAAAAATTTGGATTCAATGTTTAAATGTATTTCTAAATCCAGTGGAAACCTAACATGTGAGTGGTGTAACTTTCAGACTCATAAGCAGGAGATGTGGTATGATCACATGACAAAAAAGCATGGTAGTATGCTGAAAATTATGTCATCGCTTCAGGGGGATTATGAGTCCTCCAAGTCAGGATCATCATCGCCTAGAAGTACTCCAATATCCAACCTGACTGAACATAATTTAAATGGCAATAAAGACACCACATTAAAAAAAGCTCCTGGAAATGAAGGTGAGAAAACCCCACCAGAAATATCGCCTTTTCCGTATTCACAGATTACATCAAAAGTTCCGAACAGCACAGGCTCTTCCATCCTATCAGAGAGGGCAACATTTGTCAAGTCTGACATGTCAAATTCCGCCTTAGACTTGGATGCTAGTTTGCTCAATGATTCCGAAAGTAGCTCAGAAGACGAACTGGATGACATGGATGATCCCAATTACAGAGACTCTTTGTCAGCTGAGGACTCCCTTAAGCTGCACCTGTCAGAGGAGGATAGTGAAATGCTTGAAACAAAAGGAGTTCCATTTAGACAGCACATGAACAGGTTTCAGTGTCCCTTCTGTCCGTTTCTCACAATGCATAGACGGAGTATCTCTCGTCATATAGAGAACATACACCTGTCTGGCAAAGCGGTGTACAAATGCGACGAATGTGCGTTCATCTGTACCAGTCAACTAAAGTTGGAAAGTCACAAACAAAATCATATTGGTTCGTCCTCCGACTTTGACACTATGGACTTGACATGTGAAAGCCCCGAGGGGGAAACCGAGTGTGCTGATTCCTTGAACGGGGAAAATGCAGGCTCAAAGGTTAATGGCAAGAAACAAAGTTCTAGAAAAGCAGTTAGTGAGAAAAATCATCACTGTACTCTCTGTAACTTCTCTTCAGTAACATTGAAAGGGCTGCGAGTGCACCAGCAGTATAAACATTCGTTCTGTGATGATGTGATGGCAGATAGCGCAGAGGGTTCGGTGAATGAGCAGCAAGATACAGAATCAGAAACAAACAGCTCAACCAATTTTGTGCAAAAAATGCAAACATCAATCTGGGGCAATGCCTCCAAAAAGCACCTTGTTGGTAAAACGGCCAGAAAGTCTATCAATGACCAACCTTTGGACCTATCTCCTGTTAAGAAACGAACAAGAATAGATGAAATCGCCAACAATCTCCAGAGCAAGATCTGTCAGAACCAACAGCAGGAGGACGTGATCAACCTGGAGGACCTAGGAGATGAAGAGGAGAAACAAGGTGACTTCAACATGGACAGGGAGAAAGATGTAAATAACCACAACTACACATATAATGCAAGCGATCTGTATCTCAGAGGATCTGGAGACTTGAAACAGGAACGCAGATCGGGGAAAAGAAAACGAAACCTACAGGCAAAAGGTTCTTCAAGAAACATTCCTGTTCAAGTAATGTTGTCTGATGATGAAGACAATGACAATAATTTCAGTGTGGCTACTGACAAAAATCTCCAAATTCAGAACAGCCAAGACTCCTTCCAAGAAACTGTGGAATATACTGAGGAACGTGGGAACCTTTTTTATTGTAAACACTGTGATTACCAAAATAAGTCTGCACGTAGTGTCAGCACACACTACCAGAGAATGCATCCCTACATTAAATTTAGTTTTAGATACATCCTTGACCCAGAGGATCAGAGTGCCGTCTTCCGTTGCCTGGAGTGTTACATTGAATACACCAACTTCAATGACCTTAACCAGCACTATATGGAACATCATCCAGGGGCTAGCAATGTTTTGAACTTAAATCATCCCAATCTCATCTATATGTGTCGCTTTTGTTCATACACCAGCCCCAATGTGCGTAGCTTGATGCCCCACTACCAAAGAATGCATCCCACGGTGAAGATAAACAATGCTATGATTTTCTCCAGTTATATGGTTGATCAACCTCAGAAGAGTTCTGAGTCACAAACACTAAGGGAGATTCTAAATTCAGGACCCAAGAGCTTCTCGTCCTCCACTCCAGTTTCACGGTCCTCATCCAGCCCATCCCTCAAGACCGTCCCTAAAGCACCAGAATCAAGTTCAGATACTGAGACACTTAAAGATACTATAGGAGGAAATGTTGTGGTCTATGACTGTGATATGTGTTCCTTCGCCAGTCCCAACATGCACTCGGTGTTGGTGCACTACCAGAAGAAGCACCCAGAGCAAAAGGCATCCTATTTTCGCATCCAGAAAACAATGCGAGTAATCTCAGTTGATAGAAATCAGACTTCGAGCAACTCTCACAACCCCTCCAGTACCCCAAAGCCAGCAAACATAATGCCATTGGGCTCAGAAGAGGAAGTGTACTATTGCAAACACTGTGTTTATAGCAATCGCTCGGTGGTTGGTGTCCTTGTCCATTATCAAAAGCGGCATCCAGAAATTAAAGTAACAGCAAAATACATCAAACATGCACCGCCAACTCCTGGTCTGATGAAACTAATGGATGAGTTACAGATTGCTCCCCCAAAGCAATTCTTTAAACCAGTTAGCAACAATGGGACGGGTGCCTCATGTAATACGTCAACCAAAGGA
Source organism: Coilia nasus (assembly GCA_027475355.1). Classification (NCBI taxonomy): domain Eukaryota; kingdom Metazoa; phylum Chordata; class Actinopteri; order Clupeiformes; family Engraulidae; genus Coilia; species Coilia nasus. Next base: position 5,074,158 of record CM050209.1, read on the forward strand.
GGCACTGAAAAAGGTGAAGCCGAGATGTTGTTTTTTTGCCAACACTGCGACTACGGGAATCGCACTGTCAAAGGGGTGCTCATTCATTACCAAAAGAAGCACAAGGATGTGAAGGCTAATGCAGACCTCGTACGCAGGCACACGGCTGTGGTGCGCAGCCAGAGAGAACGTGCCCAAATGATACAAACAGGTTCTCCTGCCGTCGCCACCACAGTTTCTACTTCTGATAAAGAAATGTCGCAGAAGCTAAGATCCTTGAAGTGTAGGCATTGCTCGTATACATCTCCATATGTGTATGCTCTGCGGAAACACTTGAAAAAAGAGCATCCTACTGTAAAAGCTACAGCCATAACCATCCTCAATTGGGGTTATCAGGATGGCGTCCTCGAAGCTGGATATCACTGTGAATGGTGCATCTATTCCCACGTGGAACCGAGTGGGCTGCTTATGCATTACCAAAGACGACACCCTGAGCATAATGTGGACTACACCTACATGGCCAGCAAACTTTGGGCTGGCCCCGATGCCTCCCAACAAGGAGGTCTCTCGGACACCAAGCATTATCAGTGCAGAGATTGTGCCTATGAAGCCGCTTCTATCTGGGACATAACCAATCACTACCAAACTGTACACCCGTGGGCAATCAAAGTGGATGAGTCTGTGCTACTCGATATTATCAAAGGTAATCAAATATCGGAAAAAATGCACTCAACTCAGTCAAAAGGTCACATTCCTGGCATGTCAAGTCCTTTTGATAGTTACCAAGCAGATAAGGATGAAGGTATAATGGATGTTTCCAGACCATCTCAAGAGAGGCTGTCCCAGTTGTCCTTCACAACTACATCGATTTCAAACAACCCTTATCAGTGCACTGTATGTCTGTCGGAGTACAACAGCCTTCATGGTCTTCTGACGCACTATGGCAAGAAACACCCAGGCATGAAAGTGAAAGCAGCCGACTTTGCTCATGAATCTGATATCAACCCCAGTTCAGTTTACAAGTGCCGACACTGTCCGTATGTGAACTCTCGAATCCATGGTGTTCTCACCCACTACCAGAAGAGACATCCCCTGGTCAAGGTCACTGCAGAAGATTTTGCTGATGATGTAGAGCAGATGAAAGACTTGGTAATCGATGGTGATGAAAAGTGCAAAACACAGAGGCAAGGTTTTGGTGCCTACAGGTGCAAAATGTGTCCTTATACCCACGGCACTCTGGAAAAACTGAAAATACACTATGAAAAGTATCACAACCAGCCAGCCTCAGACATGTTTAACTCTACTGTAACTCAGTTTTCCACCAGCAAAGAAGAACAAGCAGCAGAATGCAGTGCTGCAAGTGTAACTGAAGCCAGCCGTGACTTTGATCTTGCCCTTTCTCAGTTTGAAAAGGGAGAGAAGCATGCTGTTTTCAGGTGTCAGCTTTGTAAATACTTCTGCTCCACTAGAAAGGGTATAGCTCGTCATTATCGCATAAAGCACAACAACGTCAGGGCCCAGCCTGAAGGAAAGAACAATGTTTTCAAGTGTGCCCTCTGCTCCTACACCAACCCCATCCGTAAGGGCCTGGCAGCGCATTATCAGAAACGCCACGACATTGATGCTTATTACACGCACTGTCTGGCTGCCTCCAAAGCCTTGACTGATACGCCCCCTAAAGTGACGATGCCCTTGAATTCTGAAGCTGATGGGAGCGGGATGAGTGAAGAACTGAAACTTGCTCTGGAGCAAAGAAAGTGTTCTCTTTGTTCATTTCAAGCATTTAGTAGGAAGAGCATCGTGTCTCACTACATCAAGCGCCACCCAGGTGTCTTTCCCAAACGACAGCACTCGAGCAAACTGGGACGATATTTCACCATTCTCTACCAAAAAGACACAAACAGGTCCTCTGTTGAGGATGAAAAGGAGGCAGTTGAGGTCAAGTCAGAGGCTGAACAGGAGAGGGACCTTGAATGGTTACCTTTCAAGTGTTTAAAATGCCACAAGCTTTGTTTTAGTTCAGCAGATTTGCTTTGCATGCACTACAATGACTACCACAGCAGAGACCTCAGGCGTGATTTCATCACTGTCGCAAGTCCTGATGATGGAAACTCAGAATTCTATCAGTGTGCCCACTGCGAGCTCAAGTTCTTGGCCCTCACTGATCTCACAAACCATCTGATGGATCACAATGAGGAAACCCAGAAGCGGGCAATGAGACAAGAAAGAAGAAAGCAGCTCCAGAGCAAGCACAAAGTCACCGAGACAGAAATCAGGCAAGAGAAGGTACGTCTAAGGCTTGTAATCACATTTTAAAAAGATGGTGGCAATCTGGATAATAGCTAATGATCAATAATGTAAATTTGCTATGTACGCTCTAAGGTTGCCAGGGCCAATTTCTATTCTTGCATAGAGTTTGCTGTAACAAAAAATTCAATTCTTACTTAAATGTAAGAACGGTTAAGTTACCAATGATATATTCTGTAATGATGTACATGTTCTGTATCCAAACACCTGATGTCTTTGGGTTCTTTTTGTGCAGGTGGATGTCAGTGCTGACAAAACTCCCATCGGCTACCGGTGCAATTTCTGTGTGGAGGTTCACCCCACCCTCCGAGCTATCTGCAATCATCTGCGGAAACATGTGCAGTATGGTGAGGCCAAAGAGGGCCAGCTGAAGGTGAGACCACCGCACATTTCTACAAACCAAATAAATTTCTTGTTTGGCGATGCCAGTGTAGCAGTCATCATTATCTTGTATTAGACCTTATTTGATGTCGGAGCAAAGAAGAATTGTGTCAGTAACACTCATAATACTATACATGTATATAGTACTAACCCAAAATATTATTTGGGATGAAGCAAATCTTATGAAAGCTCTGAATGGATCAATTTCAGGTGTTAAGAAAATGTTGGATACAGTTGTTGAAGGATGACGTTTTTTTCTTTTTTCTGTTTCAGCAGGATGTGACAGAGATGTCACTTCCAGGTGCAGAGGATGGCGTATCCAATGGCAACCCAGACGACGTGTTGCCAATAGATGATGCAGCGTCCTCCGACATAGACATATCCGTGGCTGATGTAGCCCCCACTGCAGAAGGCCCCATAGAAACGGGGGAGAAGCCTGTGATAGTAGGCGCACCACTGGCTGACGAGGAAAAGGATAGGCGGGTCGGAGGTCACCCCTGCGCCCAGTGTGACCGTGTCTTCATGTCCATGCAGGGTCTTCGGTCTCACGAGAGGAGCCACTCGGCCATGGCGCTCTTCTCTCGGGAGGACAAGTACAGCTGCCAGTACTGCCAGTTTGTCTCGCCCTTCAGACACAAGTACGAAAATCTTTTGGCACAATTGTGCATTATTGGTTTGTCTGGGTGCTGTGTGTTTTCTTCAGGTTTGAAGAATTAACTGTGGAGTGAAGCCCTGGTTGAGAAAAACATAGTTTGTCTCGCCCTTCAGACACAAGTACGAAAAGCTTTTGGCACAATTGTGCATTATTGGTTTGTCTGGGTGCTGTGTGTTTTCTTCAGGTTTGAAGAATTAACTGTGGAGTGAAGCCCTGGTTGAGAACAACATACCTCAAACTGAGAACTGGTCACTGTTCCACCTGAACCAAGAGTTTTTGCCCATTAGAATCAGCTAATTTAGTAAATGGCTGGAATAAATATATGATAATGGATTGAAGCTTCTAAAGCAAGTTTGCCTATCACTGCAGATAGATATCATATAAATATAAACTGTCCTTTTCATTATTTAAAGTAGGGACATACCAAGCTGATGGTCATCTTTTTGACTGTTTGTAAGTGTTGTTAACCCAAGTGGGGTGGCGTGATACAGTCCAGTTTTTTCAAAGGGCTTTTTGGCCAATAAAACATGTTAAATTGGCATAAAGTTGATGAGTAAGAAGGCCCACTCTGGTCAACTATTTGTAAGTACTCTGCTCCAGGGCAGTTAGTGATGGGTAACCTGCCTTCAGAAGCTATGATCTAATACCAAATGCATGTTTCAGCCTTTCAGCTGATTGTAATTAGACCAGATTTTTAGTCAGGTAGAAGACGCTGCCATTGAAATCACCTGTATTAACCACATATGCAGAACCAGTTGATTTGAAATATGTATTAATGGATTGTAGCTTGTGAATCCAGGTTGCCCATCACTGGCAACAAAGTGATGTATGCACAAACCATAGCCTATTGCAAATAGCTTTCATGTTTATAGCCAATGACGTGCTAAGCAGCCTCGTTACAAACAGGCCTGACTTGTTCAGTGAGTTCTTAGCAAAACATTTTCACCATGGAATAAGTTACTTTTAGCGAGTGCATGAGAAGAGAATGACACAACAAAAGCAACCAAAAAGTACACACCAGTGAAAGATGAAAAATAACCTGTGAATTGAGTTTATTAACAAAAAACTGTTTGCAAGCTAGCTATTATGCATTTACAGCATGTCCTATGCCCTGGTCTGCAAAGACATCAATTAAATATTTATAGAATAATATGCTTAAATTAGGTGATGAAAATGAACCTTTGTTAGTGGTACATTAGGGGTCACAGTGGGATTGGTAGAACTGCAGTGTGTGGTAGAACTGTAAGAACCAAGATGTCCAGTCTCCAATGTACCAGCACCATCACTATGTATAAGAAGCGGCCATATTGATCAGCTTTGCTGGCTGTGGTACTCTCCAAAGTTACTGGATGACCTAAGAATAAAATGTATGAATATAGACTTTTGATATGGACTTAATGGGTGTAAAGGGATTGCTCTGCCATCTGCCTCTTTTGTGACCTGGCTGGATGAATGCATCCTGGTGTCCTGGTCACATCTTCTAAACTGATCGATCACTGAAGGTGTCTGATGTTCGGGTTTATAACGGTCACATGCAGACCCAAGCCAGATGCATCTTTTGGGCTAATTGTTGTTTACGTTCCACACTAATGCACATTGCAACCAGTGATCTAGATCACATACACTATATACACACTACGTCATATATCAGTGGCTGAAGATGTCCAAACATATATAGTAATAGTTCTACATGTTTTCAACCAAAGGAATGAGCAAGACAAGCTACCTAGGTGTGTGCAACAGGTGACACTTACTACAAAAGGGAATAACAGATTGGCCCTTGCTTCGCCATAGAAATTTCAGCTTATTAGGCCTTCCTGAAAACCCCAGTGGGAAAGTCATACACCTGTGTGAGGAGAGAGACTGCAAGTTTCAGTGCCCTCAAGATCACATGACATAGCCGCATCCTTGAGACATTCTTGAATGGTGCAGGATCTCACACATCATTTCTAACCAGCATGCATTGTGTTCACCACAGCATACACCTTGTTCTTTTTGTGATGCTGCCAAGCACTGTATAAAATCTAATGATCCTAATCTGTGGTCCACAGATGCCGTTGCAACTATAAAGCTTTTTTCAAAATTGAGACTATCAAATACATACTGTAATGCAGAGTTTGGCGATTTGCATGACAGTACATTTTTGAGTCCAGGTGACATTGCCAATAGGATGGGAGATTATCAGTGTCTTTGCCAACTGAATTATCAGTGTGCCACCAGATAGAATGTGTAGAGTGGTCATTTTGGTGGTGTTTATTAAAATGGCCTGGCACCAGATGTGCACAGCCTCCAACTTCCACTAGAGGGAGCACAGTCTGAAGGTGCATTGTTTTTCATTACAGCATCATATTCCTTTTATCTTTTTTGAGGTCATTCCCACAGACAAAAAGTCATGAAATTTGGTACATACATCAGTACTGTCAGAGCCTTGACCTTTGGACCTCGGGATTCTGTAGCTTCCCCATTTGTAATTTACTCATTTGCATCATAAAAGCTACCATTTGACCTAGAGTGAATGTGTTAAGTCTGTTTTTTGTCCTGTTCTAAAAGAAAACCCATCATTTCTGAAAAAAGGCATACATAACTTGTACATTGTCTAAAATGAACCAATCTGACTTGTGCCAAAGCATTACTGTGTTAATTACATGAATTCAAAATGCCAAACACTATATCCACTACTCAGTAGTGAAAAGTGGCAGATGTTTTCAGCAGTCATTATATATGCACATTTTATTGTGCTAATAAAGGTTTATATTTGTGTCTCAGTGTGAGAAAGTATATTTCACATTTTGTTAAGGGCAGTCTGACATTCTAATTCAGAATGTTTTTTCTTTGCCATGGTCTTCAAGTTCTCTGTTTGGTGTGTGTACATAGTCAAATGAGCTATGTTGTAAGCAACTGGACTTCTTTTTGGAGCTTGAAGAATTTTCACCTTTCATCCAAAAGACATATTCAGTTATGGCCTGATGGTGGAGAACCATGATTATATCTCTGGACCACTGGAGGTAGATCACATCCCTTATCGTGTGACAAAAGGATAAGTCATCCAGTAACATATGTCAGGGTGTGAATTGCAATCCAATCGCACATGAGTCATTATGATCACATGATCCAGAGAATGAGAACTGTTCTGATGGTAAAGTGCAGGTAAACTTCCTGGGATGAGATCTCAAGGCAGAATGGTATGTAACAGATAGATGATGAAGCACATGATTTTGTCACATGATGACGGGGTGTGGTCTACAGCTCCACCTCCAGTGGTCCAGAAATATAACTCCTGATTTTCCATCATCATGCCAGAACTGAGAAGCCTTTTGGATGAAAGGTGAAACATCTTCAAGCTCCCAGAACAATTGTAGTTGCTTACAAGTTTGCTAATTTGACTACCATTGCTTGGGTGAATGATAATCTTTACAGAGCTATGTGTGTACGTAGAAAAACACTGCCTGTTCATAACCCTAGCTCAATACATATGTATTAAGCAAATAGAGCTTAGACCAAGCCATATACACTGTTCTAAGTAAACAACTGGTTGCAGAGATATGGCAATTTCATTGTTTGATGAGCTTGCACCAAAATCACACACTCTCTTTATGGAGTGTAAGATTCATGAATGGGAAAGCTCTTTTCTAAGTACTTTCTCTCTTTTTTCTCTATTTCTCTTTCTGCCATTAGTTTGGATCGTCATATCCAGTCTCACCATGGCCATCACAAGCCTTTCCGCTGCAAGCTTTGTCCCTTTAAATCTGCTTACCTGAGGCGACTGAAGAGTCATCTGCTCAAAGCACATGCAGGTACGGACCGAAAGGAATTTAGAAAGCAAATTTTGCCTTGCAAAGCATTGCAAAAATGCATGAAAGTTATAAAAGATCAGACATCTACTCTCAGTCTGTACAAAATTGATGAATGACATAGACTGAGAGTGTTGCAGTATTTGCATTCAGTTTGTACAGACTTTTTAAAGGCAACATTAGGTTGGAGACCCCCTTCTATATAGTGTCTATACCCTTGCATAGTAAATGACACTTTGGTTTATCTGTAAGAACCCTCTCCTGACTACCTGAGATATGAGTACAATGTTATTTTGAGGCCTGTAGTGGTAAAAAAATGTTGATTTATCTTAACATAAGCCTATGCCCAGTTCACTGCCATTATCAGCTAATTTGGTTGTACATGCAGTTTTGCTCAAAACTCATCTGGTTGACATGGTTTTGCTAGTAAATTGAAGTTGTAACTTATCATCCATAAGTAGCTCCGAAATATCCGGAACATCAGAATATCCCTTGAAGTGCCAAAGTCACTGAAAGGGGGAGCAGTATGGTGTAGAATTTATGTCAGGACAGTTCTATTTAGACTTGTCCAAGTGAAAGATTCTCAAAGTCTGATGGGAATCGCAATGTCCTTGAATGTACTGTATATGCTAGCCCCTTTGCTTTTAAAGGCAACTTGAGTCCCTAAAGAAAGGGATAGTCATTCTATACATCTCTCCTTAATTCTCTTTTATATTTCTGTTTCTGTTTTGCTTAACCTCTCTCTCTCTATTCGTTTGGTTGTTCCACTTTATTCTTCTTCCAGGTGAGAACCCTTACAAGTGCTTGACATGCTCTTTCTCCACCATGACCATCAGCCAGTTGAAGGAGCACTCTCTTAGGATCCACGGAAAGATGCTCACCCTCCCCAAGCTTCGTGCTGGGGCAGCGTTGCGGACCCCTCGGTCCATCATGAGCGGTGATCCTATGACCTTCACATCGGAAGGAGAAGGTAAGGGGCATGGACACAGAACATGAATTTTTGTCTACCCATTTTGTAAAACCTGCATGTTTCAAGTATGCTGCTCCCCACAACCAGCTGAAACGCTGGTTAGGTTGGGAATACATTTCAAGGACAGCAGAAGGTCCCAAATACTATTTCTTTTCAGCTCTGCTATTGCCATCATACCACCCCATGTCACATTTCAGGACGGGATGGATCACTGTAATGACGACATCACATGATAATTTCAGCTGATATGGCCCTGTGAAGCAGTACAGTATGTTGTCAGAAGTAAATGTTAGCCATAATGCAAGGCTATTCAAAATTATCCAAGCTATGTTAGACAGACCAGACACTTTTAGCATGGAAATAAACATCTGTTACCATTTTTAAAAACAGTAATTTCTTCGAGAAGTATATGTGTGTATGAAAGCAGGACTGCCAGCCTGGAATGAGGTTTTGCAGTATGTATGTATTCTGATGGATGAGTGAGGGATACAACAATTAGGTTACAGTTACATGTCAGAGCATGCAAGTACATTCTGATATAGTTTTACATATTCTAGGTGACAACAATTTAAATGTTACATTTGGCATCAATGAAAAAAAAATAGAAAAGGCATAGATGATCTGCAAATTTAGCTAGTTTTTCACTGTTGTGAATACAAAACACAGTCTATTGGAACACCTTGTGGACATTTCCAGAAGTTAGTTTGGATTGTCTCAGTCCGCAACTGCTTTCTCTGTTGAATAAGACAGAATATATGAATTCATTACAAAGCAACATGGCTGTGCATTTGTTAATGAGTTTAGACTGAATTCTGACCACTGTGGCCTCCTCCACTAGTTTTAAGACCAAGCACACCATAAATTGGTTGTTTGTGTTTAAAATGTGCACCTATATGACTCTGTGTAAGTGCATGGGACTAGTTGTACGCTTAAAAAAAAAAAACTCACATTGTAAAATACAGTTGTTCATTGAACCCATTTACATAGTTTCAGCCATCGATTCTTTCCCCCTTTTTCTATTTTTAGAGTGCTTGTAAACCCTCTAAGTGACAAACCAAGCTTAACATCTGTACCAACACCTATATAGCCTTTTTGCCACCTGAAATACACCTCCTGCAGGGTCATTTTTTCATTAACAAATCCCAGAACCTGGTTGTATTCACAAAAAGCACTTTTACATGACGTTAGGTAGGCATATGCCTATCCATGTCATTCCAAATTTAACTGTTTACTGCCTTATTGTCAGATGGACATAAATGTAACTGATCTGAAGTTGAGTCAAGTATCCACCTTCGAGTTACTATGGGGTGACATTTATTTAGTATGGAATGACATTTATAGAATTCTGTGCATGGTGGGGGGAGGTTTGGCAATGTGTTTAGGTATCTGAGATTATTCTGCTGATGATGGGTTGGAGAGATGCTTCCACCATGTGTATCTTTAGGTGGCCTTATGCATAGTGTTGCATTCCCTGAGTAAAGTTGGTACTTTCATTTCTTCCAACACTTGTAAACCTCTTTCTTGTATCTCCTTGTTACGATCAGGTTCAATGTTTCATAAGTGCTGTTGTCAGTGAGTGGAGTGTTTTATTTTGTTGTCATAGTCCATTGTGTTAAGTATGAGTGTGAATTCACACCTGAATAGGTTTTCCAACCCTGGAACAGGTGACTCCAATCGCACATGAGCTCATGTGACACTGATTTGCGCGGCAAACGGTGTGCTTAACACCCTGAACTTGGCAACAGGTGTGGTCAAGTGGTCAAAGTTCCAGTTCTCTGGTTTCACCCTAGTAAAGGGTAAATACATCACTTCACTCCACCTCTGCATCACCTCAGCAGGACTGTAGCAAGAAATCATAAAATGGGTGGGCGCAGAAAAAATCAGGTGGGCCTAGCCAAAAACACATAGGTTATTTTTTTATTACTAAATCAAAGTTATAGAGCCTTCTAATTGCGTGGACCTGATTGACAAGTCGTTGGGCAAAGGCCCACCCCAGCCCACCCATGGCTATGCCTATGCTTCTAAGAAAGTAGTGGTAAAATGTCTTCAAGCTGAAAAAAAGTCGAGTTGTCTATGACTCACTACCGATGAAGGAGAGAGATGCTCCCGCTATGTTCTTTGGCATTTTTATTGATTAGTGCAAGATTTCTGTTTCATCTAGCACATCTGGAGCAGATGTAAAGGCTATATGCCTTGACCCAGTTAGTGTAATAAAGTGTTTCTGTTCTTGACTTCGGTGCTGTGGTTTGCCTTCTGTGGTTGCCTCCAGCCCCAGTAGACTGCATCAATTGTGTTTTTTTAATCTTACCTGCTAAATCATGCTTAGATGCGATGCCTGGTGCTGAAAACACTTAAAGAGACGGATTACTTCCCTCCATGCAGATTAGATTTGCTGCCCTCATCTACATAGTGTCTTTCTTGTGAATGATACATTAGTATTATAAATCAAACTCTGAATGTGGATGGATTCATGTGATTTCCTTCCTCTTTTTGCAAAGTGAGAATTGCATCATGTGCATTTTAAAAAGTTAAAGGTACGCTTTTTTTCTGCCTGCTTCTGCACTTGCTGGCATGTTGCTGAAACAGGCATTTTATCACGGACACTCCCTGGGAGAGTGATTGTGTTTTATTTATTTGTTGATGTATGAGCTACAGAAATATGAATTACATGAAACTACATGAAAGGAAGAACATGCAAAAATGAATGAAGTGGTTTTAAATTTAATTTAAATGACAAAGAAGGGTCTCTCTAATTTTGAAACTAGATTGTTTATAGCAAATTCATGCTATGTACACAGGCCTACAACAAGCAAGAGTGTTTCAAGGGGTACCTGTAATTTAAAAAATCACATGCAACTGTCTGGCCAGTAACCACATTTCTTATTTATCAAAAGTGTTAAGATACAAAAGGGGCCTATCTCATTTTTGGATTTCGAAGATAATTTTCCAGTTGAACTTTGGGCATTAAAGTCTTATTCTACTCTATTGTATTCTAATCAATTTTATTCCATTTTTTTCTATTCTATTCTATTCTATTCTATTCTATTCTGTCCTATCCTGTCCTGTCCTGTCCTGTTCTGTCCTGTCCTGTCCTGCTCTACCTACATGCTAGAACCGGGCTACCTAGAGCCAGCTGACGTTCAACAGCAGCTCAGTCACTACCAGCTGGCCTCCCGGAACCAGATCTCCTGTAGCCCGCCCGCGGCCTCCAGCGTGGGGCCAGAGTCACGCCCAGACAGCATCCTCACCTGCGAGTTCTGTGAGTTCAGCTCTGGCTACATGCAGAGTCTTCGCCGACACTACCGTGATCGCCACGGGGGAAAGAAGCTCTTCAAGTGCAAGGACTGCTCTTTCTTCACCTGCTACAAGTAAGAACAGGGGTCATTTAGAGGTGGACATTCCAGGTTCCGAGTAGAAAAGTCCTGCTACATATTTGTCCCAGCCAATTCACTGAACTAGCTGATTTCAATTATGGCAAGTCTTTAGGCAGGTAGATGAGCTGAAAATAAAATCCTCTGTCTTAAGAGCAGAGAAATACATTTCATGGCTTTTACACGCACATCCGCATCTAAAGTTTGTGTGCTAGGTCAAGAACAGGCGTGTAAAATAAATAGAAAAATCAGCTCACTTTTCCTACTTATTTTATAGGACTTTTACTGTCTCAAGTCGGTTTGTCCACCCTTTATGATCCACCCCTCAAGTACACTGCCTTGTTCCTTCCTCCCAGGTCAACTTTCACTATTCATGTGGAGGCGGGACACACCAGTGCCCCAGAGGAGGGGCCCAAAGACTTGCGGTGTCCCTTTTGTCTCTACCACACCAAATGCAAAAGCAATATGATTGACCATGTTGTCCTGCACAGAGGTAAGACCTTTTAGTTTTCTTCAAGTATAGCAATGAAAATGCATAGATTTGAAAGACTGGGACTCTAAAAATGTCATCCTTTATATCTCGGTTGTAGTTGATTTAAAATTTTACTTCTTTCTGATTTTTTTACTTCTCCACCTGATTTCTCTATCTCTCACATTGGTTCTCCCTCTTGTCTTTGTCTGAACTCCTTTCTCTTCCTTTTACCTTTTCTTTCTTTATCGTTCCTCACATTTTATCTTTCTTTTTTTCTTTTCGTTGCTATTCTTCTGTCCATGCCATCCTTCAGAAGAACGCGTTGTCCCGCTAGAGGTGTCTCGCTCCAAGCTGTCCCGCCACCTGCAGGGGGTGGTGTTCCGCTGCCACAAGTGCACCTTCACCTGCTCGAGCGACGAGAGCCTGCAGCTCCACATCCACAAGCATAACGAGATCAAGCCCTACCAGTGCCAGCTCTGCTACTATGACAGCAAGTACAAGCAGGCCCTGGAGAACCACCTGAGGGACGAGCACAAGGTTAGGCTCCATCTTTAGATACCTGCACATCAGCATTCTAGGGCTTGGGCTTTTTTGTATCATGCATATCTCTTTGACACTTGATTAGTATGGCGTACATTATAAAAAAGGGCTGTTAACAAACAACTTCAGAAATTAAGGCAATGTGTTACATAGCTCTTTTTAGATTGCTTTACTTACTTACACTCTGTTCTTATACATTTTTTTATAGTATTATAAACAAATATTACTTTTTAACCAAAGTAAAAAGATCCATGCAATATCTTGCCTTGATACAAAGTATTTGTAAGTATTTTGAAGTTAAAATTAATCAAAACATGCTGCATGGATATTTTTATGTTGGTTGAGCTGAACAATGCTATGTATGTTTATAACTTGCCATTGATTTACACCAATGTAAAAAGATTCATGCAGCTCACTGCCTTATTTTTTTAAATCGGTTCTGTGCAGCACATTTTTTAATTGTGTATCATGCATGGCTATCTCAGGGCATTTCTCTTTGGCTCTTTGTGAGTGTGGCATAGATTGTTTGAGGCACAGTTCATTCATTCAGAATTCATTAATTAATGTATGTGGGAGGAATAAACCAACCAACAATAAGAAACATTAGCGCCAACTAAATACGGTAATGGTATGTTTTTGTTTAAAAGCAAGTTTTGTGCACCTGTGGTTAAAACTCTTTTCCCTGTGTGCTCCAGGTGATACGAAACTTTGAAATCATGGGCCGGGTTTGTCTGGACCAGCTGGAGGCTCTGAAAGACAGGATGACCAGCCTCAGCAGCGGCGAGGAGGAAGTGGACGAAGAACAGGAAGTGGAAATTGTGAAGGAGGAGGAAGAGGGAAAGGAAGTAGTGGTGGACGACAGGACGGATGTTCAAGAGGACGAGGAGTCTGACAGGCTTGAGCCTGAAGGTAGAGTTGTGGACTGCATCAGAAACATGTTAGTCAATGCATGTACAGTCCAGAGAAGGCCTGCAGAGCTCGGTAGGGTCAGAGCTCTTACATAACTGTGTCCGCTAGAGTGAAAGCAAATAAAAAAACAAAACACTGCTTGTTGGATGGACAAAAAAACTTCATTGATGAACTACTTGATGTCTGACTGACCGAAATGTAAGTTTATCTCTGCTCTGTGACTGGCTTTACTCTGCCTCTATAAAGTTTGATCAGGTTGTTCTGCCTTCTAACTCTGTGTTTGTCTCTTGTCTTTGCCAGGTGGTGGCTTTTCAGAGACGCCCTGCTCCCCCAGCAGTGGCAACATCACTCCTGTCAAAGAGAAGCGCTTTCCCTGTGAGTTCTGTGGCCGTTCCTTCACCAACAGTGCAGAGTGGGAACGTCATGTACTCCGGCACGGCATGTAAGTTCTCTTTGCTTGGGTCCCGCTTGTTAAACTTTTTTCCCAGGTAACTTTTCGGGAAGTTTGGGCAGAGGAAATGGAAATGGAAACAGCAAATATTGCACAAAATATTTTTTAGCTAACAAACACCATCTCTTTACCCACTGTAGTCATAGAGTTAGATTGAGTAAAATACTTGGAATGATATATATTTTTTTGTGCTTAGTTGCACAAGACTCCACTTACTATGCATTTGCTATCTATTCATGACCCAATGTATGCTCATTCTTGACAGGTCCGTTAACGACAGTTCAGATGCCAGCCTTATCCCAGCAATAGCAGCGACACCTCAGTCTCTCATTGGCTCTGGTTTTCTGATTGGCAGGGGTGCCAGCCAACCCAGCAGTCCAGCCGACGAGGAGACTGATTATCCATCAGATTTTTCAAACAGTACCTTTTTGAATGAGAAAAACAAAGAAATGCTTGACCAAAAATGAGCTGTATAGGAAGAAACCATGATGTTGCTGTGAAGTATTCTGGAATCAAAAGAAATGACAAAAAAAAGGCTATTTTAACCATTTTTTAACCATTGTTCAATTTAAAGTGTTGCACATAAGGTTGTAGTCCATCAATTGTTAACAGTTAAACCCATGATATTGAATAACTTGGTCCCATTGGACATTTTTTTAATATATTGGTAACCAATAGCGAATAGAACTGTGAAGTCATCATCATCTGGGTCAAATCTCAGCTTCCTACTGGTGGTTCTTTGGAAGACTGAAAAAGAATGTATAAACAACGTACAGAACGAGGATAGTGAAGAAGTGCCAGCCCCACACACTTGGTCATAGTGTTTAACAGGAAGTGACCTTTGCTGTTTTAACTTTAGTGATGGAGCTTGTTTCCAAGGTTGATCCATTTTGTTGTTCTCTAAAAGTGCTTTCCCGATGTCTTCATTTACTAGTGATTCAGCTGCAGTCCATAATTTTTATTCCCAAACAATTTTTTAAATGTGTAACAAATTCCATTTCATGGTCCTAAAGCTGTGTTCAGTGTTGGCAGTGAGACAAACTCCAGTATTTGTATACAGTCCTGGCTCTATAAATGTAAAACAAACATGGTGGCATGGGCTGGGCCATACCCAACCACAGCCAGTTAACACACAGGCTTCAGGAGCGTGAAAGAGAGTGGTGTACTGTACCTTGAATGGCTGTGGAGCTGAAGAATGCACTCTTTGCAATACCAATGCTGGACTGCATCTGGAATGCTATGTGTAACTGTCTTCAAGTAGAAAAAAAGGTTTCTGTGATTTGACCTAAATGATTTGTTCTGTTTTTATGTTTGTTTTATTTGACCCATCTTTTTATCAAGATGAATTCCATTAGGAATAATGATGTGTTATTTATCTTAATGTCAAAAGAAGTTTCATTTTAAATTGATCTTAAGATATTGACACTGGCCCTAAAGTTGTGTAGCAAATTGCTACTGATATTTGTGATATGTTTCACCCATAAAGCCTCCACAGGCGTTTCCTGCACTTCCTAAGGCTTACTGCTTTTAATAACTTCCAACATCTGACTAACTTCAGGATGGCCGTAAAGAGATCCATGCTTTCCCTCAGTGTGTAAAAAAAGATACACAGGTTGGCACATTTACCCCACTTCCTATACATGGCATGTATAGTGTGCGTATAGAATATGCATAATGTGTATGTTGTCCATATGATACAGAATATACATGTCCCGTTTTACTTGGTGCATTTATCAGCAGATTTTGATGAATTGGGTTCAACATCAAATAATAATTTCTATTGTTTGACTAACCTCTCCTTGAAGAAATAGGTAGGTATAACAAATGTAGCTATATATCTCAGGTATACCTTCCAAGAGCAGTTGGTTTTTGTATTTTAAGTATGGGTTTTCTGATCTAGCAAATACTATATTTTCCCATTCAAGACAAGCAACAAGTGGGATACTGGATACGTTTTAATAACGGCAGTGGCTATGGGTCCAGAATTCTATACCAATACATGTAAAGTTATAGGTCCGAAATCTGCACCATACTCAGGCAGGGTTCCCACAGATTTATCAGATAAGAATTCCCTCATAACCCAAACCTAACACTAAGCTAACCTTAACCCTAGAATCCTTTAATTTGAATTTCTGTACCAATAATGCCAGTTCTAGGGGCACGGAAGCTGCCATACCAGTAGCCACTTCGTTTAATAAAATGTGGTTGTTAGACTGGTTAGACTGTCTAATTGATGGGGGTAAATTAAAAATGAAAATCTGTTCATTTAAGACAGTATAAACAGTGTAGGAAGTATGAGGGGGTCATATATTTAACTACACAAAAATATTAAAGACTTTGTGTGCTGTGGAAAGCAAAGCAACATGTGCCATCCTGTTGTGATGGCATGGAAGCCTGGCGTGCCATCACACACTATTGTTACCGGGGGAAACATGAAAGCAAAGTTTGTATGTATTGGAAGTTGCTGCTCTGATACCCCAAAGCCTTATTAGTAGATGCTCAAATCAAACGTTTCAGCTTTGTTAGTCTGCTTTTTGCTTTAACATCAGTTGGAAGTAGCCAGCCACCAACAAAAACAAAAGATCTCATGACATGAAAAAGACCACTCAAAAATGAAACCAATAATTTTGTCCAGAATTATTTTTAACGAATAAAGCAGGAGGAAAACATGCCTCATTGGTACCAAAAGTGCCAGCTTTATTGATCTGCTGGCTGTTGTTGAGATTGTCTTTCATGAGCAATGAACGATTGTTGCTAGGAGGGAGAACCCAAGTGCCACGTGGTGCATTCTGGGATCTCTGCATGCCGAATGCAGCTATGTACAGAACTACTCGTCAAGTGTTTGAAACTGTGGTGTTTCAGAAAGAATTCTTACCTTTTACCCTTATAAATGTTATCATATGACACAAACAAAAAAAAACTAACTTTTGAAGTTTTTTTTCAATCTCAATCAAACCTTCAAAGCTGTTATTAAAACGTCTTGTTAAAGAATTTCTCTTTTTTTGTACCTTAAAATACTGAGAGTTGGTTTTGGTGACCTTGCTTTTTCATCCCTTTCTTCCTTTATAAGGACTAGCTATAGCTTTTGAAAAATACAATTTTAGAAGAAAAAGAAACATTGGAGAAATAAGCTTTTGAGTGACTGCTAATAGCTGTCAGTCAGATTCATTACACACTGGATATGTGTAAATATTTTAGTTTTTGTCTTTCCAGCTCCTCTGACTGTTGAAGTTCATTATAGACTTAGGTCCTACATCTTGCCTTCCTCCTGTGAAATTTGGTCCAAGATGGTGGGTTGTCATGTTGCCTAGAATGAATGTTTACAATTTTATTCCATTTATTTCTGGATGATGTAAATATTGTAATTCATTGTCTTTTTTTAACTTGTTAATAAAGTTATCAAATAATGTTTATGTCTTTGTAGCAGACTTTATATTTTAAGTGACATTGGAATAATGGTCATTTACATTTAAATAATTCTAGGCATTAAAATTATACTTGCATAATAATCACATATAATGTTATTATTAAACATATAATATATAATAAACATATAATAATTATTATTGTTGGTATTATTATTGTTATTGTTATTATTATTATTATAGTACTACTACCTCTACTATTACAAATCTTAACAATAATGAATGTAACTTGTAATAATCAAGGCCTTCAGGAGTAAAAATAAGCCTTTAGGACTATCTTTGCTCATTGCAGAGCTGAGACGTAAACAAATTATTTACATGTAATTGCTATTGGCAGCCATTTAGAGCAAATGTACACTCCAAGAAATAAATATGTAAAGAATTTGTTGTGCAGGTAAAATATCTGTTTGTACCAAGTTTGGTTGTGTTTGGATGTCTTTTGGTAGAGCACTGCAGTCAAACAGGTTATAACCTAAAAAACAAAAGTCATTTTTACTGGAGATGTGGAGGTGATTGCATGGCATTCCAGTTATTAGTTGGATTTGTTTAAAATATATTGCGTACCTTCTACTTTCCAATAAACAAATACTGTTTTGGCTGCTGAAATTTGATTAGCCATGTGGCAGCCATTTTGGCAAACCAAGTAATTAAATATAATGTATGTGTATGTGTGTATGACTTTTACCTTGAGCGGTGCTTAAAACAGTTTGGCAGTTTTAGCGCCCCTTGTGGCCATTAAAATGAACCAAGCTTGAGTGTTGCAGGTCATTAAAGAGACTGAGCTAAAGGTGACAATCCCTCCTTCAAAGTAAAATACCACTGATGCAGAAATTTTGAACCCAAATCGAGTTATATTGGGAAAAAGACGAGGATAGATGACTGACCATCATCTGCATAACGGTGCTGGGACCAGGACCACCCATCGGGTCATATGATCTCCCCGAAGTCAGTGCATCCCTCACAGTTATCTCTTATAAGGGGCCCACATCGGTATCAACACTGACCACCGCACATTGATTTTCTGTTTCTCTCTCAACTACCGAGCTACTGAGCATTCCAAACACTACTGCCTGTTTTTTTAGTAGTTCTTTTTACTTAAAAAGGTATGCTTGGGAGTAGTGTTCCAACCAACAAATGTAAAAAAAAAATACTTTTTTAACAGGTCACAGTTAACTTTTTTGATTTTTTTTTTTTGTTAAATGTTAGATGTTTTAGTTCTTTTTGAAGATGTAATCCATGGTAAGTGTTATTTTAGTTGTGTATTTTACAGCAGTGTTTGTTTCATGTGGAAAAGGGCTTCCTCCTCCCCCAATTTTTACTGGTCACATATTTTGTCTTGCAATCAAAGGCTCCGTGTTGGTTTCACAGACCCCTGTTCTTACTCTCCTTTTGAGTGATGATTTCACAGGTCTAACATCATCTATAAAAATATCTGGAAGACGTGCTGGATCACAACTAATCTCTGAGGCTCATCACTTCACAGGAGCCGCCTGACGAATCTTGACCTCATGGGAGCGTGATCAGTCGTGCTGCAGAGCTGTGTTGTAGCTCCTCACCGAGGCAGACGGCAGATGAAACGGCGTGCTTTTGCATCCACAATGGAATCCCTGCCTGTGACCTCAACTGGTACAAAATGATTACAGCATCTATTCCTTCAGCCAAATGTTTGATAAACGTTTTACTAAAATATTATGAGTAAAATATGACACATTGAGAAAGGTGAAATATAAATTATAATTATTTGACTTGACACAGCTCCATGCCCTGTCAGTCACAACAGGTGTACTGACAAGTACTCACACACTCACATAGAGAGGGACCGGCGGAGAAGAAGCTTTGCCCCCATCAGTTATATTTAGTGACCTTTTCGGTTGTCCTCACAATCCACTGGTCTTAAGCAGTGCTGTTGCCAAACCATGCTATGATGGCACTGCTGAGGATGCTCAGTTCATTATAGTACCACTGTTAAATGTTGTCAGGATGGGGGTTGGTAGGTGGGCTATCCACATCAGAAAGTGCAGGTGCTGTTGAGCTTTCTTTGTGATGTGTAAAAATGCTACACTCTGTCTCACCTAAAAATGCCAGACTTGGTCGCACCTGTGGCTTAGAGTAGTAAGTTCTGCAACTAAAACGTAAATGGAACAGGCTTACTAGTTTGCCACAGAAACCATTCAATACTGGTATACGACTGAATACCAAAAAGATATTTCACTTTAAAGTCATTAGTTTGTACAGGTGACATTGGCATCTTGTTTTTGTGCTGGTCATCTTGTTTTGGTATCAGTTTAAGGGGACCAGGAAATGGATGTTTATTTAACTTTTATTATAATATATTTTTTAAAAATTAATCATTCCTTATTTATAAAATTCATTTTGATTTTGGGCTGTGATAAAATAATTAAAATGCTTTGATAGTCCAAAACATATTTATTCCACATTGTACATTCAAGGCTAGATAGCTATAAATGCTGGGAAATATGATACATGGCACAATTTTTTGGGTGGTTTGGCTCATTGATTCAGGTCTTCACCCTGCTCATGGTCCTTGCTTGCATTATTAATCATGTTAAAGGTTGATCTGTTATGCAGAGTCCTGTGGTGCTTGGACTTTGGCGAATTACCTGATTGCTTTTCGAGAGAAGCACACCCACAGACAAACTGGTGGGGCATGGTCTAAAAATGTGCCACGCACCAAGACATTGTGCCATATAAGTCTAGCCATCAGTCTGAAATGCGCCGCCATTGGTCAGCGTGTCCACACTGTTCTGATTGGCCATGAGAGCAGTAGTGGTGTCCTTCCACATGGTTAAAATGGGTGTGAAGCACCATAACAAGTCCTTGGTCCCAAACTGGTAACCGCCCAAATGTGCAGATTCAACTTTGTGGTCTATGTGACAAAACGGTTTAGTCAGCTGAGTCGAATTCTCCTGAAGAAAACTCCCAAGTTTCTAGGCCTTACAGGCATGATTAAATCGACAGAATCATATGTCAAGTCCGTATATCATTACTTTCAGTGTTCATCTGCAGTGAAGACTTCTCTAAGGTCCATACCAACAGAAGCAGTGGGTGGTATTTGCTGAGTCAACATCCTCTTGGCTCTCTGAATTAACACGTAAAAACCCACAAGACAGCATTACATAACCATTACGTTACATTACACTTAACTAATGCTTTTATCCAGAGTGACTTACAGTTATTTTAGGTACAGGGTACAGTCCCTGGAGGAATGTGGGGTTAGATGGCTTGCTCAAGTGCACCTCAGGATGAGGGTGCAGGAGAGCACTAGGCTATTAGTTATTTACACCCCCACCCACATTCTTACTGGGACAGGATGCTAAGGTCTGGCTGTTGACCGTGGAGCACATCTGGTTCTCACCTATCAGAAATGTTATGTTTCTTTCTGAAATCTAGCTGTGCTCTAGCTCTGAAATAGGGATTTTGATCTTTGGCAGAAATGATCATAACATGTTCAAGTTACTATGGAGGATTACTGTCAGCCTGCACAGTTTTCCATGAAGTCAAAGCAAGTTACACGTCAATTAATATTTATGGATAGCCCCTAATTACACCACAACCAATGTCTTGGGTTCTAATAGTTTAAATTTCATAAAAATTGACAGATACAACAGTTTGTAATCATATCATACTATGTGAAATTTTGGTGCATATTAGGGCTCTGTTTTTTTAGAAACTGGGAAGTTAAAAGCAGTTTTTGTCTTAACTCACTGAAACCAAAATATTACACATTATGGTAAACTACAACTCAGTTCGCAATTTAATATTTGTAGTGAAGCGACACTTAGCAAGAAAACATAAAGGCACAAATTCAACATGTCACTTGCCTTTTTTTCGGCCAAAAAAATCTCCTTAAATGTAAATTTCTTATTATATTTAGGATACGCCTCTGAATTTGCGTTAAATTTGGTTCATACGGGGTGCTTTAATTTAACCAAACAAGAATGATAAATTATCATACAATACCATGCATCACATTTTCAGAAATGCATGACAAACTGCGCGATAAAACTTTGGCGAAATCACGTACGAATTGTGTTACCCGCTGCCCATGAGATGGCAAATCTGTGGTGAATTTGTTGCGGTAGAACTGTAGCTGGCTCTACGGTTAGACCATTTTCGCCTGCCGGGGCTACGTTCCTACAAAGTTACATGCTACCTGGTTTTGTTTCAGTTTCCTGGGAGTTGTGGAGCTAAAAATGGCGAAGAAAAAACACACGGATTAAACCTACATGACCATGCCGATGCAAGCGACAGTTATAATAAAACAAAATAAACGTCCTAAAAGTCCGTCGCCCCTATTTTAACGTATCACACGCATAGACTGTAGATCACACGCTACCCACGTGGAATCATCGCGCAATTACAAACGTTTGCGCATGCCTACTTGATTTTGGGGTAGGTTGGTTGGTTTGTTTATGCGCTGTAAAAGCGAAAGCGTAATGGCGGCAGGCAGACTGTAATGAGCTAGCAAAATTAGCCAGGAATCCTCGCCTAGAGCTTTGAAGAGAACCGAGGGTTGGAATAGACTGTAGACTTTCTTTTAGATCTTCTCGCCACAATGCAGATCACATTGAAAACCCTCCAACAACAAACCTTTAAAATCGACATTGACGGAGAAGAAACGGTGAGAGCTTGAACCCATGCATTTGTCGGAAGGGGGTGGAGGGACTCTCCGCTGAGTTAGCTTGCTAACTAGCTGGGCAGTCAGCATATAAACGTTTCATTTCATTTCGAGATGTTAAACATTCAGGGTGTTTTGTCAGCTCATCTAAGAGGTCAAGCTTCATGGGAACTGCGCTACTTTGCATCGCATTTTCATTTCCCTTTTGTTGATTTCGGGTGGATAATATGTAACTTTGTCAATTAAACGAGGGGCTAGTAGTAGTGGGTTGCAGGCTGAGTAATGCTAGCCTGTAGATCGATAGCTTTTGTATTAACTAGCGTTGAAGGATACACTTATGTGGCTAACTTGTTACCAACATCCTGTGAACTAAGAGTGACAGTTCCTGCACAATTTCAGGTGCTGTTCTCGAAATCTATTTACTAGTCACTGAAGACGTAAAGTTGACACACTTTAGCCTTCGGTTCAAGAGTCCGTTGGTATTGGCTAATTCTAGCTGAGTTAGCTCGATGGCTAACAACTTTCATAACTGACTAGCTAACGATTTGTATTGTATGGTAACCCTAGCGCTAACATGCTAGCTGATGTTGCCATCACGTCACGACGGGAAAAAGTCAGCCTAATGTTCAAAACATATACACATAAGTTCCCCCCCAGTAAGTCGGATATTAGGCTACATTAGAGGCGTGTTTATCACCCATTCGTTTTGAAGTTATACGAACAAAGCCATTTTGCAAGTTTGTCAAGAAGCCATGCTAACCTACAGCCAGTGAAAATTTAATGGCCTTCGAAATGGGACTAGCAAAGAATCAGCCAGATTAATTGGCTAGTGGAACTTAATGCCAGCATATGCACCCTTTTTCTTGCTGAAAAGTCCAGTGTTGATGTCTGTGTGAGGCCTACGGTACTACGTATTCACTTGGGTGTTTTGTTCACTTCTTAATTTGCAACTAGTGGCCCACCATTGATTAGTAATCATGTTTAACAGTGGGAGGCTACGCCTAAAAGTCCAAAGTCAGGATGCTATATATTTGACAGGTAGGCTTTAGCCCGTCTAGAAGGATGCATGTATGGTCGGCTATGTCATTCAGTCATGCAATGACAGGGTTGCTTACAATTGCACATTCTATAGTAACTTGTTGTGCAGGCTCCTGAGATGTGATAGGCGACGTTGTTGCAGTCTATTGTAGACTGCCATAGTGTGGGACAGAAATTGTGAAATATTTGCATTTCTTTTTTTTGTGTGGACAGTGCACGATACTGTGGCACATTCTATGGTACAATTTCAGTAATGCTTGTTTTGTGTGTTTGCGGTTTGTTCATCTTGCCCTTAGGTAAAGGCCTTAAAGGAGAAAATAGAAAATGAGAAGGGGAAGGAGGGTTTTCCAGTTGCGGGACAGAAGTTGATATACGCAGGTACAGTATCCGCTACATTTCCTTGTCTTCTATGTACTGGTATGTATGTTGTGTTGTGAGAATATGTCTTCAGTTGAGTTAAAGTCACTGCAATTCCTTTACTAGCCTAAATCCACTTGAAAACGTAGCAGAGAAGCTGGGTTGTATCTGCAGGTAATTTCCAAATTGAAGACTCATGTAGGGACTAGTAATATGCATTGGGGGAAATCATTCACATGTCAACATCTAGAGGAGAACATCTTCAAACAAAAAAAAGAACGCTGTCTAACAAAGACATCTAGTATGCTCACGTCAGTAATAGATCAAGTAAAAGGTTGGAGTTTGTTTCTTTGTGCCCTGGATCAAAAGCTGCAGCATTTTAAAGATAATGGGAAGTAGACTGTCACACCTGAGCACACGTGGTTAAAATATACATCATCTCAAAGTAATTGCAGCAGTATCTTAGTGATTTAGTGGGGCAGCCGTGGCCTACTGGTTAGGGCTACGGGCTTGAAACTGAACGGTTGCTGGTTCGGTCCCTAACCAGTGGAGCATGGCTGAAGTGCCTTGGAGCAAGGCATCTAACCCAACACTGCTCCCTGGGCGCTGCTGCAGGCCCACTGCTCCAGGTGAGTGTGCTCACTTCACTGTATGCTATGTCATTCACTAAATCACAGATTAGGATACGTGCAGAGACCAATTTCCATTAAGGGCTATAAAAAGTATATAAATTAAGTTATATTATTTAAGGTAGTAACATTGATTAATAAAGGAGTGATGGCATAGTCAATAAAGTCTGGTGTACACTGAATGTTTTTTGACATTGAAGTTGCTGTGACAAACTATCATTTTACAAATAGAAGGTTATGCAGGTTACCTATGCAGGTTATAGCCTAGAGGGCTTTATCTGGCTGAACCTGTAAACCTAATTTTCCTGTAGTTGAGGCCAACTTACTCTAAACTGTAAAACCCATTAACTAGGTAGATTAGCTAATGACAGTTTGATAGCACCAAATTACACAGTCTGCCTGTGACTTTCTGCCATACACAGTGACTGAAATGTACACAGCTGTTTGGATAATAAGCTGATCTGTGTACAACCACAGAGTTACATAGCTAACACAATCTATATTGCAAAGCCAATGGAAAAGCTATGTCAAACGTCACATGCATGTCTATAAAAGAAGCAGGTTGTTTACAGGATGCAGTCCAGTCTGGATGTTAAAAATGTCAAGGGTGTGCATCTACTGGGTGAATTACCGCAGTCAGTTTGTTGGGTGATGTCACCGCCTCTGAAAACTGGTTCAGTTTCTCTTTAAAGCTCTCCTATTGAAAACAACAGCATCTGTGCCTGTTTTTTATTGTCTATGGTTATGGCAAGGGACTGAAGTGGGCAGAGCCGGGCCTAAGTTCAATTGTGAAAGGTTTTGGTTTAACTAGATCAGTAGCATGGCCCAGGAAGCCCTGTAATGTGAACACAACATATGTCATTACAGTGTGAAGAGACGATGCAGTTCTTGTTGTTGGAACTGAACACAAGGAATGAACAGTGCTGCTTCTGATGTTCCAAACTTAACATTTGATGTAACTGCAGTTCATCAGAGCTGTTCTAAAATGGCATACCATATTCTGAGGTATTGATGTAGCCAATGTTGTATGCTCTTGAGAATTCAATTTGTGCAACAACTGTATAGGTGTATGTAATAAAATGTTAACAACATTAGGAAAATCCTACTTTCCCTTCTCATAACATCAGTAAAATTCTGCTTCATGCATTGTAATAAGCAATTTGTAAGATAAGGCTGTCATTCCGGCGTGTCTTGTTTAACCATTTTAGGACCGCGTGTTAAAACATCAAAGTTTATCAGTGACACAGATGTCTTGTAAAGCAATATAACCAAGCTATGAATTATTTACATTTTTCTTTGAAAATTTGTTGGAAAGTGATCTTAAGGCTGTCATGTACAGTATGTGACCGATGAATGATGACATGGTGGATTGAAGATTGCTTGAGTGTTGTAGTATGAACATGTTAGGCAGACCTGGAGCACCTACTGTTTTTACTGCCAGAATCAGGACATTAATGTCAGATTTTCACCTGTTTCGTCATCAGATCTCATGACATGAAGTTATTTTCTACTTCACAGGCAAAATCCTTAATGATGATACAGCTTTGAAGGAATATAAAATAGATGAGAAAAACTTTGTGGTCGTCATGGTAGCAAAGGTAAGTGGTATCGAGTTTTTTTTTTTTAAGTTTTAAAGGCAATCTCTCTGAATACAGTGTGTTCATATTTCAAAACCATCGGTTTAATTGGAGACGAAATGGACATCTTTGTAGACTTGACACTTGATGACAAATGATGAGGCTGATGTTATATTATTATAGATTTCCAATTTATTCCCGGTGATAAATTAGGTGAATTTGAGCTGTCTGTAAGGGCTCTGGGTTGGCCTGTGAAGTTACTTTATAGATCTTCCCGTGTTCATAGAAGTAGGATCTTGTTGTCTAGTGATGTCTAGTGCCAATCCATAAGGAGGTTTTGTCATTGTAGATCCCACAATCACACTCAGTGTAGTACCTCACAAAGGCAGCCTTTCTAGATCAAAATCGTACACAAGACAGATAACCAGACAGCACTTTATTGAACAAATACTAAATAGTAAAATGTCATATTAAAAAGTTATTCATGGCAGAACAGGTGTTACTGGTTCTATGATGGAACCACACCAAAGTTCTGTCAGCTATGCAAAACCCATTTTGCTATCAATGTTTTATTTGAGACTGCGTGGGTCTTTGCAAGAGATCATGCAGTCTATGGGTGCCTGTTAACTAGCAATGTCCCCATACATTTACAAATTTTCTACTTTTCCACTCTCCAGAATTTGTAACTGGACACTTTTTTGGCAGTTCTCCACCAGGGGGCAGTATCCCAGTGTCTGGGAGAAAGCTTTAGCTTAATGGGCTGGTGAAAGGCCATGGCCCCCATTGACCTCAGTTCTGTCCTCAAAAAGTGGCAGAGCTCAAATCAGGGCTGCTACGTTCTTGAAATGGTTCTTCACTGCCATTGTCAATATATGTTGTTACTCTAGCAGCACCTTGGTGTTGGAAGCGTTGTTAGAATGTTTAGACATTCGGGGCTTAGTCCCCGCACCCCACCCAGCGCACACACTTAACACTCAGTAATGTACTGCAATCTCAACAGACCCAGGAACTTGCGACTGATATTGTGTTTGCTATTTTTGGATGTAGTTCTTACGTTTATTGAGCCTGATGGATCCAGGGTAATTATAACACACTGGGCTATATCCCCGAATGTTCAGGTCTACCAAGGCCACCTGTGTTTGGAAAAGTTCCGTGTTCAAATTCAGACATAACTGGACGTTAATCTCTCTCTGTTCCTCAGCCTAAGTCAGCCCCCTCTGCAGCTCAGCCTTCTCCTGCTACCCCGGCCGTCACCAGCTCCAGCACTACCGCCCCCACCACCCCCTCCAGTGCCGGGGCCACAGCTGTGGAGAACCCCCCCGAGAGTGCCTCCAAGGAGGACAAGCCTGCCGAAGAGAAGCCCCCCGCCAGTGCCACACCTGCCTCCACGCCCACCCGGTATTTGCCTTTGGGACGCCCTTTTTTGTCCAAATGCTTATGTGATCCTATTTTGTCGAGCTCTCACTGTGTTAAAAGGTGACACATAAAGGAGATCTCACCTGTTCTATTTTTGCTTTTTTATTCCTTTTAGAATGAGTCGTTTTTTTTTTTTTTTTTTTTTTTACCTTTATGTAATGAAATTCTTGCTGGCCACGATCTACCACATCCAGTTGGGGATGCACACTCTGTTAGGTTGTTCCCAGTAGCCTAGACATCACTAAAATGTGATTAAAATTAGCCTAGGTTTTTATTTGGCCCTTGTCACAACAATCAGTCTTTCACTGACATCCCCACTCGCTGTGTTCCCATTTACCATCAAAGCCTTTATTGCTGCTAATTTAAATCCAGTGCCGATAGACCAACATTTTTGCAGAGAACTTTCCACTTTGGTTGGTAAAGTCATAGCCAATTTGTAATTGTCCAAACCAAGACAAGTTTCAGTTTTTATTTATTTATTCTTCCCTGTGCATGACACAGGGAGTGACCCCACAGAGTGTGTTTAGTATCAGTTGAGGGAGTAGTTGTGCAGTAGAATGGAGGGCCTCTGGGGTAAGGCTTTTCCATAGATAAGCCACCTCTCTTTGAGGTTTGCACAGCTGTTGCACTCTTGCAAAATCAAATGTACACCAATCAAAAATAGTCAAGAAATTGTGGTAATCACATTAAATACGATAAATTGTGCTGCAAGTTTAGCCTAAATGAAAGTGTTTATGGAAGGAAATTTTGGTTGCTTGCAAATGTGGAGAAATATTGCTTAGATTTGTTTTTTGTGCGTTAACTATTGTATACCATCTTTTACAGTTCCCCAGCAAACGTTAATATATTTGAGGAAGCAACATCTGCACTGGGTAGGTTGGGGGATTCATTTGTCTTTTTTTTTTTTGTTGCCCTTTCAATAGAATATGTACAGTGACCGTTGTCATCCATTTGTACTTAAAAAACAAATCTTGCCAACGTGTATTTGAAAAGGCCATTTCTTTAATCTATGAATATCATGTGAATTAATGGTTAAGGTTCATGTTAATGGTAAGTTCAGTATGCTGCGCCGCTTGGCTCTACTATGTTCTAATTCCGGAACGCCTTCTGTCTTCCTCAGTGACGGGTCAGTCGTATGAGAACATGGTGACAGAGATCATGCTCATGGGCTACGAGAGGGAACAAGTGGTCGCCGCACTCAGGGCCAGCTTTAACAACCCAGACAGAGCTGTGGAGTACCTGCTTACAGTGAGAAACCTTCTTAGATATCACTGGAGTTTGGGGCTAAAGACATAAGGACACAAGACTAGTTCTTCTTTGTAGAGGATCCTAGTTGCTTACAGGGAAAGAGCTTCGTAACCATCGTCATAGTTTTGCAAGTGGTGGTTGCTACAGAAGCAGTGGGTGGTGCCTAGGTGGAGTTCAGGTTGGATCCGGAGATCAGGCTTCACCTAGGTACTCCACCAATGTTTTTTGCTTTAAGCACCTTCTCTAGTTTCATACCCTGAAACAAGCGTAATTAGAGATGGCAACCTGGTCCCCAATGTTGACGGACAGGGTCATTGCAGGCGGACTGACATGCGGACATGGACGGGGGACCAGGTAATTACATGTTTACATCTACAAAGGCCACGACACTTAAAAGTTCCTCATCTTTCCAGGGCCTCCCAGTTGAGAGCGAGAGCCATACTGGTGGCGGGCAGGTGGGGAGTGCTGGGGTGGACCCCACAGCTGCCTCCACTGGGGGCCTCTCCTCCCCCACAAGCACAGCTCCATCGCAGCCCGTGGCTGCATCTGGAGGTAAGATAGTGGCACACAGACAGGTTACTTCCAGCTCTTCACAATTTCCTAGAGTTATGTAAAGTGTTTGTATGGTCATGAGAAATCATGGATTTTTCAACCAGCAAATTCCAGTGGTGGGAAATGTATACAAGAATAAAACCAGGGTTTTTTAAGACTTTTTGGACCTTTTTACATTGATAAATGTATTTCAATTAGGGTAGACTTTAAAAAAAAATGCCCATCAAACATTACTTTAACATTTTAGACAGAGGAGTCCCTTTACTTCAGAGAACACAACACACATTTTGGAAATTAGCTTGTTTGCCAAGGTGACATTGACACTACATGATTTTCAGCCCAATTTGCCAGCCTCTGACATCTTTTATTCCCCTGTGAACCACAGACAGAAATCCTAAATTGGATCCACCAATGCAGTTGATCAGCAATGACAAACTTTTAAACAACAATAATGTTTTAAAAAAAGAAATGCTTAAAGACTTCTTTTGATGTGACAGTGTGCCATTGACAATGAATCTGTATGCTTACTCTTATTTGATAGAGCGCTGAGATACGGTTGTCAAGCACAATATAGTTATTTATTCATTTGCACATGATGTTGCTTATATGATGTGAATGATCTGATGTGCATGACATGATGTTGCTCATATGATGTGTTTGATCTGCCAGCCAACCCCCTTGAGTTTCTGAGGAACCAGCCCCAGTTTCAGCAGATGCGCCAGATCATCCAACAGAATCCCTCTCTGCTACCAGCTCTCCTGCAGCAGATAGGCAGGGAGAACCCCCAGCTTCTGCAGGTATTAATGCTCATAATGGCCCGGTCAAATAGAATGCTACTTTCTAGGGATGCAAATTATCGATTAATTAATTCATCATTAGTTGACTGGCCTTGACGATCGATTAACGATTAATTGATAAGCGGCGATTTCTCCCTGAATTTCAGTGTTTTAATAGAGTCTATAAGAATATAAGCTAAATGTAGTTAAAATACTGAATTCAAAAAATGTTATATTTCTTAATGAAGGATTTATTGTACCATTAGGAACACAGTGCCGACAAATGCATGTATGTTGTATGACATACATTTATAGAAATTACAGCTATTTTTACATGAAGCTAAATTGTGGACTGGCTCATTTGTTGCATTTAAAACATTTATTTATTAGAAACATAAAAAGAAACAGAGGACATTCTAAACAGAGAGCTAAACAGAATATTATTTAGCTTTATACCACGGCTCCCTTCAAATTCACATTGTGAATTGTTCTTTAGAACGGTTATTAATTTTCTACATAGGCACACCTATGAAGTAGTCCCTGCTTTTAGACCATATCACGTTTATGCATCAATGCGCCAAGTTCGTGGTGGACTGTAAACAAACAAATGATGCGCAGATGGAAGAACACAGAGTTGCAATGTTATATTAGCCTGGTAAACCCGCCCCTCGTACTTCATTTCATTTCGTGCAGAGGGTCTAAAACGGAGACCATCAGAAACGATTTGCTGGAGGTGTGGACTCTGCTGAAGTTTTAAAAAAGTGCCTCTGCCTTTACCCAATCGCTAACGCCTAGTCGTCACGTATGCAATTAGCCTACCTACGCACTACAATTCAAATGTAGCACACAAGGTCAACGTCACAGCTAACGAACACACCCCCTGTTCGCTGATTGGATCGATGTTTCTGGAACATCGCAAATGTACCTCAAGAGATTCCGGTCCAGACCCTCTGCACGAAATAAAATGAAGTACGAGGGGCGGGTTTACCAAGCTAACGTTATATCTGAGGTCGTCTTTTAGTGTTGTCACGCTGCATTTGGGCTTTCTACGAACGTGATTTTGCTAAGCAAGGCTTAACAGAACTTTGGAGTAGCCAGCTTGACTACCAAAGGCATGGAACTAACGACTGGGTCATGGCCATAGCAATCATGGTACATATCCTGTCAGTAATGCCCTCTGCTCTCCTATCTTCACATGCTCGCCTTTACAACAGTTCTGTGATTCTGATGCACTAATTCCATGAAGCACAGCTGCATGCACGCTGTTGAGGTGGTAACTCAGTGAAGTAGTTGAACTGTTGTATTTAAACGTTGCACCACGCAGAGTACATTTGGCTTCTTTTCGTCTTGACCGCTTCGTGGTTTTTGAGCTGTCTCTCTCATGTTAGCATTTCACGTTGTGGTCAGCGGCGCCCTCTATTAGCGATACCACTAGTGAAAAGGACAATTAACTGACAGTTAATTTAATTTATTCAACCAAATTCTTATCGACAATTAATCTATAGTCCATTAATTGTTTGCATCCCTACTACTTTCTGATTGGCTGGCGGGGTATGCATGAATTGCATCGAACCGTTCAGCTATGGAAAGTAGTTCTAAAATTCTGGCATTAAGTTTAAGCACCGTTCCATGTCAAGAATGGTAACTAATAACCATAGAATGGTAACTATAACAACCAATATAACGGTTACATTTCTGCTCTATTTTTTAACGACAGGTTGCATTAAACAACAGACAGTGATTACTAATTGTAAAGAAATTGTAGGATGATTGAAATAGTTCCTAGCAGTTTTAAATGTGTCTTACATTCGCAAGTGTGGTAAGCGGGCCATAAGCGGGATAACAGCCTTTGAGGCGTGCATTCGACGGAATTAATCAACTTGGCAGAGCTTTGCATCGAGAAGTTATTTGCCTCCACCACCGTTCACCCTCACATCTTTTCAGCATGTGCTAAAGACAGTAGTCAGTATGTAACACTTGTGACTGTGGATCTATTGCTCGTGGTTTTATTAGTGGAGTTGCTGGAACCCCATTATATTTGCTCTGATTTTAAGCATTATTATTAGGGGTGTGAAAAAGTATTGATATTGCAATACTTTGGTTCACAATATACTATATCGATTTCTGACTCCAACAATCGTTTTTTAATCAAATTTAAAAAATTGTTTAAACTATTTTATATTAGTAAAATATATTACAGCTCTGTCCTCCAGTAGTTTGTTCAATTTAATTTCATTTAAATTATGTAAATTTAAATCCTATACAATGTTTGTGTAAGAGAGTAAATATTTTTGTTATAATGACAGCTACCTCGAGATGTTTATTTTCAATACTATATTAAAATAAACTGAGTTACAAATTCAGTTGCTCTGAGTTATGTTGATTTAATTCAGTTTTGATAAGATTTAAGACTATCCAGATGGTAAACAGCAACTGATAATGATCTCTATTTTTACATTTTTGCTGAACTATGTAGAATATCGCAATATATTGCAATATACCCAGTAGCTCAATGTATCGTGATAGTTGTATTGTGACAAATGTTTTGTGATCGTGAACTCTTTGCCAATACCCACCCCTAATTATTAGCGATTTCCCCTGTAGAGTTCATTCTGCACCTAAAACCATTAACACCTACAAACAACATATCATCTTTGGTCCCAACGCATTGTACAACCTCAATAACATAAAATCCGAATTCGACAGACTAATGTGGAAGACAGAAACGTGATGAGTTTGTTACGTTTCTGGTAACTAACGTGGACATAGGCTAAGATTCTATGACTGTCCTCTCTAACCCTCTTCTCGTCTTCATCCTGTGCTCCAGCAAATCAGCAGCCATCAGGAGCAGTTCATCCAGATGCTAAACGAGCCGGTCCAAGAGGGCGGGCAGGGGGGCGGTGGGCCGGAAGGTGTGGCGGAGGCCGGAGGAGGTCACATGAACTACATCCAGGTGACGCCACAGGAAAAGGAAGCCATTGAGAGGGTAAGGCTTGAATTTGGAACAGGACGTATCTGATAAAAGCAAAATGCCCCAAAGTGTTGCACTGATTTAGTCGTTAAAGTGTTTTTGGGAGCATGTTTAAGTGTGCAGACTTTTCTTCCCCTCTCCTGTTTTATGTACTCTTGTTTGGTCCAGCACTCTTGAGTTTTAGTTCCTCGATGAGCATGCCTTTATACAGACATGAATTTGTACCTTGGACTTACGACCAGAGGTGGACAAAAAACACCTTGAGAAAGTAAAAACCCTGCCACAGGCGATTTCACTAATTAGCTAATTAACCTGGTTGAAGACTTGTGCTAATTAGGATCAGCTGCTTCATTGAACAGGCTGGAACAAATATGTGGCAGGACTACAACTTTTGGAACCCAGATGTCCTCCTCTGTATACGACATGGATCAGAGAACAAATATCTCTGAATTACTTGTCATATCATGTTGAACTTGAAGACTGCAGTCTGGCCACTTGTGACCTGTGTTTTGTGTGTTTTGTTTCGTTGTAGCTAAAGGCTCTGGGATTCCCCGAAGGACTTGTTATTCAGGCCTACTTTGCTTGTGAGAAGAACGAGAACTTGGCTGCAAACTTCCTTTTACAACAGAACTTTGATGATATCGACTAAAGGGAGAAATAATTGTCTGATTCCCCCCTCACCCCCTTTTTGTCAGTTTATCATATTGGAGAGAAAAAAATGGGCCATCAACAGTTTCATTAATTTTACTCCAATTCTCCTGCTTGATAACACTGGATTGTCATCTCCGTCTATACCCAAGAGCTGCGCTGTCCTTCTCTAAGATCACCATCAATAAGTAAAGATGAACTTGCTTTATCTGATATCAACTGTGTGCTACCTGATTCTTTTATTATTTAGCACAAACACTCTTTTCTGTCATTACAAGGAAGCTAAAGACCAGTTTAAAATGCGTTGATAGCTGATGTTCTTCCTAAGTTTAGAGATGGAGCCTAGCTGGGATGTTTTGTTTTGGCTTCTGCATAAATGTTCCTGTTTGATTTCTCTCTTCCCTTCTCTTTCTCTGTCTTCAATTGACCAATATAGGGATCCAAAATTACTCAAAATGCTGTTTAAATGACAGTAAAGATTTTTAAACAACATGCATTAGTTTTCTGTTCTTTCTTTTGTAAACTACAAAACATCAAATTCTTTTTGTGTAGTGCATGCAATACAGACAAATCTGACAGCCAGCTGCAGTACAAGAGCTATGATATTCTCACTTCACCATAAGGAATGCAACACATTTGATTTAATCAAACCCATTTAAGGCATGTATATGGCTCACATAGTTTACATTAGTTGACAGTTACTGTCTACAATTTGTCATTTTTACAGAGAAATAAAACTTTTTAACAAAATGAATAACGCCCTGATTTATTTATGGAAGCCTGTGGGCTGTGTTCATTGTTTCTGGTGTGAAAATGAGTTATAAAAGTCTGGAAAGAAATCAGCTTCGAATTAGGTACTCATCTTTTTATGCACTCCATTTTTATATTCTATTTTAATGCACATTTTAAAGATGGCTTAAGTGAAAAAATATTGTTGAAAGGAAGGCCTTAAGAAAGGCAACACCAGATTCATGATGTGTTTTTTTTGAAGTGCAGAATTGTTGCTGCTTTGTTCTTAAAGATCCCATTTTCCTCACAGTCCCAATGATGACAGTGACAACTCATCAGAACTTGGGCTACAAGCAGTGTTGAGAAATGTCCAAATTCAGAATGAAATGTTAGGTGTTTGACATAAGGCTGCAGATATGCTTGCTTGTACAGTACATGTGTGCCCTGTATTTGCTATGTAGATTGTGTATGTCCATGTTTTCAGAGGATGCAGTAAGCGCTTGAAAATTGTCTACACGTGTGTTGTGATGTGTGCCCTGTAGTGAAATTATCCAGTAATGCAGGAAAACAATTACCCAGGTTCACATTGCCAATATTAGTTATGCTGCATTGTAGTTGGCTGGGAGTTCACCTACATATCAATATTTGTATAGTGGGTAAAAAAATAGAATTAGTCTAATTTTTGGATATGTTGTGGTTGAGCTAAAAAGAATCTGTTTCGGAGTCTAAGAAGTGCATGGATGCTGAATATCATTCCTCTGTACCTCTCTGCTTTGGCTGTCCGAGGTGTACTGTTGTGGGTTCCGGGCGGGCCACTGTCATCACTGGAGATTCCTGGCATTCCCAGATTTCCCACTTTTGCGAGGAAACATTGCTGCAGTGCTGATGATGTCACACAGAGGTTTGGCCCTCTGTGGGTGCTGATCATGTTTTTCTGCAGTCATTTTCCCTCTCTCTGCTCCATCCTCCATCTTCATGTGAAGCTTCACATCACCAGAGATACATTATTTGTCTAATTGCTTCAAGACAAGAGAGAGGAATGAGGATGGAGGAAGCAAGGTTGATTGAGCAAGGAACCACAGGTGCATCCTTTCTGGAAGTTTTTCTGAGTGAGGTGAGGTGTCCTCTGAGAACTTTTAAAAATACCATCCACACATGATGTTGATGGAGGGAGGGGTAAGAAACAAGGAGAGAATGAAAGGAACCAGGAAAGGATGTGCAAATTAAGAAATGGGTAGCACTCTATGACTCCCTTTTGTTACCTGTAACAACTAGAGGCTTCATAACTTTCTACGGTGGTGCTACAAGGGTGGGTAGTCTAAAGGAAGAGTGCTTACAAGTTCCACACAGCTGACGTATTCCCTTATGGTGCTGAGTTTAGTTTTACATACAGTGCTGTGCAAAAGGTTTAGGCAGGTGTGAGAAAAAATGCTGTCAACTAGGAATGCCTTCAAAAATGAAAGTGGTAATCATTTATGTTTATCCATTAACAAAATGCAGTGAATGAACACAAAAGAAATCAAAATCAAATATATCAAATATATACTTGCATACCATTTTTGAAGGAACTCGGCTGGTAGCTTGCTCCAAAGATCTTGAAGAACTAGCCACAGATCTTCTGTGGATGTAGGCTTCCTCACATATACAACCAATTTGGTGTAATTGGTTGATTATACACCTGACTATAATCCTGCAAAATACCTGACTTTGTGTGTACCCCTTTGTGTGAATTGATGCTGGTTTGAAGGCACCTGCCTAAAGCTTTTGCACAGTACTGTATCTTTTTAGCCATCCACATGTTTACTGTTAAAACCCCCATGAGGCTGAAAGGACTTGATGGGCATAAGTTGTTTTTTGACAAATGTTTTAGGCAGATGCCTTCAAACCAGCATCAATTCACAATTGAAGGCATTCCTAGTTGACAGAATTTTTTCACACCTGCCTAAAACTTCGAAAAACATTCTAAAAATAATTCTTAGAATAATTTTGCATAGAAATTATTTTATGACAGCACAGTTGTCATCAACACTGGGCTCTCCCTTGGCCCCACCCCCTCACTCGCCACCCCCCCACTTACTCCTAACTCCCAGAGTGTACTCTCCTGCTTCAATCAACAGGTCCTTCCCTCTTGTACCTAAACACTTCATTCAGCAGTGTCTCTCGCTACACTTTGGACTATGTGGATTCACACCACATCCCCAAATGACTCTGTAGTGCTGCAGGATTAAACTTCTGAGCTTTGTTTTGTTAGTTTTGTGCTTGTAAACATTGTTTGGATCACTTGTATTGAACAGTTTGTGTTTGGATTACAATCACTACCTGCAAGTATATTCTTCTATCTATACTCTCTGTGTTAATGGACTGTTAAGCTCCTCTGTGTGTTTTCATGTTACTCAGCCAAGCTTCTGCGTGTTCTGCACCCTGAAAGATGTAGTTAACAGCCTTTCTACTCAACTCTGTGTTTTGAGTCTGGCTGTCCTGACAACAATGCATATAAAAGGTTTTCTCAAGACTTTCATTTCTTATATTTTTGCCATAATGACTATTGTCAGTAAAATCAAAAACATGCCTCATTCTTAATTACTTTGTTCTAGTCTTAATCACACATTGCAATCTTAGCACATTGCACATCTAAGTACATTTTTAACATTTTAAAAACACCAACCTCTAACCAATCCATTGATTTTATTTGCCCATAGCTGGTTGCAGTTCATGTTCTGTGTGTTGTAAACAAAATGAACTCTAGGTGGCAACACTGACCATGCAATAAACACTCTGACTGTGCGTGTCTATTACACATGACAAATTTGATCAGCCAGTAGCCTATTCAGAAACAGGAGCATGAGTGCTAAGGTTTTTGTCTGTTTTTTTTTTAAACAGAAGTAAGCTTCATGTATGAAATGTTTAAATGATTTTAAAGATTAGTCTTTGACACACTTACAATCTACAGTATATGGGAAATTGCTGTTACTAATGTTTGCTCCCAACATCCACAGTGTGCCAAGTGACAAATATAAGTTTCTTGAATGAACATGTCATAGGACTTAACATAGCCTATATAAACACGTCTGTCATTTGCAGTCTAGCAGTTTTGCAGTAAGGGGATGGACATGGAATTTGGAATAAATGTATAGGACTCCTTGTTTAATAATCCTTTTACCCTTTATACGTTAATGTCAAGGTACAAATGTATGCCTAAACCATCCTCAACCATTCCTCAAACATGGTGTCAAGCAGTTCTCTGGCCTTTGTTATTTGTTCTCTACCTTACAAACACTTTTTAGTTTTTGCCACTCTGGTTGTCTGTTTTGTTTGTCTATAACTGAGTGTGCATAATTGCCCACATTCAATCATCTTACTGTCTAAAGCAGTGTCTTTCTGTCTATTTCAATCTTTTCCTTTCAGTAGCCAGATATTGCTTTTCCTTTTAAACTCTTCTCTTGAAAACTGTCAAGAGGGCCATCATCACAGTGCCTCTTCACTTCTGCTAAGATTGGTATGTTATGTTATGAGTATTATTTAATGAGGATTCCACCTGAAGATGTTTGACATACCTGTTCCTCAGTCAAGAGGTTCTGGGGTTCTTAACTCATGCTCAGCTGTCCACATGAAGCTTCTGTGTTGGGAAAGAATGTCATGGCCACATTTTCAAAATATCTTCTCTTTTACATTTCTTTTCTTGGCATTTTAATTTATTGATTAGTTTCACAAGTGCACTGGAGAATAAGCCCAAAGAAGGTCATTCAATTTTATTTCTTCATTAAACAGCACAGCAGTTTCCAGCTGCCCAATCTTGATTTCAAAAGGGTTTTCAAATAGCTATTTAAAACACAATATTTAAGGATTGCGTAACATAATGTGCTGCTGAAACAGGAATGATGGAGTAATGGCAGAAAATAGGCCCCTCAAATGTTGATCTTCCATTAAAGTCCAACTATGTAAATATCCATTTACAACAAAAGCAACATCTAGACTATTTGTCTGATTGATTTAAGTTTTTTTCTTTATTTCAAAAGCAAGGACATTTTTCGGTTATCACTTTTGAACAATGCAATAATAATTGCAGATTCTTCACAAGTGTCTCTCATATTCACAGAAACAAAACTGTTGGTGCAATTAAGTGAGGACGTTTAGGACCAGATGTAACCTGAAAATGTATATCACTAATCGACCAATGCTTTTGATAACACATGGAACAACAACAAATGATTTACTGAAACGTTTGCCTTTCTTGGCCCTTTTTGATTTGCTAATAAAACATCACAAAATCAAGACTCTCTATAAGGCTCAATGTTTATTCCTGTTTACAGAGTACTGAATACATAAAATACAAAACCTTTACAAAATATTATTAACAAATATACAAAACTGAGTATTATATTACATTATTTGCCTATAACAAAACTTTTGTTCAGAGCTGTGTTATTCTTATTTGTAACATTATTTTTTTCTTTCATTCATTTTTATTTATTTATTATGTATTTATATATATATAACTTTTTTACAAAAATATGCATGTCATATATTGTCAAAGTATTGCACTTTTTAGCCACAGTGCAGCTAAAATTGCTGTTACCATTCAGACGCCTTATGTTCACCTGATTGAAGACGAGATGTGAAAGATACATCAAACCCAGGAAATGCACAGATAATTAATTACATGGCACTTTGACATTTTTGTCAAATCAGTTTTCCTCTTTGGTACCTTTTTAAAACACTGTTCAGTCAATGAGCACCATCCTTTGACAGTTAAACATGTCTGTACCTGAAATTAATGATTTGCAGAATTAATATAAAAATAGATTTATTAGACAGTAGGTTGAACAGTGTGTATTTTGTAAATACAAATGGAATGTCTCTAAAAAAGGCCTCTGTTTTACATCATTTTGTCTGGTTGTCAACATCCCTGATATTCATATATTTCCAGTCATACTTTGGCACCTGGTCCTCCAAGTTTTGTCAATATAGTAGAAGAGTTGAATTCCAGTTCCATCCCAAAACGAAAGGTCTCCAAGTATGAACAGCCAATGGAAGACAACAAACACATCATTTAAAAATACATCTGCCAGCCCTTTCCTGGGCTACTGTTAGCCGTGGATGACACAGCTTTGTCGGGTCATTTTAGAGAGCATCTGAAAGGCAACGCATGCTTGAGGAGTCACACGATTGCGCTTTTGTGGTTGCAGTTTTTAAACAGACTCATTTCCAGTGAACTCATAAGTGTCTTTTCATGTGCAGTGCAAGATGATCGGAGCGTGAGAAGGCTCGGTCACATTTCTGACATTGGAATGGCCGGTGGCCTGTGTGCTTCCTGTAGTGCCTCGTCAGCTCATCAGAGCGAGCAAACTTCCAGCCGCAGCCCTCCCAGTCACAGTGATAAGGCTTCTCTCCTGAAGAAAACACAAACGCAAACGAGTCCCATTAAAGGAGGAAAAATGTGTTTTCATCAGGCACTCTGAACAAGCACACAGACACAAAAGGCCACAAGTCACATAGAAATGTAATCTTGAGTTTAAAAGAGTGGGCCAATGAGATCTGCAGTTTTACTTATCCAATCTTTGAGTTTAACAGAGTAGGCCAATCAGGTCTGTAGTTTTATTTGCTCAGGGATCAATAGCTACCTGCTGTTTAAAAAATGGTTTATAGCACCTCTTAGCTACTACTTACACTTGCATTTTACTGTAGTGAGCCAAAAGACTTATTTAATACCCATAGAGTAACAGCTGCACTGCTGACAAAGTGTTAACTGCTGTTTTAAGATGTGTACATATCGCATCATGGTACAACATGCAACTCTATTTTATGTTTTCAAAAAGACATAAGTGACTATGAACAAGAGCTGTAAAAAGACATAAGATCTGTTTTCCTCTTGGTGTGCTAAGCATAACAGCATAACTATGCATTCATGGGTAAGCATTGTGTTATACCAATCAATGGTACTATTTAATGTACAGAACTACGTTTAGATAACCTGGGTCATTTTATTTACAAGGCTGTTAACATACTCTCCAGACCAAACAAACTATAGATGGTGGCACATACCAGTATGTGTTCTGTGATGTGCTTTGAGATGTGAGCTCTTGGTATAGGTTTTGCCACAGCCTGCATAGTCACAGGTGTGTGTGGCGATCCTCTTCCTGGGCCAGGAGCGCCGGCCGCGTTTGGGCTTGGGCTCCTCGGGCAAGCACTCCGCTGGGGACATGAGCTCTGTGGGAGGGAGGGGGAAGAAGAATAAGGGTGAGTGGAGTGTGCCCTTCAGGTGCAAAGAGGCACTTAAACTATACTGTATAAAAATATGAAATTATACTGTATGAAAATAAAAATAAAACCATAAAAATATGAAAACTATCTGCACACTGTTTTAGCTCCCACAGTGGCACAGTGTGTGGATATTCTTCTCTTTTATACTTTGACTTCTCAATTTCCAGCACCTGTTACCATTTTCCTTGGATGTATGTACATGTACATTCTTAGTATTTTGATCACTGACCTTGGTACTGTAGAGATGGGGGCTGAGGGAACGGAGAGAAGCCCAGAGAGGAGTGGTATCCCTGGGACAGAGGCAGCTGTTGTCGGCCTAGGACCTGAGTAGACGAGTGGTGGTCATCTGGGGATAAGGACGCAGAAGAACCTCTGGGGGCCAAGGAGTGCCCTCCGGGGGGGAACGCGTGGGAGTCCAGTCCTGGGGCTCTCTGGCCAGCCCCGTGTCTGGAAGTGACCCCTAAGTGGATGTCTATAGGCCGGGTTATGGTGCACGTGCTCGGGTTCTCCTGCTTGATCTGATGGCTAATGAAGGCCAGCGAGGGGTCCGAGACAGCGCCAGCAGCTTTGCTGACGCTAATGTTCTGGCTATAGTCTCCTATGTCCATGGTGGTTTTGACCACAAACTTCCCGTGGAGGCTGGGGCTCGGTTGCAGATAAGCAGGGTCTAGTTCTGGCCTCATGAGCTCGGCCACAAACCCCCCAGAGGGAGACACGTCAGTGATATCTGGAATGTATAGCATGTCGCTAGCAGGGCCCTGGGGAGAGGGGAGCTGGTAGGAACTGTATCCAGGAGAAGATGACATTGTTCTGGAGCCACTTGTCATGGCTTCCTGCTGCTGCTGCTGCTGCTGCTGTTGCTGTTGCTGCTGAAGCATAGTGTTCGACAGGATGAAGTCGTAATCCAGCAAGTCTAAGTCTTCTGGCTCTTTCTTGGCCATTCCTGGAGGAATTTCCTGGTCAGGGTTGCTCCCACCTGTTGGCAGGCTGGGTCTCTTTAAGTGGGACAGCTCCTCTTTCCACCGCTGATCAGAGAGGGGAGAAATACAGCCCGGTTCAGGACACACAGTCACTGCAGAAAACAGCTATGAGACTTCATGTATAATCTCAGTATCAGTGTATATAGAACTGTCTACTTTGTAAGGCACTCTGTGAAAACATGTTATCTATTGGGATGTCTACAGCTCTACAATAAAGTATCATAGGCCTATCTGACTTGAAAGGAAGAGTACAGGTCCTAATGTGATATGTAAGCTTCAACTAAACTATCTGCAGACAATGTTTGTATTTAGTTAGGTAGGGTAAGTGTATAACCTGCAACTTCATGGGGTCAGTATCAAATAGAATCCATTAAGACTTTGCTGGATATGGCCGTCGGTCTCCTCTATTGTGTCAGGCAGGGCAGACCGAACGCAGTGGAGCGGTGCATGGTGCACGCCCCTACAGCGAGTGCGGCAATGTTTCTACAAGAATAACTATAGCCTGGGCTATGACATAACCGCGCCAGCAATGAGTTTCCATAGATCGGGCATGAATCGTAACATTGTTTAAGAGTTCAGGGAAAATCTGAGATCCTAGATGTTCGGTTTATCTTTCTTCACACAAATCATACTCACTATATTAGGCGATCCCGCCGGTTTGTTCCTGACAGCTGCACCGCTGGCGAATGTGGATATGGATGGCAAAAGCGTCCCACTCAGTGCCATGTCGAGATCACTGGATGGTTGCCTGCAACAGTACAAGAGCTGGTAAATCCTTGTTACGATTTGAGGTGGGCTAATAGCCTGTTCTTCAATGAAGAATTGTATTCAGAAGCCAAGGACATCGGAGACGAACACGACGAGAAACGAATAGCTTCACGCAAACACACCTCATGAATGGAAACTTATTTTTTCCAGTGCGATTTCCTAAAAGAACGAGAGTGGTAAGAGCGCAAACGACTCCAGTCTTGACTCCGTCGTGACCTGTCCTTCTAATAAACTTAAGTCCAAGCCATGCTTGCTTGTAAACTGGCGAGCATCCGACTGTCGTGTTCAACTATGCCAGGATGCGAGTCGCTCAGGAGAGAGGCGACACTCGGGGATTCCCTCCTCTCCCTCTCGCTGTTGTGGCCATTCACCGGCGTGAGCGGCAGAATGAAGTGTCATTGCGCTGTGTCTGGCTGCACTCCCTACTTTAAATCATTGGAAGACACGCCTCTTGTTGCGCAGCAACAACAGAGAGTTAAAAAAGAGGGCAGCGCACTTGGTGACGTCACAGCGAAGCCGAGCTGTTTGTTTGTATCTGCAGAACGATGGCAACAGAGGCCCCGCACACGCCGGCGCAATTCTTCTTTTTTCCCCTAAGCCACCTAGAGAAATTGGTCCCTTTAGCCTTTAGTTCAACAATGAAAAACGTCAATGTTGTCGAAATAAGTTATTAACTCCATAATGCTTGACTTACTGTTATAGGCTTTAATAGTTAGAATACTTATAATTTAAAACTTTAATAGGCTTATGGTGTTTGCCTTTAGGCTGTAGGTTATAGCCAGGTCTGTCAGTGGTGCTTTTAAAAATAGCCTCTTGCATATACAGTATAGACCAGAGGTTTGGGCCTACCCAAGAATTTGTTACAAAAATAACTATAAATGAAAGGGTACACTAGGCTACTTTTCCTCAAGATTTCATTGCAAGAAGATATTATAAATACTTAAAACAAATGGAACTGACTACATTTCGATAATAAAGGCTACACATTGCAACGCATTTTAGTTTAGTCACAAACTATTGGGTTTGAATATAACATTGCAAGTCTGTTTTTAGTGCATTGGCTATCAACCAAAGATTCTAGAGTAGAAGGTAGCGCTCTACAATCTTTGCTATCAACATATGATGGAATTCTATTTTGTCATAATGTGATTTGCTTATGCCCTGTCTAGTTGTGACCCTATGTAGTCTTTGGCAATCAAGAACAAACTGCTGAGCCAAATTTACCATTTACTGACCAGCCATTTACTGATTCTGAGATGTTGCTGACCACTTTCGTCCACATTCCCCATTTCACATCCATTAAAACTCTTATCGATGACACATCGGATTCAGGACACAGAGTTTACTCTACAGACAGAAGGTGGTCAGGTGGGTTCAGTCCACTCTGGCAAGTGTTTGGAAAGGGCTGCAGTAGACGTTGCCCCTAGAGCCTCATTAAAGCAGATGGCAGCTTGAGCCCCACTCAGTGCTTTTGGACTACAGTCTCGCATCAATGTGTGAAACTCAATGTAGTACATTACTGAAGGGAGGCTGTGAGACTTTTTCAGTAAATAGTTTGACCATGTTAATAACCTGCTAAAAACAGAAATGTTCAGAAAGTGCTGCATTCACCATTTTGGTTTTGAGAAAAGAAAATAGGGTGCACTTTACACTATTTCACTTTTTTTTACTCCCTGCTGTGGTCATCCACATTTATCTTACACCTACAGTCAGGTATCTGTAATAGATATATATGTATAACTATTCTCAACACAGATCCTCATGCAATTCATGCAAACCAGTTTTTGGTTTTTAGAACAAAGCAGTTAAACAGTTAAATGTTGAATGTGTTTC
Source organism: Coilia nasus (assembly GCA_027475355.1). Classification (NCBI taxonomy): domain Eukaryota; kingdom Metazoa; phylum Chordata; class Actinopteri; order Clupeiformes; family Engraulidae; genus Coilia; species Coilia nasus. The sequence continues at coordinate 5,117,831 of CM050209.1, forward strand.
CAACTCATTTGGTCAATTCTGATCACTTGATTACAAATGCTGTGTTTTATTGGTATTCTTGGTTTGTTGGTACTTTATTTTTATATTATTGGTAAAAAAAAATTCAGATAAACAAAGTAATTTTATCTGGTCTAGTATGTGGTGTGTGGTGGTATGTGTGGTCTTACCCACACAAATTTTTAATGAAGCATACGTTAACGCTTGACATCCGTTGCTCCCTCCAATTACCTTTCCATGCTTGACTCATGGTAATATAAGTAAGTTATATTATGTTTGTGGAGAGATTGTGCCCAGTATAAACTCATCCCAGTGTCAATGGAGGCAGCTTAGAAGCCATGTATCGTGAGCAAACACACTTTTGTCCACCATCCTGTTATATCAGGATCTTGTCCGTTAGGTATGTCAACAAATGAGTCTTGGTTTACCTCCAGTGTGCATTTCAGTTATTCCTGTCTCAGAGAAACTCCTGAACCACACACACACATACACACACACACACACGCATGCACGCACACTCACATGCACGCACACTAACCATTGACATGCACCTTTTCACACGATGCATTTCATTTCTCATACATAGTGACCTGGAAGAGCTATTTTTTAGACTCTGCAAAATTCCTTAAGTTTAACTCTGTACTCTAGCTTTTGCAAAGGCAAGCTGTTTGAAATGCTTCAACAGAATTATTTTGTTTTACCTCACTCTGTGCATGTGTATGTAATGGTGTGTTCATGAGAAGCTCATAGTTACTCCTCATTTTAAGCAGCCAAGTCATTCAATGTTAGTTTTTCTAAAGAAAACAATTGACATGAAAAGAGAGTACTTATTCACTGGACAAAGAAGTCACTTCATTATTTATTTACATTGTACTTAGTACTCCACAGGATGTTAAACCACAATTAAAAACCTAGTTTACTTTTGTGATGTTAGCCTTCTGGCTAGTTAGGCTACAAACAATAGGAATATAGTCTGTTTCTTGTTGAGAAGTAAAAACACTTAACATGGGTAGGTTTCCAATTTCCCACTTCCCAACATCATAAACACACCATAGTTTCATTTGAGCGTAACCAAGAGATGTCCAGTATACTCTTTGTTTTTGATGAGCATGGAATCACTGGTGCATGCTTGCAAAGTGTCATGTTTTCCTATTCTATCAACAACAACTGCAGCAGATTTGGTTGAGCACACATAGAGGAGGTTCTTCCTGTCATTTGTTAAGAAAGCCAGAAAGAATTTCCTGTATTACTTTTTATTGCACTATCAGTTTCATATTTCAAATACCTTATTATGAGACACACCTACAGAAGTTGACAGAGCTGATGTCTCCACTTTGTTTTCTTTCTGCAACTGCAGTGCATTTGCAGTGATTGTGAGCGTCAGTGGGATCACCAGCACTTGTCCAGACATGTAGAGTGCCTTCTCCAAATCCACCACCACTTAAACTCACTAAATGCAAACATCTATGTGCAATCCTGCACTAGTGTAAATACAAACACACCTCAATAATTGAACACAACTCAATTGTTTTGCAATAAGTCACAATTTACCACTTACAGGACATGCTGTAGTATTAAATAGAATTTAATAAAAATCAAATATCACCGGCATTCATCCTACAGTATTTGCAACTTTGTAATGGTTTTAAAAAATTACATTGAGGTAAAGGTCAATGGAAAAAACTGCATTATACTGACCTTCAGAGGGATGATGACTGTCTAGGAGATCCTCTGAGTTTCAGAAAGTGACAGTATAGCTCTAGGCAAGGGTCTTGCATCCCTTATTCAAGGCTTCCAGCATATCTCGAACACAAGTTTACAGTCCCCCCCAACCCCAACCCCAACCCTATCTGAGATGAGATGTACGAGATCCAAATGCTGAGGTTTCAGGATAGCGCTGTTCCAGATGTTTCAGTAATTAAAAAATAGTTGACATTCTTTTCTGAAGTCCTCAGGCCTCCATAGCACATTATAATTCACAGTTTCTGAGAATCTCTGAAGCATGTCTTACATAATTGTGTTGGAGCGTCTATTTGTCTGTCTGTAGTTGTTCTCTCTCTCAGTCCATCGCTCTCACTTTGTTGCTTTATTTCCGGGTGGCTAAAACAGTTGTAATGGGCATCATTTTGGTTGTATGTGGACATGAAATTGGCAATAAAAGTGAATGAAATGTAATGAACTTAACAAACGTATAGGCCTATGTTGTTTTCTTGTTTTTGTTCCAAAGTGAAAGTGGGGACATAAAAAACAACTGCTTTTTATGTACGCCTTTATGTCAAAGTCAGTATCAAAAGACTGCTGCATGTTTGGTGAGACTGTGTTGATCTGTCAAATACCGTAGCCTACACATTGCCATAGTTAACCAAGTCGAGACAGTGACGCCCAGGTGAAAATAACCAGAGAAGGATAAAGAAACTGGGCAATTAACAGGTAAACTGTTTAACAGAAAAGAGATATAGCCTAAATAAAGTGGCTAACATCAAAGTTGTAGTTACATCTTTATATAAGGCACTTTAAAGGCAACAAAATGTGAAGATAATACATGTAAAAAAACGTGTGACAGATTTACATCAGTCACACTGCCATTATGTTCTCCTGCTAGACACTGCTCTTTTGAAAGGCTATGGGGTTGGCGATGCACATGGAGGTGGGTGGCTGGGGGGGATGGTGGTGGTGGTGGTGTATTTACAGTTTTGGCTCCGTTCAGCTGGGCAGGGCTCCGCTGCTTGCATCATGCGATATGGAGAGAGCGAGAGAGAGCGGAGCGCGCGGGAGAGAGACAGAGGAGAGCTCCTGCCGGGCTGCAGGCTGTCCAGCCTGTGTCTGCGCTGGGATTCCTCGGCTCCCTTTAAATATGCCGGTTATTTTTAGACAAACACGTAAGAGAGGCCTTGGCCTGCCCACTCCGCTACAATGTTTCCCTTCAGTCAGGAGGGGAAATGGATGGGAGCCACTCTTCCTGGTCACATGATGTAACTGCCCAGTCCTAGAAACACGGGGGTGGGTGCGAGGTGGGGTGCGGTGGGAGGGCAGGGGAGGGGTGAGGTGGGGGGGTGAATGGGGGCAGGGGTAAATGGAGTCGCGTTTTAGAAAAGGGGGAGCTACTTGCTGGCAGTGCAACTCACTGCCTCTTTGCTGCCCAACTTCCCTGTCTCCATATTCCAGTCTAGCAGCTATTCCACACACACCCCGGCAAAGAAAGCGTGTTTTTTTAATCAGCCAACTTGAATGTCGGGGACAAAACAAGCCGTGCAGGAAGCTGAGATTGGCAGGGATGAGGAGCGGAGGAAATGAGAGACAGGGTACGACACATGGGCAGACAGAAGCTGGCGTGACGTCAGCAACCCACCAGGATTAGAAACCTCTAAAAAGCTGGGATAGGCTCAGAGTGTGTTTTACTCATGGTGTGAACGGTCGTGAGTGTGTGTAAAAAATTAGTGTGTGGGAAAATGACTGAGGAAATGTGAGGAAAGCTTTTTGTAAGCCCTGAAATGAGAGAGCACATAGAAGGAATGAGAAGGCATATCATGCTTGATACATTTACATGGGCACATTTTACATTCCACTACAGATTGGATGTTGGTAATTAATATGTGTTGTGTGAAGAAATATATAATTACACATATACTGTACAAATGTAGGACAATTGGAAAGAAATGTCATACACCTAATAGCTAACTAAGGCACTTTCAAGTTTCTCACTTTAGTTTGTGATAATACTGACAAATAATCAAAAAACACTTACATTTCTAATAGCTTACAAACTTTGAAGTGTTGGCAATTTGTTTGCCCAAATTGCCCAAATTGGCAATTTGTTTTTCCGTCTATTTCACTGAGGCATTTGCTTTGCTTTTACCAGTGTCTGACTACTGACCTATGTGAAAGCCCAGCAGTGTGAATTACAAACTTGTGGTTTGCTCTTTGCACACCGAATGTTTGGGAAAAGGGGACTTTTTCATCACTGCACCTCTGTACTCAAACGTATGATGTCATAAGAGACATCTGGAGCCGTTTCATTGTGTGTGTGTGTGTGTGTGTGTGTGTGTGTGTGTGTGTGTGTGTGTGTGTGAGTGTGTGTGTGTGTGTGTGTGTGTGTGTGTGTGTGTGTGTGTGTGTGTGTTGGTGGAGATTGGGCATGTGCAAATCATAACAAATTATTTATTCAATATGCACCCGTCACCTTATGGCTGTTTCTGCTAATCACATATGTCGTGTTTTTTTTTTAACGGAGAAAATGGTGTTACATTTAAGTAAGCCTTAATTGCAGAGCTCTTTGAGTCACAGCCCAGTGAGGAAGATATGGGCTGATGTCCAGATCACTCAAGAAGGGTGATGAAACAGTGTTTGAATAAGAGCAACTCTCATCCAGCAAAGTACTGTGAAGCCCACAGAAATAAATAAAAGACTTAACCTTTAAAGGAAAACCTCTCCCAGTCTGACAGGGAGACATAAATGAACTTACTGTGGTATTCCCCTAAAACTACTCACTCACAGAGTTACATTGTCAGATAGGAAGAGGGTTCATTCTCAGAGAGTTGGTCTATGAAACCCTTGTATGAATATGTTGAGTTCAACAGTGAAAGGAAGCAACGTACAACCATCAACAATCCATTTGCTCTGTAGCACATCATGCCTCTCTTCCAGTTATCCAAAGGAATTACAGATTTTTCAGGTTTTCCTGTTATGTACTGTAAAACTGTTCTCCTCCCAAGGCTTACAGTAATATATTATTGTGCTCTACCACCGCTTGTTTAAATCTCCTACTACTGATGTTCTTTTGACTGTTACTTAACTTTTTGATATTTTGACATTTTTATAATACGTAAATTCACCAAGTTATAGTAACATAAAAGAGAACTGTAGCGTTGTGACACCAGTGTGCATTAACTAGTGCTACCTGTCCTTTATCCTTACATTAAATGTTTTACCAATGTCCTAGACTAGCAGTAGTTAGTCAGGGGTTCATGCATTTAGAGAGGGGAGATGGTTTAAAAGCTGGTATGATCAGCATAACATGACTCCCTGGTAGTCTAATTCCAACATCATAGCTGTAGTTGACTAAAGGTTCATATAAAAACTCACATTCATACATTTGGTATTTAAATATCATTCCCATAGAAGCAAGCATCATTTACTTTTCCCATTTTCCTGCTCCGAGTTCTGGAGACAGCTCTTCCAAACTCAGACCTTTGCAGTGATTCTGGACATTCTAACAAGCTCTGGCTCTCCTGCCCCATTCACTGCAGACACCCAGCCATCCTTATAACATTGTGCAAACTAGTGACCCTCGCTTGTGGGTCTCATATTCGTAACTGTGAAATATCTTATGTCACATGCGTCATACTACCCTTTGGATTTCGTGTTCCTGGTGCCTCCTAATACACCCATACAATCACAGCAGTCAAGACACAAAAATGGAGTTGGACGTATACATTTTATGGAATTTGAGGCATAATGATTGTCAGACGTTCTAGCTTGCATTCACTGAAAGGTGTGGACTTTTCTCCTGGGTATTACAAAAATGTGTGACCTTTTCCAATGTTATTAATGTTTAAGGCTCCAGTTGGATTGCTCAGGGCTTGCGTGTGCTGCGCAGTCAGCCGGTCGAGACGAGGGAATGTGAATGCTAATACAGTGGGCCAAGTTGAATGCAGTCATTCGGTTCATGTTAGACGCATGGGGTGTAATAGTGGGGTGTAAAACTTTATCCTCACTTCTGTCAGAAATCTTACAAAATGTGTCCACTGTTTTTTTTATGGCTTGCTATATCATGAGGTTAAATTCTTCATGAAAATGTTAAAAAATGAAAATGTTTTTACAAAGTATGGAATTTCAGAACCCAGCATTGTGAGGTCTGCCATTCGGAGACTGTTAATATTATTGTTATTATAAGAAGGCTCTTTTTTTTTTCATCAGACCCCAATTGCAGCAGCCCTGAACATGAAATCACTGATAAGTACTGTGAAACAGAACCTCTGTTACTGGTATTACTTAAGTAACAGGTTGAGGAATAGAGTTTTGGTCAGGATAGTGAAGGAGCTGTTGACACCAGGTGTAACACAAAAATACTTTGTATCACAAATGACACATATCACACATAAATTAACCAGTTTTATCTAAACTGTACACTTCAAGATAATCATTGTGTGGAGATATTTCTATTTGAAGGTAGGCACACCGGGAAAATGTAGTTGGTCAAGTCACTTTCATTCATATCACACCAGAAAAAAGAAAATAACACTTAGTGCACAACAATGTCTGGCAAATATCTATAGCACATTGCCCTTGAACCATTTTAATAGTTTGTTTTTGCAATTATTCTGTGTGACAGGAAAGCCTGACATTCTCCAGTAAAGTTATGAGTTATAATTCATAATGAGAAAAATGGAGACTCTTGGATGGATCAGTGTGCATTCCTATGTGCCTGCCAGCCACATTGGTTAGCCTATCACCATTTGATGGATGGAGCCACACTAAAACAATGGCTTATTTTAACACTGCACTCCATCAGTGATGTGAAATGTGTACCAAGTATTTAGCAATGAAAATCCATTTGTACAGTCAAAGGTATATTTTCATTTGTTGTTTTTGGTTGATATCCTTGTGCATGTCAGTCTCTCCAGCTGACTGACCGGAGACGGGAAGAATATAGTGGAGAAATACACTTGTACATTATCCACTGGAAATGAAGTGTGGGGATATGTGAGGGAATGTGACTGAAAAGGCATGCCTGTTTGTCTTGAAATGCCTTTACTGAACATTAAACATTATCAACTGAACGTTAAAAAAACAAAACAAATTGCATCAAAATCGTTACTAACTGCTGCCTCTGACTGTAAGAGCACTGTCAGTTAAAGTATATCTACTCCATCTGAAGCATTTCTATTGAGCCACTCTATGGTATTGAAAAGAAGTGAGAGAGATATGCATGAAAGTATTTCACTGTGTAGTCTTCTTTCCTGTCTCATCGTACTGGGTGTACAGTAAGAATGATGCAAGGATTTTTTGGGTCTGCTGTTTTGTAAAATTGTTCTTCTTGTATGTTGTATACCTGATTATATTATATATTTTTTTGTATTTGAGGTTTCTAGTTAGCATTCAATTTTAGTTCACACTTTATTTTACTGTCCCTGGTATATCAATTAGGTGTAGTAAAACAGAATGTATAACAAAATGTAACATTATAAACTTAAACTATACCATAGGGTTAAGGTTAGGATTAGTGTTAGTGTATGTGCAGTGTATTATATGCCGTTACATGTACATACACTTTGGCCGTAAGACAGTTTATTCCTTCAGAATCAGGTGTACAAATATACTGTATGACTGGAACCTGACCTCACTGGGGGGTGGGAGTTTTTACTGTCAGAATGTGGTTACTGACTAGCCCCAAAATCTCTCCGTGAGAAAACAAAGCTCGAGTTCTGGGTGAAGTACATTTCAAGCATCTGTACAGATGATCACTAACTGGGTTTCCATTTAACTTGTTAATTTGCGTTAGTTATTCGAATTAGAAATCCTCACTTAGAAACCAAGGGCGTAGAATTGGCGGGGACAGAGGTGACGTGTCCCCATCAATATTCAGCAATCATTGATTTTGTCCCCACCAATAATTTGAGCCCCTCAAAAAAAAAAATCTGTCAAGGTCTGATCACTTAGCGGCGCAGAAATGGTCAAATTAAGTTCTCGACTCTGCCCTGTCTTCACGTGAGACTCGGTTTGGTGTTAGCAGCGCCATAACTAGAAGCAGAACTTGTCCAAAGCGAGTGGCGAGTAAAGTGGCGAGTGGCGAGCGATGGCAGGTAAAAAGAAGAAGGTGGACATGAGGTTAATAGGTCCCCACCAATGTCAGGAGCAAATCTACGTCTCTGTTAGAAACACACAAAATAGCCATTAATCTTTGTGGTCTGAAATGACTGCTGATGGGCAACATAGTTTGCTGAATTACTATAAATAATAACTGATGTGAATAATTCAAATGGCCTACTGACTTCATCTTATATAGTTTGCTTGCTCCATAAATTTCCCCGCTGCAGTTAGTAGTTAAGTGCGCACTGGACTAAAATACTGTTTTTCCTTTTATTATGAAAAAGGGTAAGAAAGAATATGTAATGATTGTCATAAGAAGCACAACTGAACTGAAAATCAAATGTAAAAAAACTGGCATATTTATACTACTACCAAGATAAAGGACAAATTACATGGAGCACATCTCTACCAAAATTGACCGTAACTGATCGACCATAACTGACTGACTCTGATCCTTTCTCCTCCCCGTGCCATGTGTAATTATGTGTGCTTTCAAACCGTATCTGCGTCTTGCCCAGCCTTTGACAATGTGTCACTGGATGTCAAACCTGTTTTGTCAGTGTGCCTTTTTTCTCCTTCAAATAATTGAATTACATTATAAATGGTGCTACTCCCATTGATGGTGAGTCAGATAGGCCGCCTGCGTAAGCAGTGAGCAGATCTGACATAAGTATTCCATTACTAGTGAATACTCTCACTTCGCCAGCTGTCCCATTCTAAAGAAATGTAAAAACAAGAGTCGGAGTAGAAGTAAAAGGACGCAGAAGTAAATAAATAAATTTAGAATGAGATATGTTGACAGATTTCGAAGATTACATCCATATTGTGTATTCTTGTCTTCATGGGGATAAACTGAAAAAACATGAAATCAGATGAGATGCTGTGAATGGATTGTGGTGTTCAAAAGGCATTTTGTTCATAAGGCAGGACTTGTGTAGCCTGGTAAACAGCCCCTTGTACTTCATTTCATTTTGTACAGAGGGTCTGGCCGTGCTACCGTTGACATTGCTATTAGGTACCAGCCAATCTTAGGCAATCAGTGAACAGAGGGAGTGTTCGTGAGTGATGACGTTGACTTTATGTGCTACATTTAAAGTCTTTAAATACATTTGGAGTCTACACCTCCAAGAAGAAATCGTTTCTCAATACAGTACTGCCAGACACTCTGTACAAAATAAAATGAAGTACGAGGGGCTGGTTTACCAGGCTAGGGCATGTGTAAAATAAATGATTTTTTATCTTTAAAGTGTGTTATTTAGTAAACATTGATTATATGGTTAAATACATGTCAGGGTGACTTCTTTACTTTAGGTTTAGGCTTCCTACAGAGGTTGAAAGTTGTGTCGCCATTTTGATGTTTATGACTTTTCCTCTCCGGGCAGCTTGGTTCAGACTCTACATGCCTCCAGTGTCATAATTCCATGACATTACAAAATGGTGACGCTGAACACCCACCATTACCCGTATAAATTAACTTTCATCAGATAAGAGGATAGCGACTTGGCAATTAGTAAAGTGCTATGACAAAGCACCTGCCTGTCCAGTCAAAGAAGTGCTTTTTGCCTCCACCCCTGTTTGCTTTAGACCACTGTGTCCGAAAGACAGGAAGCCAGTGTTTATCGTTCAGGTCCACTTCCTTTGGATACGTACCTGCGTATGTATTCACAGGCAATTGCCACACAATTGGTGTTTAGGGAGCCCAGTGACTGCTTCCTTTATTAAAAACCTTTTGCTGCTTGTCAGTATTTTGCTGCATAAGGCCATATTTGTTTAAGCTACAGAAAATTATAGAGTGGTGAATGTTGATTTTTTTAAACCTTGTTTTCTCCCTGGTTTTGGCAAAATATGCTTTGTCTTAAAGTAGAAACTTCAACATTTCTGAAAGCATAGATGCAGGTCTGGACATGACCTTTTGCTTCCAGTCAGGTATAAAGTAAAGGGTTAACAAAACAGAGACTTGTTTGTATTAATCTGGTATGGAATCTACAGTTGAAGGCAGATCACAATGGGGTATGACCTCAAGTAAGGGTGCCATGAGTGTTGGGAGCCTGAAGGGATTATGCGACGGATCTGTGGACACAGGATGGCTCGTGGCGTCATGGTAGACGACCGATTATGCAATGTGGGCTGGCCGGCCAGCGGCGGGCCTTGAAGGAAGCGATGAGGACAGACAGATCTCCTCTCTGGGGGCCAGGCGTGGAGACAGCAGGCTCAGATCTGATTTCAGAGGAAGGAAAGGAGGAGGCTGGGGAGCGTAGTGGATAAGGCCAACTAGAGTGAACCACTGTGTTTGCCGCTACAATGGCGCGTATCGCAGAGTGCCGCTGTTAAGGTGAATGAATACACACAAAGGCCATTCTAATTGCTTCTGTTCTAAAGCAGAACAATACACGTCTGGTCGGCTTCTGTGTGTGACTGTGAGTGAATATGGCTGAGTGGAGGCCAACGAAGGAAATAGAAAGTATTTAAGTAGACTAGATAGGATGTTCAATCAGTTATGTGGTCATCCTTTTTATCCATTTATTCACTGTTTATTCAAAGCACTTTGTGTATTAAGTTTATTTCCAGGTGATTATTTGCAACACAAGCCTGTGTCTCAGCTGATCTATAAAAAGACTTGTATGCCTACAGGAAGGAGCTGTCAGCCGAGTGACCTGCCTTCATTGTACTTCTGTAAGCACAGCTACAGAGGCCTTTGTGAGGCTCTCCCTTACTTTTACTTCAGGTTAGTGTCTTGCTGTTTACACTTGCAATTTTTTCTTCAGCTTTGTCCTGCTTTCAACTCCATAGCTGTATTTCATCTCTAGGCTAGAGTAAGGTGAGCTAGCTAACAACATGAATGCAGCTACAGTAAGTCTTGCCATTCTTGCCATGCACAGCCCCCACACCCGCTTCCCAGTCATGACAGGGCACTTTATCAACACCAAACATAGAACTTCTCCTCCACCCAGAAAAGGAAATAATGTGATGTGCCAGGGAATGTGTATGTGGCTGTGTTTTGTTGAGCTCAGCAGCGGCTAACGCCCTGTAGCACTGGCTCACAGCCTTGTAGCCACCCTTTTCACTACCTGCCTCAGCTAATAACCCTTCCTGTCACCTGACACCTGAGGGACAAAAATTGAGAACTACAGTTTAATTCCAAATATGGTTTTCTTTCATATATGATACCATGATACATATACATATGTTACATAGTATATGTCTATAGCAAAAATACTTTCAGTGACTGTGATATACAAATACAGCAAAATCAGCTAAAGATGACTTTACAAACTGAAGACCACCTTTTGGACATTTTGGTGTAGATATTTGGGTCGTAGTTTGGAACAGTGTACTGACAACTCTTAATACTACTACTACTCCTACTACTACTCCTACTTCTGCTACTAATAATAATCATACAACAACAACAACAGTACTACTACTAGTACCAAAAATAATAATAACAATAATAATAAGAAAGGTTTCACTGACTTTGACCTTTGACCCCTTTGAGACTTTAGTCTTAAGAAATCTAAAGCAAGTGCTTTGAGGAATTCTTGGGATATGAAAGGGTTTTCACAAGCTTTTTAAAGGTCGAGAGGGATGTTGCTGCTCTTGTAGCGACTGGTAGGTTGTTCCACCATTGAGGGACAATGACAGAGAAAAGTTTAGATTGACGTCGCCTTGAGTGAGGAGAGGGTATGGCCAGACGGTTTGTATTAGAGGATCGCAATACTCTAAAGGCTTACATCCCGCATGACCACAGATGCATTATCTAGCTTGCTGCCGTTGGGTGAAACCAACTGCAAAGATCTGTAAGATTTGGCTGCAAGTGCCTTGCTTCCACAAGTATTTTGGTCATGTGAATTGGTCCCATTTTTGTGACATCCTCAAACCTAGGGCAAGTCTGATATGAATTCAAATCATCATGCACCACTTTGATAACAGAATGCATTAATGACTGTCGTTAGCTGCAGTTGGCTTGATAAAATGAAATGTACCTATTCCATTTTACCACAGAAATGTGTCAAGTTATTCTCTGAAGGCTGATTCTGCAACTAGAAATTCTCACCAATGTAGTCTGTTGGGATGATGTTGAACTTAAGCATTAAGTTTGAGTATTGTTACAAACCTGTGCCAAGGCCACATCAAAAGGTTGAGGCGAGAGGTAGGATTTCATAAAATATATTTATTAACTAAATTACAAACAAAACAAACACAATGAGATGGGTCAAAGTCAGTCATCAGTAATGCAGGCATGTTGTTGGATGTGAGATGCTCTGAGTGCTGTGTTGCTTTGTCAAAATCAAACAAAGAATGGCCCCAGAATGGGAGAGACAGCAGTCTCTTACAGTTTTTCTAAATTGGTTTGGTACATTTCTCACATCAGAATTGAAATTCTCAAAGGTTCTTGTTCAATTGTCACATCATCATGCCATTTGTGCAGATGAAAAAGGCAGTTTCTCATTGCATCAAACAAATTACATTATCAATTGCTTTTGTCATGCTAATCAAAATGCTTTGTTATGGGAATCTATCAAATAGTCTCACTCCCCAAAACATTTGGGCTATAGTTCATCATATAAGTCTTCACATGCAAAATGATTTACCAAGCTATCATAACATGTCAAGCCTGGAGGTGGAAGGTGTATGACTGTGAGCCACAAACACAAGTAACCCTTCTGTCTGCAATGGATGCAGAGCATGGATTAGGCACTCCAGAAGATACTATCCACGCTGCCTTGCACGGGAGGACATCCGGTGTGACATGGATGAAAATTTGTGGCCTGACAGACAGAAATGTGAAGAAGCTGAAGATCAAGATTAGGATTTAGAATTTGGGGAGATGTTCATATTTTTTGTTTACTTACTGTATGACCTTTGTTTATATTTTTGACCTATGTTTACTTACTGTATTTTACCTTTGTTCTGTGCTGTGCTGTTTTTTTTTCTTTACGCGCTGCAATGTCAATGTCTGCCAATAGTCATAGGCAAAAAGTCATACTTTAAATGTGAATCTTGTCTTTTGCAATCAATCTCAAACATATACATTATATGAGGTCAAATGTACAACACATGTCATCACACCCAAATCACATTTTACATCAAAATCCCCCTTTGAAGTGCACTATTTAATTGCCAACATGACAAATGAATTTGACTGTCTTATTCGTACACAGTGACACAATGACTAAACATTCTGATGGCACTGACACGTATATTGACACAAAAACTTGCTTTTGAGGGATGAACTAAGGATTTTGAGCAAGAGACTGGCTTTTGCAGGTGATCCACAGTGTTTTGCTATTTGTCCAAACTGTTTTGAGAAACAGTCTCTCGATCTTCTGCAAATTGCAAGAAAGATTTGAAAAAAGCGATAGAGAAAAACTGTAAGCTGGTCAGACACCTGGAGCAGCTCGTCAGCAATTAGGCAAATCCAGACCCTAGAACAGGGCTGTAACAGTATGTATGGTACATTCAAGCAATGCCTTCACCAAATGGAAGTCATTAAAGGCAAAAAATAGCATTAAAAGCAAAGGCATTAAAGGCATTTCACACAAAGTATCCACCCACCAGGAAATACATATGTCTGTTGAGGGTACCCAGACACTTTGCAAAAAGTGACAAGTGAAAGAGTGTGATCCACCAGGCTAATAAAGTTCAAAGTCCAAAGGACACATCTATTTATGCTATTTGTTCATTCAAACTTGTTTATTTAAAGTGTCTTGAAACACAGGTGCACATTTCTATTGCCATATTTGCTACAGAATGAAATGCTAAATGATATTTGATTAGATTACCTGCAGCATTTTGGGTAGTACATTTTGTTTTGTTTTGTAAGTCGCTTTGGATAAAAGCGTCTGCTAAGTATAATGTAATGTAATGTAGTAATAGTTTTTTTTTATTTAAAGGGTCAATTTTTAGAAACTACTGACGTTAAAAGACAAAACAAAACCAGCCGAACAGAAAATGCTGTCAATTCAGATAACATTGACACATTTCAAATGCTGTGACATTGTGATTGATGCCTCTTGGTAAATGTTGTATCAGAGAGGCAAATGGCATCAAAATGCATGGAAGAGGAACTGGAGATGAGTGATTTTGCTGACTCCCGCTGTTTTACCATTGTCATCTCTCTGTGAGATGAGTGGTATTTTTGCAAGGGTTTCATTGGAATCCACAAAACCACAGGATTACTGTAAGCTGACACATGGTTTTTGATGTATTTGGAAAAAAACCAACCCCATACAACATGTTTCAACTTGTGCTGCTCTTTTTTGATAGATCATTGGGACAAATCATTACTTTACGTGACATTACTTAGCAGACGCTTTTATCCAAAGCGACAATAGAGGACACAAATCAAGCTACAAATAAGCAAAGAACAAAGTAAGCAAGAGCGTAAAAATACACAGTACAGAGCAAGCAAGAGCATAACAAAGTAACAAAGTGTGTTACTGGTAAACCAGCCCCTCGTACTTCATTTCATTTTGTACAGAGGGTCTGGAGTCGCTGCCATTGAAATTCATGTATGCGGACCGAGCAAATCCTAGCCAATCAGCGAACAGAGGGAGTGTTCGTGAGTGATGACGTTGACTTTGTGTGCTACATTTCAATTGCAGTGCGTAGGCAGGCTAATTGCATACATGATGACCAGACGTTGGCAATTGGGTAAAAGCAGAGCTACTTGTTTCAAACTTCAGCAGAGTCCACACCTCCAGGATGAAATAATTTCTCAAAGCAGCAATGCCAGACCCTGTGCACAAAATGAAATGAAGTATGAGGGGCTGGTTTACCAGGCTAACAAAGTACAGGACAGTGCTGTTAAGTGGAGTTTAGCATTGTTAGGAAAGGACGTGTGTATGGAACAGAACAGCATTCAGGTGTTTCTTGAAGGTAGAGAGGGATGACCCTACTTCATTTCATTTTGTACAGAGGGTCTGGACCGGAATCTCTTGAGGGTCATGTAGTCCACCCCAGCAACACCGATCCAATCAGCGAACAGAGGGTGTGTTCGTTAGCCATGACGTTGACCTTATGTGCTACCTCTGAATTGTAGTGCGTAGGTAGGCTAATTGGATACGTGACGACCAGGGGTTAGTGATTGGGTAAAGGCAGAGGCACTTGCTTTAAACTTCAGCACCTTGTTTTAAAATTCACCACACCTCCAGGAAGAAATCGTTTTTGACAGAGTCTGGTCCAGACCCTCTGTACAAAATGAAATGAAGTACGAGGGGCTGGTTTACCAGGCTAGGATGACCCTACTGTTGCAGCTGGTAGCCTGTTCCACCATTGAGAGACAACAACAGAGAACATTTTACAAATTTTTCAACACATGAAATAAAATGTCCTTTGGTATGCACATCAAATAGGATCAGGTGTCACTGCAGTTCTGGAATGCACAGCATGCCATGATACAGTACATGTGCATATCCACAACACCAGCCTGAAAACATAAACATGAATTAAAAAAAACACGCTATAACATAGATGAAGAAAAAAACTAACCACACCCCACAATGTATACTAGGTAAAACTTCAAAAAAGAAAATGCTATGTAACAAAATGTTGTCATCACGACAGAACAGAAAGTCCTGCAATGACAAATTGTGAGGCAGTCCATGAAGTTGTCACCCCTGACCCCATAACCATGTGACCACTTTAGCAGCTGTTGTGGTTAGAAGTAAACATCTCCAAATAGTTAGTAAGATCTACAGTTTGACTGTGCCAGTGTCCTAGGCTTGGCTACAGATGGAGAACTGATTATTACCAAAACCCACCCAGGCCAGAAGTACTTGAAATAGGTAAAGTGAGTAAGTGTAGCAAAGGCAAGAGTTGGGAAAAAAGACCCCTTGTGGTTTATAGGATAGAGTTATACGGTGATGCTGTCATGGTATATTTTGTTTTTCCATCAACACAACATTGAGCTCCAACTATCTCTCTCTTGGGGCCTGTGGAGTTCAGCTGCATTCCTTCAGGCCTCAGCTGCTTCCCCTCTGAAGGCCACGCCTGTCTGCATGACATCAGCCTGTGATGTCATCCCCAGACCCCTGGAGGCCTCGCGGTATGCTGTGGATATGGCAGCCCCTGGACTGTTGTAGGGAGGCCGTGCGTCCAGGGCGGGCGGGCGGCCCTTGGCAAGAGTTCTTCGCAAACACCACACAGCCCTCCAACACGGACAAGAGACGCAAAACTCACTAATTCAAACAATCTGA
Source organism: Coilia nasus (assembly GCA_027475355.1). Lineage (NCBI taxonomy): Eukaryota > Metazoa > Chordata > Actinopteri > Clupeiformes > Engraulidae > Coilia > Coilia nasus. Next base: position 5,133,835 of record CM050209.1, read on the forward strand.
TCCAGACCAAGCTTGGCTTTTTTTGGCCACATACCGTGTTTGTAATAGACTCCCTGGACAGATCTGTGTCTTGTTTTTCAGTGTTGCAGCCAGCGATGCAATATCACTGGGACAGTGCTGATTAGGGAATGTACATTTGGTGTTAACAGTCAGCAACAGTCAAACATTACACTAAGGATCTAGGTCACCATTCACACTTTATCCTAAAAAAACTACAACCATTCATGATCTTTTTCTTGCTAAATGTATGTATTCTCATATAATACGAGGAGGAAGGTAACATGATAAAGGCTTGTGTACATTTAAAATGATTATAACCCAAATGGATGTAACTGATTCAACCCTTGACTCCTGTGACCTTGCAGTGTCTTGGGAGTGACTTTTAATTTCTAGACTAATTGGGTTAACAAGGCTTAGAGTCTGGATTCAAGAAGTCTCTGACTGAACTAAGGTACAGAAAAGGGAAATCGTTGTCCAAACCAAGTCTAAACTTTTAAACTTTAAACTTTTCCTGTGTTGTCTTAAAGAGACAGCTCTTAAGCGCTGTGGTTCAGATGTTAGATCTCTTTGCCTGTTACTACATCTTGGAAAAAGGCCCAAGGAGAGAAACGGAGGTGGAAGGGAGGTGATTGGGGTTGATGCCAGGGCAGGCCGCCCCAGAGGTCAGTGGTAAAGGTTTAGTTCTCACTGTTGCGTCACAGATCTACTCCTTCTCCAGACAGCCACCAAATGATATCCAGTCAGAACCATCAGAATAACACATGACAGAACCGCACTGAAGCAAACATTTGTGTTTAGGCAAGCAACACACAGTACTGACTAAATGATAAAACAAAATGAATGACAGAATGGGTATCATGACAATTCTGCTTGATCATTTTGTACCCGCATGATGTTAGAAATCTTTTAGTTCCAAAATATAGTTACACCACACTTTTAATAGGTGCTTTTTAAGGAACTGTATTTACTCAAATCCATATATATCTATCTGTCTATCTATCTATATATATATTCTCTATATATATATATATTACAGAGGGCTTAATTTATTTAGTTCTTTATTATTTAGTGCTATGAAATACTAGTACTTGGTTCATTAGGTGAGATTGTTTTTTTTAATTGGTGCACTTCTCTTCTCATTTGCTTTCGAGCCAAGTTACAGTGTAACATACGTTTTCCCACAAGATTAGCTCCAGATGTTTTTGTGAACCTCTTTTGATCAGGCAAGATTTGCTTCATAGCTAAGAAACACTTCAAATTCCTGTCAACTCAAACAATTAAAACAGACTAAAGTTTGTCTTCTGTCCCTAAATGCTTAGTGAGGTGATTGGCCATTTAAAAAAATGGATTTACTGTGTATGTTTACTGTTATTGCAGGTCAGAAGTGTATATCTTTTAAGGTTGATCAGCAACAGGCCTTTATGAAACAAACAAAAATATTTGATCATGACTTGTAATGGCAAGTAAAGCTTTGTTTAATGAGTCAATGGGTCAATGTAGTCTGCACTGTGACAGTGAAATGTTACACCAACTAAAGCGGAGGAAAGTATGCTCAAAATAATCCTATGAGGAGGATTTTTTTTACTTCTCTGTGCATTCTGTGTTTAAAAAAAGTCCAGGAATGGTTTCCATTAAGACGGCACAATGTTGTGGAGGGGCTCCACATTTAATCAATAGAGCCAGGCACCCGGCCAAACCATGTCATTAACCTCATATTAATTCTGGCACAAATCCTTGCCACATTCTGATCGAAGCAGTTTCTAAAGGAGTGTTTACCAAACAAGCCTGCGGACTCCAGCTTCGTGGTTTCGGGGCCTCACCAGTGACGTCAGAAACCATGGCACATGGCTTTATGTGAGCAGATATTGAAGTCATAGTTCCTCTGAAAGACTGGGAGTCCTCACAAAAGTCTCAGGACTCTGAAATGGGAAACAGGCAAATGATCCAGAATTACTCATGCTCTACTTTGCCTTACTTACATACTGTGATACGTATATATAAAATATATCCATCTCAACAAGTTTCAAGACCAAAGACCTTTCGTTTTTAAGACTATTTGATGACGTTACGTCATATGTCCAGCTCAAGGCACAGTCTGCGACTGTGGCAAACTATACCATTTTTGCTCTTTTGTGCTCTTGAGCCAGTATATCAACAGTGTGTAGAGGATGGCTTGATCTATGCCACATTGTGTTTCATTTTAAAGAGAGAAACACTTTTGAACATATAATAAAGTATATTGGAATTTCTGTATGGGAAAATGCTCCCTGGTTGTATTCAGTGTCCTCAGTTTGTGTGTGTAACAGATGCCAGCTAGGCTTGCTGTGCATGTGAAACATCAGTAAATGTCCCCTTGACACTTTAAGAGACATGCTAGTCAGCTGATGGGCAGCCTAGCCTTTTCAGTATACTGACTAGCACACTTGACTCCCAATCCTGTGTTGCTGTGACGTTGTGGGTACAGGGCCGGATTGGCTAAAATCTCAATCTCAAATTATGATCTCAACATCATAACAACAAAATACATTTAGACAAGTATTTAGCATAGCATTAATGAAGTAAAAGTTAACTTTAAACAGTTAAAGTTAACCTTTTTGCTTCTGAGAGATTATTTTGCAATGTAGGCCTACATTCAATGTTGATAATGTTAATGAGTTTGTATGATAAAATGGTTAGAAGCTTTAATCAAGGCTCAAGAGACAGTATGATTGCTTTGCATAACCAGTGACTTATAGGTTTCCATTTCTTGTTATTTATTGGATGTATGACAGATATTGTTATATGGGTGATTTGCATTAATATTTTTGCAGCAAATATATTAAGCATAATTAAACATGCATGCAGCATTGTTTCATAATGCTCTGCATATGCATTCACACTGAGGCTCATTATCACTAAGATATGCAAAGTATTACTTGTGGCTTTTTGTTTGCCTGTTGTGTGTTAGAAAAATGCCTGCTAAAACCAATTTGGTATTGTAAAAATATTTAACCAGAATCACCAACCACCCCAGAGTAAACTAAAATCATATCAAAAAGTCATTTAAATATTCCATGCTGTTTAGGTCATTAAAACAATACAAGCTGCGAATATGAAACACACTAAACTAAAGTGCCCTCCTTCCCCCTGCTGTCGCCTCCACCGCTCAGTGCTGACGTCAATGCTTAGCAAACCATTTAGAGGAATGTTGGCAACTTTACAGTCTGGCAGCAATTAAAAGTTCTGTCACTCTTGGATAGAAGGAAGAATGATTAGTCTCCAGCCCTCTATGCATCTGACCAAACGTAAACAGATGTCTGTTTCCAAGCAGTAAGAAAAGCCGGCAGGGACTTTTACATATTATTATGAAAGGATAAAGTTTCACAGGACATGTTCAAATGAGGTTGTTGTTTTGTGGTGATCCCTCTCACCAATACCAGGTTTGCTGAAATCAAGAAATCAAACCTAACCCAAACCTTTAGTGATCAGATCCTCATTCTCAGTACCTTATGAACGACACTGATAAAAGTTTATTATATTATCTTACACAGTCTTGTGAGAATGCAAAACAATCAATCTCAATAAAATGCCTTACTATTTACCAAACAGCAGTTGGTTTTGGAGAGCTTTATTTTAAATATGAATTGTATGCAAGTGAGAAAAGGAAAATTTTAAGAGAAAGGGGCAAGTAACATATGGTTTTGCTCTTCCCTTAATTGCATTTCTTTTTCTATAGCTGAAAAACCTCATAAGATATACTTGACTTCGAAACATGTAAAAGAACAAACACATTCTCCACAATCAACAATAAAGCTTACAAAGTCAAATCAGACACGAGTTGCCTTGACTGTTCTTTACAGCTTTCGTCCCACAAAAAAGGGCAGTGTCACATAATGTCGCTATGGAAACATGCACTGCATTTCTGGCTTTTTAGTATTTTGGCTGTAGTCATGGCGTGAATAAAAGGCCCGTGTGTACAAAGCAAAGTACCGCAGCTTCCATGCAATTGTAGGGGTACTTGAAAAGGAAAAGACAGACGCAGCATCTTGCCCCTCATTAAGTGCATCCAGTTATTGTACATATTGTAAACTCGGGCAGTGAGTTGTGACTGTTTCAAGCCAAACCTTGCTATTATGTTATGTACAGTTTTTGTCATCACACATGCCACCTTTGGAAAAAAAACTGTGGTGAAATGTTTTTTTTTTCAATGACAAATCAACTTATTATACAGCAGCTTTTTGTTTTACTGCAATTGTTAAAACTGAATGTTGAATTAAGGTGGTTAGGAAAAATTAGCCGGATAGAACTCCATTAATAACAATAACAGACATTCAGTATTCAGTGTAGACTTTGAAATGGTTTAACTTTTTCAAAGCATTGTCTTCAAATGATGTACGCCAAATGTCATGACAATTAGATGAATACCCTCAGACTACTTCATTTCACTGTATCTTTCAGTTTTTTTTTTTATGTTTTACAGATTGTAGAGTGGAAGTGGGTGTGGCCTTTTGCAGTCAATTTGGGACTGTCTGTGGATTTAGTTTTCTAATCCACATAGCTTGTAGATGTAAGCCAAAGTGTAATTTAGTAACATTACGGCACGCCTTTTGGACAGGTTGTCAGGATGTCGACATGCTTCCAGAGACTTGCTTCCATAGTGGTCCTATATGACAAATTTCATGTGATGGATTTATACACCTTCTTGGGACAAAATTATCGTCAAATTGTGGTTTGTTTGGTACTGTGGTTGGTGAGTTATTCTGCAAAAGCTGATTTCCTGGGGTCAGATTGGGGGCGGGGGGGACTCATCTGTTTCTTATCAGCCTTTTAGGGCTGCATCCCCATGAAGTTTTGTGTTTCTTGGTGTTTCAGTGTTTTGGAAATTGTTGACACAAAATCAGTTAAAAACACAGGAAAAACACTATATGCCAGTTATGGTAAAAAAAACTTTTACTACTTCAATCAATAAAGTCTCAAATTCATCAGCTGCAATGATGGTTGGGCTACCACAACTGTGCAGATGCTACAGTTTCACTCTTCCATTACCAAGTACAATCAGACCCACTTATGTACAATGTCTGCAAGTCAGTGATTCTCTCATTTTTCTCAAGTTGAACTATAACCCACAGTTTCATCAAACAGCAGTCAGGAGACTTTGACATTCCAGAGAATGTATTTTGTCTCCAGCTCTGCATGTCTTTTGAAAATAAATGACCTCTGAAATCTAGGCAGTCATGATCATGGCAAAGCGGAATCTGGCATTTAGTCTGAAGATATTGTGGTCTCTTCCAGACAAAGCCAAAACTTTATTATTTGATGTGTTACAGCAAAAATAAATTTTGGTTTGACTTGTGTCTCCCAAAAACTTCTGCCTTTGTAGTGGAATCTCATATTGAACTTGTAGTTTAGAAATAAGAGACCCAAATATGCATTAACATCAGCCATTAGATTACATTTAAAAACACAACCACAGAGTAAGGGATTATTTATCTTCCCAGCCAATCCCCATTTTAAACCTCCCACATACATCATTGCCGATGAAAAATCCATTCTGATTACTTGGAAACATCAGTGTGGACAATCTACCTGATTTGAGTAACCTACAACCTGAACATAACCTGGGAGACACACTTAACAATATCCCCCTTTTCACTTGCATACATTGTTTTATGTTTATTTATGTCATTCATTGTATTCAAAATGTGCAATGAATTGGTTTGCTGAGACAGTTGTGGTATTAGGAAATCAAGCTCATTCAGATTTCCATGGGATAGGACCGCAAGGTGTGGAGTAAGAGTTTAGGTGCACCAGCAAGAAAAAAATCAAGACAGCTTAAACAGATCCCAGCCAGAGTCAACCACATTGAAAGTAGGATTTGAAATAAATAAAACAAAAATACTTTAAACTCTGTGACCTATAAGGTGATGACACATGGGGGAACTTTTTGAGCAATGTTGCGGGGCAACAACATGGTAGGCTCCTAACATTTTAAATATCATGATCACAATAATTTCTTCTGATGAAAATGTGTTGCCTAATAGCATCTGTTACTTACGCTGCCAAGCAACATCACTCTCAGTGGTGCCCAGTGTATCATCACCTATAGTGTTATGCTGATGTAACAAATGATGCGTACATTTGAGTACATACACCATTATTGCCTCTATGGGTGAGTCTTTCCCTTTCTGTCAATGTGTCTATGCGTATTTGCTTGCGCAGAGGTTTAATAGGATACTAACGAGAAAAATATGGAGCTTTGCTAGAACTTTACAATGGAAACAAAGTCCGACAGATTATGTGCAATCACAATGACATAATGACACGATCAGTGTGGACATTATATATGGCATCAGTAACGAGGAAATTAGGGAAAGTTGTCTCATGAATGTGATTTTGAATTCACTGTAGTCAGTCGGACCTGTGCTTTAACAAATATAAAGAAGATACAGACTTTTGCTGTCAGCGTTCTGCATTGATGAGGTCATGGAATTACATAATTTTGTTTATAATATAACATTAGATTAGAAAGGCAAGGCAAGTTTATTTGTATAGTGTATTCATACACAACGGCAGTTCAATGTGCTTAACAAATATAAAAACAAAGGACAATATGTAAAAGCATAAAAGATAAAATAATGGTAAAAGGATAAAAGTAAAATAAATTTGTGGTAAATAAAAGACATAAAAGCATAAAAACACATTAAATAAGTATAAATGAGTCATCTGAATCATCTGAAAAGATAAAATACCTTAACTGCTTAAAAAGATTAATCAACCAGAATGTGAGGGATATTGTGCAGCATATCATCTTAAGGACTCTGACATTCCACTGGTTTCTCCTCAGGCTTATTTCTTCAGAGCTTTTTTTATCGTGGGTGGAACACTTCCGCCATCACAGCATGAGGAGTCTATCATATGCATGACTGCAGGTCTGATGATGATTGAAGTATTAATAGATATCAGCGTTACCTATTTTAGTGCTACCCTCGTAAACATGGAGCACCTGTGCAGGGCTCGCTCTCGGGCCAAGTGGTTGGGGTGCAGGCTAGATTTAGCTCACCTGAACAGGTCCGCTTCCTGACAGGTCTGTTTTTAAACCTCCTCCCCTGGTCAACATGGAGGCCAGCCAGGTACCAAGGCAGGTATCCTCCACAAAACAAGGGGGGGGGGGTGAACTTTTCACAGGGGGGTTATGGTTCTACAGAGATTTGTTTTACCTGTTCATATAAATACGTTAATAGCAAAGCTACAGTGGCCTGAAATAATGCAGGTAGGAGTTGATGAATCAGTTATGACACTACAACAACTAATGTTTGCAACTATTCCTCTTCTATCCAAGAAAATGTATACACTATGGTTGTGTGGAGACAGATTAATTATCCATCACTATGTTAGTAACTGCAAACTATTGCTAAAAAACATAGTTCGGAAGAGTAAGCCTTCATTCTGAATGGCTCAGAGTAAAAAATACATTTTATTTACTATTAAGCAATTGGGCACTTGTGGATACACTACTTCCTTCTTCCAAGGCATTTTTAAGCAAACTTTCAGTCTTATCGCAGGGCCAAACTTAAAAGGGAAATGAGAGCCAAGGAAATCCCACCACACCCAGTCCTCATGGAATGGCTGCCTGGTGTTTCATACTAAATGTTATGCATGTTTTGCTGAACTGCCAGATCACACCAAGCAGCAGTGTAAAAAATCAACACAACGCGCCATCATATTCCCATTGTTCTTTCTTTCTTTCTTTCTTTCTTTCTTTCTTTCTTTCTTTCTTTCTTTCTTTCTTTCTTTCTTTCTTTCTTTCTTTCTTTCTTTCAGTTTTCATACTTCACCACACAGACAAGAAGACCAAAAAGACACCCCCGCCAAGCCAATAATTGCTAGAAGAAAAAAAAAAAAATAATAATAAATAAATCTGATATTAGGCTTTTATGTTGTATTATACTGTTTCACCTGGTTATTGGTGTGAGGCTTCAATGAAAAAAGAAAGAACGCTGATATTTTGCCCAGATGAAGTTAAAGAGACTTGAGTGAGGATGGTTCTAAGGCCCTAGCATTGGCAGCGGGCCCTTTGGGACCGCTATTAATATTATCATTAATGATTACGGGGCCCAATTTTTCTCAAAATTTCTGGCTGCGCCCCTGCCTACTCCTCCGCTCGTTCTTATTTTGTAACCTTCCTCCCTGTTTCCCCATCATTCTCCTCACCCTCTCCTTGTGCTTTCCATTCTTCCTTCCTCTCTGTTTTTAGCCCTCGTGCCTCCTCCTGTGCCGTGTTTCCAGTCTCCCATCTGCTCTGGGAGGAGAGAAGCAGTCACCTCCTGAGGAAGCATCTGTCCTCTTGGAGCCTTTTTCTTCTAACTCTCCCCCTCTCTCCTTCTCTCTTCCTATCACCCCTGAAACATTGTTCAACCTGCCCAATCCAGCAACACCCCTTTGCTAAGAATCTATGGCCTTTCCTCCCTGAAAATGATTTAGAATTAGGGAGGTTTCGTTAATAACCCCTTGATATTTTCATCCCTGACATTTTACAGCAGATTTTCAATAACACAACTCTCTGCTGGCTCTTGCCTAGTGCAGGTGGTTTATGATTGCACAATATAGTGTTTTGGGGGATTAGCTGGTTTAAAAGAAGTAAGCAAATATAAAGAACATATTCAAATCTGGTGGATGGAAATGGAAATAAATTGAAGCAGTAACAGAGAAAAAGACTTTGTCATGTCAAGTTGAGCACCTCTGTTAGACTGGTTACACCTCCCTACTGATGGTGATGCTGGTTTTGTTTAGGAGAGAGAAGCTAACCAGGTGGCTAATGCTGAGGTTTCCAGTTCCAAAGCAAACTTAACAATCTAGAAAAATATCTACCAAATTCAGCAGCAATGATTGATGATTGATGATTTGAATGTAAACATTGCCTAGAGATTGCCTTAATGCTAAGAAGCTAAATTCTTCCATTAGAGGGTTTACTTCAGCTAGATACAAACAAGCATTACTCAGTGGTTCCAAGCCTTTTCAGAAAACCAACCACTTACTTGATTAAACATGAGCCATTTTAGCCTGACATTCATGACTCCCCTCCAACTTTTTATGTTTGTCTCTAATGTGAAAGACTAAATGCTAAACACAGATACCACCTTTGTTTTGGTTAGTTGGTCCTCATCTGTATCGTATGATTTGTGATTGATTTATTACCTCATATGTGTTCCCCCTGCAATAGCAATTGAGTGGTATTTCACCAAATAATGAGTAAGAATGCTTTAATAACACTGTACATAGCTAGAAAGAGTTTAACAAAGCACATACTGTAAAATTACTGTTACTTTACAAAACCACTAAACAGATATATAAAATGTGGACAGTATTTTTGTTTCATTCAAAGTATTATTTTCATTCTCCAGAGTACATGGGTCTCTATGGCACTGGGCCTTCAGCAGCTGTTTAAAGAGGTCCATGTTACAAATCTTGCCCCTAAAATATGTGGGTGACATGTATTGCATGCCCTAGTGGGTATCATAAATCCTCTTATGAAATAGCAGCAGTAACACTTCCAGGAGTTACTGAGTGAAGGGAACACATGGAAGTCACAGCGAGATGGAGAGGATAAAGAAACATTCATGTAGCTATAATGTGTCTGTGCTGGGCTGTTTTGTCATGTTTGTGGACACGCAAGAAATGCTAAAAAATGTTTACAGGTCTCATTTTCACATGCAGAATAAAATATGAAGGTTAAACAATGCAGACGTGTATTCCATCTTTTATCAGAAGTGAGTAAGTGGTGTGTTTCTACCCAGAGTAAATTTAGAATTGCAGGGTACAATTAAGTTATGGTTATGAAGCATCTGGAAGCCATTCTTTAACATGCTCCTTCATCTTCAGTTGGAGTCAAAGCACAGCCATGTATTCTTTCATTCTCCTTGAGCAACCTGGAAAAGTATTGTGTTTGATTCAGTCCAGCCCTCATGCCCCACTTCTGTCTCTAATCTGAAATTATATACACAGGTAGATTATGCACATCAAGCCTCTTATTCGGTTCATAGTTTGCATATTGTAATGTAATGTATCCTGTGCTTCAATGAAGTTCTAAACACCAAAGTCCTAGATTTCCTAGAATAAGGACATAGAAAACACTAAAAGATTTTGTAGCAGTGAGGGGATCTAGCAACCCAGAGGGGTATAGTTACTATATATGCTATATATGAAGGACAAAGATTGCCACAAATATGAGCTCACTTCCAGCATAATGGTTTTGCAGCTTTGTCAATTGGTTTGTCTTGGCCCAACATTAAACTTTAGACATTAAACATTAAAAATTACACATTAATATTCACATTTTTGGATTTCTGTGCTCTCTTACCAATGACAACCTATAAACCGGGTTCATCTATGTACCTAAAAGATTTGGGATGCAACGGTTGGTGAGTTAATACACAAAAACTGCTTTTAACCTCCCAGCTATCCACAAACCCATGAACCGGATTTTTACACAATTTGGTGTGTTTCCTACAGAATATTGCGTTCATTTAGGGTTGTCCAATTTAATGAATTTTGGACAAACCGAACCAAAGATGTTGACTGCAGGTTTAAGGATCACCTGCTAACTTAAAGTCTGATGTTTTGTGCCATCCTGTGCATCTGCTGTTACACTGAGCGCAGCATCATCCTGTGAATCTGCTGCCATACTGATCTCAGCCACCAGAATCCATTGTACCTAAATGCCATCCATCTTATGATTGAAACCCAGACTCTAATCACAATGTGAATCTCAGGAATTTTTGGTTTCCACCTTTATGCATATCTAAACACAGCCACATGATGTTCTTACGTCATCCTGTGCATGTGCCGTCACACCAGCCTGGGCCACCTAGAATCCATTATGTCTGAATGCCATCTGATCAGCCCTCAGGGTGCAGAGAAAGTCCTGCGTTGGAGCACACAAAAGGGAATGTGAGCAGTGAGTAAGCCTGCGTAGACTGTGTACTGTATGTCGACATTAAACGTGTAATTACAGAACAATGACATTAGGACTGAGAGAACACCCCAGGGCTTTCCCCATACTAGTTTGCTTGACAGAGATGGCAACCCTTCATATTCGTGGCAATCAGAAGTAGACAAACCGGCTTGAGAAAGTGTAAGTCCTGCCATGTCTGCCTGCCAGTCAGCGTTGTAGTCAAGACCGCTTTAACCAAGACCAAGACACTGCCGAGACCGGAGAGTGTTAAGACCGAGACACTGCCAGGGCCGGACACTGTTAAGACCAAGACCAAGACCAAGACCAAAGCTGGTCGAAACCAAGTCTAAAAATAGAAGAGGGTTATTGACATGACATGATTAGTCATATCAACTATACAAAAAAGGCATCACTATAAAGTGTCATGACTAGTTACAGCAAATTCATAATTAAATATATTATAGTTAAACCTTAGGCCTATATTTCATAAGCATTTTATCGTAACTCATTAAGTGAAAGAGATGGACTGTACTAGGAAGATTTTCATATTGAGTATACAAGAAACAGGGCTGACTTTTTCTGATGTTTCACTGAGGACTTCTCTGTGATGTATATAGGTTGCTGGTGAACTATGTGTGTGGACTGTGGAGCACTGGCAGTGTCTGTTAAGAAAATGTATAATTATGGATGCACCGGTCTGGCTTTTTTCAGTTTCAATAATGATTCTTTTGTGTATCAGTTGATACTTGATACCGATCCGATATCACCACTGAATTGATAAACTGTATACCTTATGGTGTGGAACGGACTAAAAGCATCAGCCTTGCTGTAAATATATAGGCTATTCTCCAAATTCCCCATACATACAAGTAAAAATTACATTGGAAGTGGGGGTTGTGATGGGAAGTGGGATAGGTAAATTGTAACATTAAGGGATACTGGACAATAATGCACAAACTAAGTGTTCATAAATTTTCCCTAAAAAAGCAACTGGGATTCGCAATTATTATCTTGCGATATATGCTGTCAGATGTATACCCTGACACTTAACCTTGGGCAGTGCAATTCTTATAACTCCAGTTAAAATAGCACTTGTGTTATTGCAAAATACAGAAAATGTGCCCCTGATGCAATGTTTATTCCTTAGTTGTTTATGCCGTAAACAGAGGCGTGATTTCGGAAGACCCCCAGAGTTGGTAAATAGGGCCCACACCAGGGTTACATGTTTCATTTTGCAGGATCAGCCAACACATAAACCAAACATTACATCACTGCCGAAATGTTCAGAAGATCACACTGGGAGAAGAAAACAGATCGACATACGCAGAGAGAAACACGCTGTTGGTCTGGCACAGCTCATCTAGATCAAAGAGAAGGATCCTGAAAAGCAAAAAGTGTATGTTTTTAATCTTCTATCTTGAATACTAACTCACAAGACAGTCTTAACATTAAGTGTCTGTTCCCACTGACCACATACATACCCCATCATGCTTGTAAAGATGCAGGTCTTCCAAAACACGAATGCAATTCAGCCACTGAATGACATTTTTGCCTTCGAGTGTTTTGTGTGCATGATAGGATGGCCTTGATAGAATGTTTCGTTTTCATTTTTCCCTCTTTCCTCTTCCTCTTTCTCTCTAGTCTGAGAAACCAGTAGACACAACACACATCACATCATTATACTGTATCATTCCACAGGCTTCTCACAATCTCTCAGGCCAGTCTCTGTGAGCTCCATGTGCTACTAAAAATATAACACTAAACATGCTATTAGGATTCGTATAAAGAGACCATAAGTGCCTCTTATGATTGAACCCTATTCTCTGATCTTTCATCATGTGTCCTTTTACCCCCCACATTACTCTACAGAGGGGTTGGTTTTTAGTCGTCCACCCCCCAAACCTCCCGTCCTACAAGAGTTTCCAGACTTCCTTTTGTAAACATACCCATAGAAATCTATATGAAGTAATATACCTTGCTTTTCCAGGTTTTACACACTACTGATTGTCTTCCTGACTCTTAGAAATGCCGTTTTCCACCTTTATATCTAACACAGCCACATGTCACTCATCAAAGAACGGAATACGCCCAACACAATGACCTGTGACCATGTCAAAGTCAATCTAGTCTGATCATAAACACTCTGTTACTCTCTATTTTCCCCAGCCATCAATCTTGACATACTTTAACTACACCCAATTAATTATTACATGTGTTAAATAGTGATAAAGTATGTTTGACAATGATTTTATATTCCTTAAAAGAAGGATTATTTTTTGTTACCCAGTAATAAAAAGTAAAATATAGAATTATAGAAGTAATGGCTATATTCTTTTCTGACTGTCTGTGATGCATGGGATTAAAGAAATGTTACCTCTGAGAGAAATAAAGAATGACTCTACTAACTTTATTGTTTTTCAGAAATAATAATAACATGTGAACATAAAGCATATGCAAGCCAAGTAACCAGACAAAATTCACACACCAATCACCCATCTGGCACCTAAACAATTTCTTCCTATTTCCAAGCCCTCCCTGTTCTCACCTTCCCGTATGGACACAGGAGTAACTAGACTCCTATTGGCAGAGCTGACATCAGACACCTTTAAGGAAAACAGGCTCTTTCTCTGCGCCACGGGAAAATTCGGAGCGCAATCTAGGCCTCTCACACTCGGCACGCTATGTGGCGACGTAAGTCGGAAGCTTGGGTTACTGGCTGCCGTGTCCTTTTGTGGACGGCTCTATTCAGGCTCCGGAGAGATGACCCCAACCGTCTCTGGCCCCAGGGCCGGATTAGCCACTCCACATTGTATTGTCATTAGTATTCAAGCCCTGCAAATGGCTATCTTTACCTTGTTTGTGTGTATGTGTCTGTGCTGTGCGTGTGCTGTACTGTACTGCCTGTGATGAGTGAACGTATGTTTGGTTGTTCTGCTGGTGAAGAAATAAAAAAAAGATTTAAGTTGGAGAATGAGGGCACATCACTTTGAATAGCCTGATTTATTTTTTTTACATGGATTCACTCAGCTCTGTCTCGCCTGGGAAACTTTCCCATAGAATTGCTGCGCCGACAAAAACAAAATAAAACAAAAAAATAAAATTTCTGACATAATTAAACACTTCAGAGAAATTATCCGACCAAAGGTCTACTTCATCTGTCCAAGTAGAATTGCAATGTTTGGGCAAATAAATACAGGGTATCTGGTTTCCAGAAGCCCACTAATTAAGCCCAGGTCTTTTTTAGACAGGAGCGGTTTCTACCAAAGCGGCACATCTTGATTTAAGCTAAATTTATACACCATAAACAAAATACTGAAACCTTAGGGGTGCATGGGGGATAGTGGTTGTGAGTCTAAAAGACTTTGGGGATAGTAAGTTGCATCTAAGTCGACTGCCTAAAGAATCCTTTTAAGTCGTGTACAGAAGTAAAACTAAAAACACATCGTACCATAAAAATAAGCAAACTGGATTCCAGGAAAATAATAGTCCTCAATCAGTTGTGGACTGTGCGTGAAAATAAACACAGCAGCATGATTGGGCTCATTAAGTAACTGCACCTTAGCCAACAGGCTTTGATATTTTGCCCATACATTTCTCTAATGTTCGATCTGGTGTGTGTGTGTGTGTGTGTGTTTGTGTGTGCATGTGTGTGTGTGCGCGTATGTGAGTGACTAAGAGAGAGAGAGATTGTATTAACCCCACAGTTCTGTGAAGCCAATTTGTAGATCTGTCAAAAAGATGTTTCTGGTGATCTCTCTGGATGTGCTTGCCTGACGAATATAAAACTCCAATGTTAGGAGATGATGGGAGGAAATGTGGGAAGAATAGCAATCAAATATGCAACAAAGCAAACAGGTGGCGCCAGATAAAAGTAGAACTGTTTTGTAATAAAACGGCATATTCAAGTGGGCATGTTCAATTACATTTTTTTTACATAACACTTAGGTTAGCTCTTATCCAGAGCGCATTACAGTTATTTAGGTACAGGGTTTAGGTTACAGTCCCTGGAGCAATGTGGGGTTAGACAACTTGCTCAAGGGAACTTCAGCCACAGATGAGGGTGCAGAAGATCACTAGTTTTTATTGAGGCCTATTTATTTTTTCCTCCCCCCACCCCTTTCTTCCTATTTAAATGGGATGCAAACCTGTCACCCTCTGATCCCAAGATCAACTCTCTAACCACTAGGCCACAGCTTCCCACACTAGGCCACAGCTGCCCGATTAAACAGAAGAGCCACAAAAAAGAAGGCCAATGTATTCAGGTGAAAAAAACTGTAGTTCTCTTTGCAGCAGTGGATAAATCTGCATGTAAATGTTGAATGCTTCAATATTTGAATATTGATTAAAAGTTGTCGAATATTCTTCCCATTTTACTGCAAACTATATGCGCCTAGTTTTCTTTCATTATGGAGGTGTACAGTGTTTTTAGGCGAGTGATACACTGATTAATCTGAAGTGGGTATGATGATATAAAAAGAATAACATCATTTCGGGTCCAAGGTCCTGTTTAGTCATTTCGAATCCCTATATCCGTTTTTCAAAGCCTTGTATTTACCATACCTGTCCCTTGGGGTCCCCTTTTCCACTCACTCAACACCTATTGTTGCCCTCTATTACTATACCTGTGATACAGTGGAGAAACCAGGGAACCCTGAAAGGAAGAAGCACTCTTTTGTTGGGGAAGAATGCTGAATGATACTAACCGTATTCTGGAAACATGAGGAGGAACGTCTTTTTGTGTGTGTGTGTGTGTGTGTGTGTGTGTGTGTGTGTGTGTGTGTGTGTGTGTGTGTTTGTACACACATGCTCCTTGTGTGTACTGCCTAGTGGCTGAACGTTGTGCATTTCTGTAACTATTATTAATAAGCACGTCAAGTAGAAATACTATGCACATAAATATTAAAATGTTCCTAAATAAATACAGTTTGGGCAAGTAGCTGCTTTTTGTACACATTTCTTAGTTCTGACAGCAAAACATCTGGACAGAGAGAAAACGTCGTTTCACTGGGCCAGATTAAATTAGAATAGATGGAGCCAGATTTTAATTTTCAGCTTGGTCACGTGTCTACTGCAGGGTACAGCCTGGTGACATCAATGAACCCGAATACAATAAATTGACTAGTATGTGCTCCTCCACAAATCAGACAGCGTACAATAATTTTCTTAATAAGTATTTTTCTACCATTATCATAACTGCAATCACGCAGTGGTTGTGGAAGGCTTATACTGTACTTGGGGACTTATTTCTTTTTGTACTTACTTTGGTTCCAGGCAGTCTTGCAAGTTAGCATGTCAAGAGAGCTAACCAGTTAGCATGTACATATCAACCTAGTGTGTAGCTTCGCTTAGCCATCTTTCTTTGGGCTTTACTTGCATTGAACGGTAATTTCCACAAAGATAACGATTCCTCTTACAAACAAATACCAATTATGATGCTTACTTTGCAGGAAATACTGCTGGAAATGTTTCTCCGACATGAACAGAAAAGTAAACAGACATGCCAAACAGTTCATTACATTTCCTACTGTGCGACAGAAAATTGCTGAATTTGTGACATCGTTTTTACCATTATATCAGATAAACACTTCTTACAAGGCAATAACATGACAGATTTCAGACTGAAGCAAATATGTTTTTCTCTGGTTTACAATAATGCCAACATCAAAGTTGTGAGCATTTTTTCATGTAAAGTCACTTGATTTCAAAGAGATGCTAAAATTAAAGGAATTCAATGGAATGCTAATAGCAACTGGGCCTTTTCCGGGTGGGACCTTTCCCCATGGGTGCTTCAACTTCCGTGTATGTTCCGCGTAATAGTTTAAAAAGTTAAATTGTTTAATAGTGAATTATTGTAGTAAGCACTTTTCTTTTAAAACAATTGTGGGCAGAGGAGAGGAGTCTGTAGTTCTAGAAAGCTAGATTGTAGGCTTAAAGCCTTTGCTAGGTTTCGTTTAATAACTGGTGTGGCCTAGGGACCCATAAATTCCATTCACCAGTGAGTCACGACCCAAATTTTCGAACCAACTCAGTGAGCCCCCACCATAAAATACGAATATTATAGTAACATAAACAGGACTATTTCTACGATGTCACAAGGACAAACAAACTGAACAGCTGACTGATTTGCGCCCCGGCATTACATTGGACATGGTGATCTTTTCGCTTTTTTTGTTTTTTAACCTGAATCTCCATGACCCACCCAGAACGGCTCCGCAACCCACTTTTCGGTCCCGACCCACCAGTTAAGCAACACTGGTTTAATGGTTTAAGTAGTTAAATTATTTAATAGCGAATTCTTGTACTGAGTACTTTTATTTTGAAACAGTTGTGGTCAGAGGAAACAGCTAAACAGGATATGTAGTTTTAGGGTGCTTTCACACCAACAGCAGTTGGTGCGCACCAATCGGTCCATTCGGACCAAAGACTCGTATAGTTCGATTTGTTTTTGTTGGTGTAAAAGCATCAATTGAACTTGGGTGCGCACCAATGAACTATTCTAAATGCATTATGGGTAGCCAAGATAAATATTGATGAGGAAACATCAAGAGGACCAATTTTGTCTGCCAATGTGAAAGCGGACCACACCACAGTCTGTATTCAACATCGTAACAATTTTACTGCCTGGACCAGGCCAAATAATAGAACTAGTTGTGTGAAAGCACCCCTAGAAAGCCAGATTGTATGCTTAAAGCCTGTGACACTTACATTGTTGCAACTGGTCTGAACACCTGGCACAAGACTAAGTGCAGCCCTATTGTAATGTCATAATGCTCAGTGTTAAGTATATGGGGAAATTTTGATTCGTTTTTAATTAATATCTCAAAAAGTACAACTGTTATAACAATAAAGCCACATTAATTAGCAGAACTGTTTAGAATAGTAAGAAAGAAGTCGACTTTGAAGAACAATGCAGTGCATTTTCATGCACTGTAATTAAACTTTGTCAAAATATGATGAAAGGTGGTGGCTAATAGCGACCTTACAAAAATATATAAAGAAGAAAATACTGTAGGGAAGGGCATTGTGGGAAACCCCCCCAAAAAAGTTAAAGTCCATCGAAAGGTGTATTTTGATGATGATGTAGTTGTAAAAAGGGCTCTTGCCCTTGATTGTTACCACGTCTGTGTTAGTCCATGGATAGATCTCTCTGTGTTGGATAGAGGAGTTTTAACTTTGTTTTCTTATTCTCCATCCATATCCACTGTTTCGTTTTTTTGGAAGGTTTTGGAAACACTCTGTAGCAGCTGCAGAGTGATGCTACAGTGATGTCTGTGGGGTAATTGCTGTGTAAATGTGAGGTCCAAAGGCTAAAGGGTAACCCAAGCTCTTAAGGAGGGTGAGAATCACCCAGCAACAGAATAAGTAATGTAACACCAGCACTGATGGTCTATTTATAGTTCATAGCCGCTTTCAGTTTCAATTTCACACATGTAAACACATACACACATGCGCACACACACGCGCACACACACACGCACACACACACATGCACACAGGTTGCAAGGTCCCATTAAAATACACTTACCTAATATATACCTACAGGAGCATGGTTGTATTTGAGCATTTGTATTTGAGGGAAGGCCTTTTAAGCTAAATTTAAGTTAACTGCTAAAAGCCGACATGTATTGAGATACTTTTTTAATGCTTGGGGATACATTTGTGTGTACAAACACTTAAATGCTAAAATATGACCATCCGATCAGTTGGTTGTGGGCTGCACAAGTCATTTAGCATTTTTAACAAAATGAAGTCTGGCACGTAAATGCTCAGTCAGCTGCACAAGGCAGTATGCGGCTTTACACCTGTCGATTATTTTGCTAAAATTTACTAGTTTTTACAACATGCTACCAGCTTTACTACAGAAAGTTTGTGTTAAGATGACTGAACATTTGACATCACTGACTTCTTAATTATTATTAACAGAACGTCTATAAAACATCTGGTAAGAGAAGATTTGTCTTATTAGCACTATAACATGATGTTTAAAAGAAATGTAGAAAAGAGCTAGGGACATTAACAGCAAAGGACGTAACTTACATTTGCACCAGCCTCTGCAGGTTGATCAGTATCTTATTTTTGGTTATTGTTTTTTTTTGATGCCTGCAGTATGTTGAACAATGTAGGCCAATATTTAAAACATAAAAAAAACACTGAACTAGAAGGTGTGTCAAACTAACCTGGTAAACCAGCCCCTAGTACTTTATTTCCATTTTCTCCCTAACACAGCAATGAAAGCACTGCCAGAGTCTCTGTACAAAATGAAATTAAGTATGAGGGGCTGGTTTACAGGCTGCT
Source organism: Coilia nasus (assembly GCA_027475355.1). Classification (NCBI taxonomy): domain Eukaryota; kingdom Metazoa; phylum Chordata; class Actinopteri; order Clupeiformes; family Engraulidae; genus Coilia; species Coilia nasus. The sequence goes on from CM050209.1 coordinate 5,153,060, forward strand.
GTCAAACCCCTTAAATAGTGGTGGATATATACAGTATATAAACAGGTATAAAGTTGGTCGAGAAAAAGTGGGGTGAGTAATCTTTACTTCACAAACCTTGAAAAAAACACTCTGCTTTTAGTATTCACCCTCCCCATGTTTAAGGTTTCCTTCAGAAATGCCATGTCTATTACTTGTCCTTGCTAGTATGCATACTTCCCATGTTGAAGGTTGCAGTGGTGGTGAGGAGAGACAGTGAGTAGCCACACTAACACCACTAATGCCCTATCGCAGACAGACTCCCAGACATCACCTCTAATCCAGCAGGCCGCAGCGACACCACAGCACAGCTCCAGACTTTATCTACACCCCCTCCTCCTCGCCTCACACAATTACATTATACAGACGTGGGTGGCTGACTGGCACCCCCAACCACACACACGCATCTCACACACACACACACGCACAACACACACTCTCTCTCCCTCTCTCTGTCTCTCTCTCTCTCTCTCCCTCTCTATATCTCTCTCTCTATTTGTCTCTCACACACACAGACACACACACTCACACACACACACACAGACACTCAAACAGTATTGGAAAAACAAAAAGAGAAAGACACAGAAAGAAATGTGGTGGGGACCAATAAAAACCCAATTAGCCACTTTGTATTAATGATAATAAAAATATCTAGAGTCTAGACATGGAGCATTAAATGAAAGGGTATTTTATGTGAGCATAATTCTTAGTAAAAAAGCTCTGAGTGTTTTTCTGCCAATGGGAGTGTAGAGTATCCTGTTTTGTAGGAGGTGTAATAACATTCACAGCTACTTGTTTGCTGATTCAAGGGGAAAAGTACAGTGCAGTTTGTGCAGTCAAACAGTTGCGGTCAGAGAGGACTGATGGATTTCATTAGTGAATGCACTGCATCTAAAAATGCACTTGAGGTGGCACAGAAGCGGACAGACATAATGGACTTAATACCTAAGTCAACTCTTCATATATTTTTATGATCTTATGAAAATCATTTTACAGTTACATATGTAGTAGATTAAATCTCTATATATGCATCTTGGTGTTTTTGTGTGGCACGTGTGACAGTACAAAACCCTGCATTCACCCAGAGAAGGTTGAGTTAAGTAGTTTTTTTTTGGAAAAAGTTAATGTATTTATAAAACATTTACAGGCTCACTGAAGAGAGCATCATCTGGTTTATTAGCTCGCTATAAACATTTGCCGATATATTAAGCTTTAATAGTTTCTTTGGTGTGTTCCCATATTGAAGAAGCATTTCGTGGGGGAGGCTTAAAATAAATACGGCATAGTAAGTGTCTATGGCGATGGATGTGAGAGTCACATATCAAAATATTGTGCAATTTGTGCAATTTCTCAGATATTTGTTACAAATGCGCTTCACTTGAAGAAGCCAGACTAGCATACAGACAGAACTGCAGTCTGTGAGTGCTGAGTCAACAGCAATCCCATGAGGGGTTCCTGTCACTGGAACAGTACCAGGGGAAGCACCCATTGCCATCTCTTTGCAGGGAATCAGGGGGTAGGAGAGGCCAGCTGCACTACAGCACTTAAAAGAACTGCCTGGCTAAACATAGCACAGGTAGCCTGGTAAACCAGCCCCTTGTACTTCATTTCATTTTGTACAGACGGTCTGGCAGTGCTTTCATTGACATTGCTGTATTAGGTAGCCTTTTTGCCTAGCCAATCAGTGAACAGAGGAAGTGTTCGTGAGTGATGCTGTTGACTTTGTGTGCTACATTTGAATTGTTGTGCGTAGGCAGGCTAATTGCATAGGCAACGACTAGACGTTAGCGATTGGGTAAAGGCAGAGCCACTTGTTTTAAACTTCAGCAGAGCCCACACCTCCAGGAAGAAATCGTTTCTTAATACAGCACTGCCAAATCCTCTGTACAAATGTGTGAAATGAAGTAAGAGGGGCTGGTTAACCAGGCTATAGCACAAGTACCTGCAGTGATTTTAATCATTTTTGTAAACACACAATCTTTTTGTAAGTCTTTTATTATAACATTTATAGCTCGACATTCCCTAAGTATGTGGTAAAAAAAATGCAGCCTTTGACCAGTGTCCGTGAACTAGAAACAAACAACCTGTGGGCAGCCTGTCTCTCTTACAATTGTGTGGAGTGGAGTTTCCAAAGAAATATACATGTAAATAATATAACCAGCAACACATAGCACCATTAGAATTAACATCACTTACATGTATAAGTGAACACTTCACATCATATTACTATTATTGTTATTATTATTATTATAAAGTGTAAGTACATTCCCATACAAGGCCTTTTTATTCTATAGTTTTTTTCTTTCCATTGACTGACAAATGAATACTAAAGCATGAGACAGAACCACTTACATTGATGTAGGACATACGCACATTACATAACCACCTTCTTCTGTTAGGCAGTGTTTTGCATCACTTCTCTCTCCTACCTCTCCTGCAGCTGGCCAGCTGATGTTTTTGTTATATTTGCGTAACATTAGCAAACTCAAATCTATGTTTTTGTACTCAGAAGTGGAAATGCTCATACATGCTTTCCTTTCCTCATGCAACACCAGACTTCTCACAGTCCCCACACTTCCACAATAAAATCCCCGAATTGTATTGTTTCATGGCATCCATTTCTAGCACCCTGATGTACAGCTGGATTTCATTGGCATGGTAGTGACAATAGGGGCCCATCGTGCTGTTTGAGTTGATCAGGGGGAAGCATGTAGTGGATGAACAATAGGGGACCATGCACTTAACCCCGAGGGACACACACCAGGACAAAACCATAGCACAAGGTTCAGTTCTTGATGTTCGTGAGTTGTCAGTTTGTGGGATATGACTTGGCAGTTCCAGTGATGGTAGCCCTTTAGCGGCCACTGTACTGCCGGTGGAATGACTTGCTATGACTGAAAAAAACTTACAACACTACAACATTAAACCGACATTACCGGGAGTCTTTAGTAACATATTACAACTTGGTCAAAGTGAGTCAAATTCAAAGTGAGAAAAGTCCATATTGTTTAAGGATGGGAGGGAGTGACTGCAGCTGGCTTGAGCTGAAAAGCAGAACAAAAATATAGCATATTGCTATATGTCCTCTGCAATGCTATGTACATTATGGATGTACATAGGACCACAGATAAAATTGACTCAATCATCCCAGATGCTAAATGTAAATCTTGTGATAGCAAACCCACAAGACAATACTAATTAGCAATGACATTACATTGGAATTGGAATTGGAATATTTTTTAATACCCTCCATGCTTTGGATTGATAGGGTAATAGGGTGGTCTGCCTGTCCATACGCACTCTCAAACTGTTAATGTCATAATGTTAATGCACAAGTAAAGTCATGTAAAAGTGATACTGGGATATCCAGTGTTGAACTAAATGTAGCACTACAAACAGAGCGGTCAGGAGCAATGTCTTTTTCAAGCTTCTTTTGATACATTCAAGTCATGTATCATGAATCAAATGTAATGTGTATTATTTGTTCATAAAAGCATGTGAATGACTAAGCATGGTAAATGGCCTCATAAAAATGGCAATATAGCATTTTGCTCTCAAATTGTTCAATCAACTGAATTATTAAAAAAATAATAACAAACAAAATAACTAATTGTCACAGTAGGCCAGAGGGTATGATGTAGAGTCAGTCTGTCTGTATTGAGATTGTCAACTGTCAATGGGTGAACCAGAGGTTCACTTTCTCATCCTACCCCCCACTGATCCTTTCCCACTGCTGCACCAAAATAGTCTCTCACAACCTTTTAATTACATAGACCATGCCTGTAGAAGGGGCAAATAAGTAACCCAGTAATGTTAACATCTCCTAAATCTCCTGCTCTTCTGATGCAAAGCAAGCAAAGAGCTTCAAACATAATGAGGCAAAGAGGAGGAACGAGAGGGCAAAAGACATTGCTTAAGAGAAAACTATAAGGAATCTATATTTCAACTTGCTTCTCAAGTTCTTAGTTTTTATGTGTGTGTGTGTGTGTGTGTGTGTGTGGGTGTGTGTATTAAACCTGAATTACAGAGCAATTAGAGTTTGATATGGGAGGAAGGCCAGTTCTTTTATGAGTTAGCCACTCATGCTTAAATTCAGTTTTTAGTTTCAGCTTTAGTGCTACTACTACTGTTGGTTGTGAGATGGTATTATCACTTATTTAAATTTGATAAACCATGACAGGCATTTAACATGAAGAGGGGTTGAGTAAAAACGTTGTGGTTGTACATATTACATGGTGTCAATACAGAGAAGTTGATACTTTATGTTATGTTTAAAGAAACCCTTTCATGACAATGTTTAAACTAATAGACACCAAGACAGTGTCTCCAAAACTACAATACATTTCATGGTCAGCCTATTATATTCAAGGCAAAATAAAGGGCTTAGTGCTCAGTCTGCAATTATGTATATGGATCTCTGTGACTGTGTAATAGTGTGTGATATTGTTTTGGCAGATATTCTTTGCAAGTGTGGATGTGTGTACATACTGGATTATGTGTCAGACCTAGAGGTGGGTTGCACACCATATTAGGATTAGATGCATATAGGTGGGTCTCTCACCATTGTCATTACTCATCCCTGGGCAGCCGTTCTGGTTAGACCAGATGTGCTTGTTCGAGCACAAGAAGCGTTATCTTCCATGACCGCAGCCTACAGCGCATGTTGCTCTTAAAGGCGCAGTCCCGAAATCTGGTGAGCAGAAGCTAGGCTGTCTGTCCGGAGAGTTGGTCCATGGGTAAATCTACAGTATATCACTGTTACTATATATATTTTTTTTATTAAGGGTAGTGTTGCCCTTGATTCTAATTCTTTTTACACATTTACTGAATCCCCTCTCGTGGGCCTTGTGGTCTGTGCTGTGTGTGCAAGTCTGCTCCATTACAGCTCAAGGGTTCTTACACAATCCTGGCTCCTAGAACAGGGGAAACACAGTCTCTTTGGCAGAGCACTATCCTAACCAGCGGGTCCCCTTCCTTTCTATATTTCACCAGTCGCACTCCCCACCACCCACTTCAACGCCCGTCTATAGGGTTATGATCTGGTGACTGACCAGGCCAAATCATCACTGTGAGTGAACTGGCTCCAGCGACAGCAATGTTTTTACTGTGTGTGCTGATGCATTATTTTGTTGAAACATGGCCTCTTGTGCTTTATTAAACTTGGATGAAACGCCTTTGTTATATATTTTGGTTGCATATATAATGGACTTTTTACATTACGCCTTTCATTTTGTGGGGCGTCATACAATTCTTCATAATGTACATTTTTACTCCTGTCATTCCAACTTCGCAACTTTAGGCCCTCCGTAACACATCGTGACACCTTTAAAAACACCTGTAAAAGTGAATCATAAAACATGAGCATGATGGATGTGGGAAATCATACAAGGAGTTTGATGAAAAACAAATATTTTCTGTAATCTATTTTCAACAACAAGGATTTTTTAATTGTCTGGTAAAATTATTTTGTATTTGATTAAAGATTAAGACAGGCAGGCAGTTAAAGGTTGCTTTGATTTATTGATTGATATTTTATTAAATGTTTCACTTGGCTTTGCAATTTCAGTGTCCTGGGGATCTTGTGTTCTGACCAGCCACTCTGAGGGATTATGTGTGCCCCCGGGATGGGTGTTAAATTATTCTAATTAATGTTTTATGGGTCTGCATATATTAACATTAAGGAAATGGCTTGATAACCTTAAACAAAAGTTCAGATCCCATCATATTCACACCATCAAAGAAGCACTGAGGTAGGGTTAAACTATCATCCCTGTCTAGTTTAAAGCAGATCTAACAAGGTGCTATTATTCAGAGACATATTTGATGTGAATATCAGGCAGTATATATATATAAAAGTAGAGTAATCTGAAGATTAAAACATGTAAATGACTATAATAAAATTAGATAAGAGACTTTTTAATAGCAATGAACCATAACACACATGTCTACTCAAAAAATGAAAACTATTTGCAGTCTGGATTTATGACCGAATATTGCAAATTCACAGTGAATATTTAGTTTCTCATTATGAAGGAAAGCTTTTATTGTTTCATTCTTATACTCAAGGAAAGTGCATGCACAAACTCTTACCACTCTTACAAATGGCCAAACAATGTGTATGCTGTCCCAAACAGTGACTAAAGGGGGTAGAAATGAGAAATATGAGCTGTAAGAGAGCCCGTAAAACTAAAGCTAGTGGTTTCTTCATGAAGCGTAGTGCTGTCCCTTTAAAGAGCCTTATCTTGATGTAAGGAAGATAAACTGCATTTTCTCATATGTGGCTTTTCACTTCGTGAAATTTGTCTTTTTTACTGCCCTGCCAAAGCATTGTGGGACACACTCCAAAACAAATGTTGTGAACACTTTTACAAGGATCTTCAAAGGACTGTCTCAGTATGTTGAAACTTGAATACTGTAGTCTTTCCCTTAAACGATGTATACTTATGCACATAAGTGTCTGACTGGGCCCAACATGTGATTTCATTAAGTTAACCAGCAGTATCGATGTGTGTTGGCACAAAATGTAGACCAAAGGTCTGTTGTCTTAGGAGACACAAAAACTATCCACTGTTGTTAAGCACAGCAGTTAACATATTTCTGTGTCAGTCTACTGTGGTGAGATGTGCTAGTATTATGTATGTCTTACAGACCTTGTAACCTAATGTAATTTTAAAGCATTTGTTTGGGCTCTTATTGCCATAATCAGATCGGAAAGTAGAGAGATGACAGGAATTGAGATGGAGACAGAGAGATGGGGAAGGCATTGAGAAAAGACCTCAGACCAGAATCAAACCTCGAGTCCTGAGCTTAATGTACTAGCACCTTAGCCAGCTGGTAGTAAGTACATTTTGAAAGTACAAATACAAATACATTTTGAAAGTTAAGAAAAAATGTCCATACACTCACAATGTTAAAAATGTTCTTTAATACAGTAACTGCTATTAAGTGTGCAAGGCCATATGGCTGTAAAACTCAGTTGTCTGCAGTCATAGGGACCTATTACACAGTACACCAGTGATATTTGGCCATGTTTGATACTCTTTTGCTATGTTCACAGCAAGAAAAAAAATCATTAAGAAATTTGTGCACCTAGGAAGAGTACCTTTGGGAGAAGATATTTCAGCCTTCCTGAATACAAACCTTATTCTAACATACTATTGTTTGGGAGAACACTTAGCACTTTAAGTTTTATTGTTATTATTCTATTATTTCCTGAGTCCTGAGTCAATCATCCTATTGTTGGGTTTGTTTGCTAAATCGCAGGGTCTAAAATTTCCAGGATATCTCATCAGTAGTGCACCTCGGGATCTACGGCTTTTCAGGCCTTTAGTCACTGTACACCCTTCTCTGAGGCGGCCCCACTTATTGTATGTACAGTATCCAATTAGTCAATATTGTCCTGCAAGAAGTCCTAATTTGGTGAATGTAAATTAAGTAATAGCCTGTACAATAAAGCTAATGTTAATTCTAAACCTAATGCTACCCAGTATTTTTATACCTCTTGCTATCTATTATTTTACTTTTTGGCAGTTCTCTGTTTTCCTGTGTATAGTGAAATAAACAGAAATACAGTCGTTAATGTAACAGAAAATCAATCACCGCACACTGATAGGACTTTCGTGAACAACGCGTTTCGCCTGTTGCTTCTTCAGGTTCACTTCACTTCACAGTCGTTAATGTGTTGCATGTACTAACATGATGTAAATAGGTGTGTCTGTTCAGGGACTTAGTGTAAAAGTAAATGTCACCAAAGTGTGAAACAAGAGAAAACCTGCAATGAGTACACAATCAAATAAAATAGATGGAACTCAGGAAAACTGGTCACTTTAATGGCCTGTTTGGCTGATATGTGCATAATTGCATTACAGTGGTACAGATGTGTAAAAATCTGCTTGCTCACTACTGACTGACTTAAAAAGGTTAAGCTAACATGTTGAACTGGTAACAGTTGTCTTACAGGGTTTCAGTCTTTTAAATGGAAAAAATAATTAAAAATATTTTGACAAGACTGGGTTACACTTTATTTAACCTCTCCCTGCTGTAGTGTATGTACATCACAGTGTAATTAAGTGTATCCACATTATGTGAGGTAAAGGTTCTGATTAGGGTTAGTGTTATACACAGTGTAAGTACATAGTGTTGCATGGTGTTACATGTAAATGTACTGTGAAATAAAGGGTCTGTTAAAATAAAGTGTTACCAGATATTTTTTGTAAAAGATTTGTTTTTAAAGGCCAACAGTAAAGGCAACCCACAGCCAGTCTGCCGTGACACACTTAAGAGCCAAACCTGTCAGCATTACACAATGTATTGCCACACTGCTGCTGTTACCACTACTGGGGTTTGCCTTCACCCTTCCCCCATAGCACCACACCTTTACAAAGATAAACAATCTGTGGCTCATTCATAAAAAAGTAGGTCTGCTGAGTTACGTGTGTGAAAGTGAGTGCATACCTCAGTTCTGTCACACAGCCAGTGGACGCCCAACTTTTCTTACAGCACCTTTAAACAGTTACGCATGCTATTTATGGTCTGCTTCCGGACAAACAGTGGAGTATCCCCATGACAACGGTGTAGTCTTGCCACACAGGGAGTGGTTGGCAGTTTACCTGTTGGCCTTTGTTCTGTGGGGACCTGAAACGGCAGCATCAGCAGATAAGGTGCTCCCTCGCACGGCCTCGCGTTGCTTTGGCAACCTCATACCAGACACAAACATCTGTGCCGACTGGAGCACCGCCTCAAGAACGGCATTCCAGAGCAGAGAGGATTCCCAGGTCGGGGGTTCCCTGTTGTTGTTGTTGCTAAGTGCAGCAAAGCAGGTGAACAGGGCGGATCTGTATACACTCCCTCTGCTCATCATCATTGCTGCTAATGCACCGCAACGGACTGTGACGCACGCACAGAATCCCTCTCTTTCTTCTCTGCCTGTTTGCTCGTTTCTGCCTTTTTCATGTTTAAGGGTGCTTTTAAACAAGGAAAATACTGCCCTTTACTGAAAGACTGGTGTTATTGGAAGAACGTAACCACACTATTTGACAAATTTATTTATGTAGCGCTCTCTGGTCTGGTCCCAAAAACAGTTTGCTGCAGTAGGATCGTCACCATCACCAAGGCAGTGTGAGGCTCTTAAGCACTCTGCATAAAACACAAACCAGCACCATCTGCATGCCTGGCTGGCGTCCAACAGCAATACTACATTCTGTTCTATGTTGTGCACTCGTGATGTCATGGGTTTTGGGTGTAAACGATGGCCCTTTCAAGCACATACGTAAATCTGCAGCAGTGTGCACAGATGCAAATAGTTTTTCACAAAATCATCAGGTCAATTTGGTGGATGTAAATAATGACAATATTAGAGTTGTAGTATCAATATCATAGCAACAGGAAAACATCCACATCTCTTAAGAACTACATGTAAAAGGGAAAAAGTACTTACTTTCTTCTGTTTTCCCCATTTTCACTTTATTCTTTTTTTCCTGAAAAAAAAATCTTTTGACACAATGTCCATGAGAGAGTTTCTACAATGCACCCTGGACCTAAAGTGGAAATAGCTAAGGCAGTGCCAATGTTCCTATCCGGTTAGAATTCTGCAGTATTTTCACAGAGCATTTGAGAAGCATTCAGACCACAGGCCCGGGGCACGGTTTCACTCGCATACCTCTGGCAACAGACAAAACTGATCTGCTCTGTGTAAAAAACCAGAGCAATGCGGGAACATACCAGCATACCCATCCCTGCACACGCAGGCCCTGAAACAGGTCATTTCGTTTCAACTGTGTATGGCGTAGTGAGGGAGCTATACAGCCACTGATGAAGACTGGAGATAATCACAAGTTATCATGACACTAAATAGTAACATGGTGGACCAGACTCTTTTGCTTTGTGCAAAGAGTGTATCTACTCTTTCGCTTTGTGCAAAGAGTCTGGACACTCTCAACAGGCATACGTTTACTTCATAGCGGGTGGGCACTACTTTTAACCTATTGGTTCTGCCTTCAGTTTCTCACTTTCTAACTTTTAACCTTTGTTGTAACCATTTCTTTGTGTAAAAACTAAAATGAGCTGAGGACTGAGGGAGATTTTAATAATAACTTAGGAACATTAAGGGTTTGGTGCATGCACTGTATGTACTGCAGTGGAAATGTACTGCAATGGAATCTTTCACAAAAAACATGAAGAAACATTCTAGTGACCTTATTCCCATCACTCCTACAGTTACCCTTTCAGCAGTTTCACCTCTTCCTCAGAAGTTCACAGTCAGAATATCACAGTCTTGTACTGGTCTAACCTATATTAAACAGCAGAGGCATTTATTTCAGTGAAACTGAGTCAGTCTGTAAGCGTAATGTCATCAAAATCAGGCTAAATGAGACAGAGGCAAGAAAAGGCTGAATTCTGCAAACGGTTAACATATGTTACAGTCCCTATTGACAATACTGGGCTGGAGAGTGGAAATTAGGAATAGTCTAAAAAAATGCATTGATAAGCTATTTGTTTGCGGTGGTGGGGAGAAATGTTGTATTTCAACAGCTATTATTATGCAAGGTCCATCCCGTGACTGATTCAGAATAATGAGTCACTTTAAGCACGTCCGCCTACCAAAAGAGGTCCGGGAATGGCCAACAGCACCTGCTGTGACCTGCTCCCACAGTCGTGTTATCTGATATGATCTTAGATGTGCATGCAGGTTATTGATTTGTGGTGAATTGCTAGACATTCTTATGGTGTTATACACAGTCTGCATGCACACTGCTGCACGGTCTTTGCAGTGTGTGTATATGTACTGCTACATGTATTTCAAACTGGGGTTGAGTTCTGTATATTTCCATCATGTTACCCAACAACTCAGAGTAGGCAGAGTAGTAGAGTTACTACAACTGAGGTTGAACAGGCTTATCCTGGCTTTTATGTTTGATTATGTCTTTAGGTGCAACAAAGTCCCTCTTTAATTAAGGTCTTACTAGACCAGAATCAGTCAGAAACACAAATAAAACGCAAATTCATAACATATGAATATATTGACATATTGGCTTTGAAAGAGGGCGGAGGGTTATGAGGGTGTGACTGAAACCCACAGCGGAGGTTAGGGATGGTGAGATGCACACAGGCCTGAGGATGACAATAAATATGTTGCAAGATATAAATACCTGTCCTGTGTCCTCACCATGATTGACTACAAACAAGACATGACACTGAGACAGATTGAAGTAATCACATTAAGCTTTAAATTTATCCTTCAACTCTACTACTGGTAGAAAATAATAACAATGGTTGCTGTGAACATTCCATGTTGTGAAGTGTAGGTAAAACATTATGAGAAGTACTTTCAGAATACAGTGAATAAAATGACAAAGGCTACTTGTGAAATAATCATGGGTGTACAAAACCTGCAGGCATGAAGTATGAAACAGTTCACTTGTGTCACCTTTTCTTGTTAAATATATGAGCAGCATAATGTATTTCATGAGTTTCTACAACAGTACCTGACACTATAATTAATTAAACAGTACAACAGAAGTGAGTACAGCCCTGCTTAATATCAATGGATGCCAAATGTTCATATTTTTCATAAGGCTCAACCCTCTCTAGAATAAATGATAACAGCGTTGCTTCGATGTCATCTGAGGATATTCTGCTATTTTCCAGCTACAGCAGGCTCCTCTTTGCTAGACAGGGTGTACTGCTTTCTTCTCTTTAAAATACGCAAAAGGTTTTCTCCTGAATTGAAGTCAGTTGACATACCTAGCCAAGTCATACTTTTCACTGTTTTCCCCCTCAAAAACTCTTGTTTGATTTTGGCAGAATGCTTTGGGTTGTTATGTACTAGAATATTCCTGCCAGACCTCCGGAGACTGGGAGTTATCTTGTCAGCAAGTATTTTGGTATATCCGCACGTTTTCAAAGTGCCATCTGTAAGAGTCATTATTCTAACATATTGTGATGCAGCCCATATTGTGATGTGATCACACTCCCATTTTAGTTACTGTTACTGTTTTGTTAACATGGTAGTCCTAGATGAGATGAAGACTGGCCCTTTTATCATTTGCGTGTGAGTGCTGAATGATAATGAAGACTATTGTTTTGGTCTTTGGCGCCCTCTAGTGCTGTCTGTCTTTCAGCACGTTTAGAACCCACACCTTCTACCAATCAGTCTCACAAACACCAAATGTCCTGCACCTGTCTCTGTGTGAATGCATTGCTTGGCTGTGATGATGTGTTAACCTACCATGAGCACTGCAGCCACTAAAGTTTGTCCTGCACTTGAATCCAGCTCTCCGTGTGTGTGACGACTACAAAATGATTATTACAATTGGAGACATCTGATTTTTTATGGAATATCTACTTATGTGTAGGATACATGTTTTGCCATCTTCACTCTTTAAGACACTTGAATACAAAATCCAGCCCTGTATCCCTTAGAAAGACAAAATAAAATCATTCTGTCTATAGTGACCAGTAGCCTATAGCTGATCTGTGCATGCTCACCATAACATTTAAATTGGTGATTAATGCTATTGTCTCACTATGAAACGAGGTTTCCCCATGAAATAAAACCCTTCCAACATCAGCTAACCAAGGTGCTCATCCATTTTCTTACCCCCAGAAAGCAACCATACTAAAATACTCCGATCTGAATGTCATCTATGCTGATAACACCTGACCAGGTATTGCAATGACCCTGTCCGTCTGTGTGTCTGTGTGTCTGTCTGTCTGCCCATATGGGGGACCAGTTTGCTATCTCTGATTGTGTACTTGTGTTGTTACTTAATTTTTTGTGCAGATATAATTTCCAGTAGATGTCAGTGTCTCAAAAGAAATGAGCCTGCAGTGCTCATATGGGTTTGTGTAAAAGCCAGGGGTTGCTGTTGGGGTGTGGGTTGGGGTTGTTACTTACGTAACAGTCAGTCATAGGTGATGTCTTTGTCATTTTGTAACTAATTTAGCTGTTCGGAGCGGCACACAGATGCACCATCTTTTACTGCGCATAGGAAACTCTGCTTTATAATGTCTCCTGTATTTTTGAAGGTGTTTTCTTCCACAATGACATTTGTCCTGTTTCACATTGACTGGTTATGCCAACCTTATCCGCTATAATGTTTTGTCTTCATAAGATTCATAATTGGAGTAGTGCTCTTTCTTATTGACCATTATTTTTATCTTATTGATTAATGAATGATTAATTACTGTTGTAAGTGAAATGTACATATTTAACATGCAAATATTCTGCTTATGTAAATCTTGTCAAATAAATCAGAATTTTAATTTAGCATCTTTTTCTTACTCTCTGGTGGCATGTCAGGGTCATTTTGTGGTTACTTGCCATAAATATCTTACACAATAGAAGCTTTAAGGGACTTTAAAAATAAATCAGCTATTGGGGTATTGCTTAACCTGTACCTGGGAGCAAAGTGTTAGTAAACTCACACCTTAAAATGAAGTTTTAGATAAACCCCTTTTAACTTCAAGAGGCTTTAAGGCCCTTACTGTCACTGAACAGTTGCCTGTACAACAAAATTAGATAGCAAGGCCACAAGGGTGCAAGGTAAAAAGTTTCAACGTGTCAAGTGAGGTAGCATTGTAGAAACAAAGGAAAGAAGTGAGTATATACAAGGGCATAATGAATAATAAATAGTAAAAGGAAATGTGAATAATAATATTGGACGTAATGGCTATTGCACATTATGCTGTCGGTGATACATAGTGAGAGGTAGCAGGACATATTGAACATAATCAAAAGCTGCAGTGAGGTGACAAAACAAAATGTGACCTTAGACAGCATTAGTCAGCAGCAGCAGTTAAGTGACAACATGACTATTTGAAAAGCAGTATCACTGTTCTGGTGCATTTAGAGTTCTGACTGCCCATGGGAAGAAGCTGTTTTTAGTCTGTTTGTTTTCCTCCTGATGGATCTAAACCTCCTCCCAGAGGGCCACATGTTTAACAGGTGATGATTAGAATGAAGGCAGACTCTTATGATTGTCAGTTTAGCACCTGTGTTAGTGTGGACCGCCTCTGTTTTTCTGGTGTTAAGGGCTAAATTGTTGCTGTTAGACAATTCTGTCAGCCGCCGGACCTCAGCCCACCTAGACTGTGTCCTCATCCTTTGTGATGAGCCCCACCAGAGTGGTGTCATTGGCGAATTTTATGATGGTGCTGCAGAGATGTGTGGGATGCTATGGGAATGCAGCCATAGGTATTGGTGTTGTACAGGAGAGGGCTCAGCACACAGCCCTGTGGAGAGGCAGTCTTGAGTGTCAGGGTCGATGGTCTCCTCCTGGTTACCAAGCTTTGCAGACTGTAGGTGATCAGTGATGCAGATTTTAATCCAGGCACACATGGTGGTGGGGCAGTCCAAGTCGACCATCTTGGATGGTGCAGAAGGCCAAGCTAAAGTCAATGACGAGTATCCTTACTGAGGTCCCAGGATTTTTTAGGTGGTGCAGGGCAGAGTGGAGGGCCGTGGAGACGTTGTCCACAGTGGACCTATTTGACTTGTAGGCAAAGTGGTGGGGGTTGAAGCTGGGGGGGAGGCAGCCCTTCATGTGTTTTAGGACCAGCTTCTCAAAGCATTTTTCAGCCACAGGTATTAGGGAAATTGGTCTGTAGTCATTGAGGCTACTGATGGTGGTGGATTTGGGAACAGGGACTATTGTTGCCGATTTCAGGCAGTGGGGAACGGTGGCTTGTGACAGGGAGAGGTTGAATAACCTGGTGAACACATAGACAGCTGGTCAGCGCAGGTAGTACACTCCCAGGTATTCTGTCTTTCCTCTGATTCACTGCCCTGAATACACTGCAAATCTGGTGATCTTTGAGGGTGAGTGTGTATGGGCTGAGCTCAGAGGAGGCTATGGACAGGGGTGTGTGCATGGTAGGGATGTGTACAGTTTTCTCAAAGCAGGCAAAGACGTGGTTTAGCTCTTCTGTTAATAAGTTCTTTCTGTACTTGTGCAGATGCCTCTGTAGTTCGGGATGCATTTCAGACTCTCCTATACCTGCCTGGGGCTGTTGTCCGACAGCTTATTTGGATAGGCTAGTTTTGCCTCTCTGATGCCCTTTTTTAGGCCTGCCCTTGTTCTGCTATTAATTGCCTGGTCCCCAGATTTGTGTGAGGAGTTTCGTGCTTTAAGTATGATTGTGTCAGTCCATGCTTCTTCTATGACAATCATTAACATGCAAAATGAGAGCAACAATGTTGGGTGCGTTGGGTGTTTAAAAGATGGTCTTAAAACGTTTACAGCCCAAGACAGTAAAGGATTTATTCCATGACAGTCATCTAGCAGATTATGACTCAGCACATATAAACTCCATCACTATGGTAGAGTTAATTTCGTCCAAAAATGACGAAGTTTAAAATCAACTCTGTCTTGCGTCACTTGATATAATGTTAAAAGGCCTGGGGCTCCAGTTTCCTACAACAAGGAAGAACTATATTTTCATAAGGAAAGTGCAACACAGAGCACTTACTTGGAACTTTTGTCCTCAGGGTGGTGTCACAATGTCTTGCAGCAGAGCCCACAGACACTGATAGATGGTGTGGCCATTCTGTTGTGCTTTCCCCTTTATAAGTCAATACTTTCCACATTACTTTACACCTCTTTTATATTTGTATGTCTGCATTTCTGTGTGCCTTTAAATGTTTATCATGCATTGTTCTTTTAGCTTCTCTAGAACATAAATACCCTGCTTTCTGATCATTTTTGTCTGTCTGTCTGTGCATTTAAAATAATCAAGGAATATATTTTTTTTAGCTTTTAACATCAAATTTTGTTTGGCCTTTAATAAAGTAAAGCTGAAGCTCCTAGTGAATGATTGCCCCTGTATCAGGTTCTCCATACACATTCTCAAAAAAAGTGCAACTAAGAGCCAACATAAAAAAAAAATGCAAGCAACATGTTTGTTTATAAACAAAACAAAAATATGTCCTGGTTCTTAAATCTGGCAGAGAAATTCGAAAATTGTAATTGGAGGAAATGACAACAGGAAAAGGGTCAAAAACATCTACACACTAATCAGAGTTACAGGGATACAGAGTGGCCAAGTTTCCCGGGGTTTTGCGGTGTATGGAACACGGGATAGCTGAGCATTAGACACCATTAGATTCAAGAGGTGTATACATTTAATGTTAAGTCAGTGGGTAGAATCGGGACCTCTCGCCACTTTAAGCCAGAGATACGGGTCAGTTCTCTGAGGTTCTCTCCTACTGGTAAGTGGCAACAGCCAGTTTATTATTATTATATAACAGTCACCCATAAAAGGATCAATATGTGATTATTACTGTATTACTATAACTGAGCATTAGTCACCATTAGATTCAAGAGGTGTATACACTTAATGTTAAGTAGGTGGGTAGAATCATCTTTAGAACTAGCATTGGCAGGGTTGTTTGTGTAATGGCATATGCGTTAGTGACTGCAAAGTGATAGTATTTGTGGTAAAATGGTGGTAAAGTGCAAATATCCGATAATAAGT
Source organism: Coilia nasus (assembly GCA_027475355.1). Lineage (NCBI taxonomy): Eukaryota > Metazoa > Chordata > Actinopteri > Clupeiformes > Engraulidae > Coilia > Coilia nasus. Next base: position 5,169,551 of record CM050209.1, read on the forward strand.
AAGCAGGTCATTTTGGAAGTAAATTGTGGTGGTAGTTAATTTTGTAAGTAAAACTTTGGAAGTCGTGCAAACAGGTGGTAATGAACAGTAGGTAGTAAATTTTGGAAGTAAACTTTGGTTGTAAGTGAACTGAGGAAGTACATTTTGGAAATTTGGGGTAGCAGGTAGCTGAACTGTGGACACACACTAAAGGATTGATCACCTTTAGTGGGGCCGCCTCAGGGGAGGGTGTACAGTGAATAAAGGCCCGAAACACCCATTGATCCTGAGGTACACTGCTGAGGATGTGTCCCACATGGTGTATGGATAATTGTAATGGCTGTAGTTAGGAAAGCCTGATGTGTGGTACAATGGGTGCTCTCCCCACATGTGCAACTGTCTTGTATTTATTTATTTATTTATTTATTTATTTATCTATTTATTTTAATTGTTAAGGAAATGTTGGAGGAAACTGCAAAGGCTTGCCAGTGGTCTTGGATGAGAGGCATGTTGTTGGCATGGTGAAAGCCATGGGGGAAAGCGATAGGTAGGTGCTGCTGAGTGGATCATGTAAACGGCCCCAGCAGCCCCAGTCACTGTAACGGTAGCCGGCTGGTTCAGGTTAACCCTTGTTGAGCATCTGTCTGTACGGCTCCAGTTGGCCATCCCCTCAGCTGCTCTGTCCTGTACAGCTCACATGCGGTTGCGTGAATAGCTGTAGTCAGCGGCCAGTTGTGCGTGTTACACCTGGGAGTAGGGACTAACAGCCTGAACTATTTACTTGATTATAGATAGTGTAGGGGTAGGTGTAATAGCTATAGTTTCTCCCTAAGGTGCTCTTCCTACATGCACAAGTACTTTGTGTTCTTTGTAAACTAAAGGAAATGAAAACAGGCCTAAATGAAATGAGGCAACAATTCATTTCTTGCCTCTTTCTTTCATCACGAAAGTGTGGCCATGCAGTGTTTCTGGTTAGTCGTGCAACTATGGCTCACATCTCATCTTTGCAGCAATCTCTTTCATAACTGGATACACAATGTCAAGATGTCAGTGCATGTTTGTGTCCTTTACTAGCTGAATATGACAAAAACAAACTGACATAAGTGTTAGAACTTCATCACTCCCATACAGTCTGTGTAATACACCTTTGGCCTGAAAGAGTTAGTCGAAACGTATGCATTTGAAAACAAAATTTGCTTACTTTTTGTGGCATAAATGTGTATATTTGTAGATCCAAACTAATATTTGTAGATCCAAACTAAGCTGAACAGAAAATGGTCCATAGCACTGCATTAGCATTTAGGCAGAGAAGTACTCAGTACTGAGAATAGCTCATCAGAGCCTGCTTACCTAAAATGGTATCATACTAAAATGGTATCATGCGTAGCCTCTTAGCGGTCACCGTATCGCCCTCTCTACGACTCTGCGCCTTGAAGGGTTAGGCTGAGAATGCAGTTAAGGGACAGTAATGTATGAAGCAGGAGGCATCAAGGGTACAGAAGGTATGGGTTGGTTTAGAAACTCAACATGTAAGTAAGTTTCATTCATATATTTCTCAACCATACTTGTCCACATTTCACCATGTCTGGTGTATGTTAATGTCTTACAACATGAACATTGAAAACACAAACAATCATTATATTCATCACTATTATCATCAAGAAAAGTAAAGTAGAGAAGTCACAGTTTTATTTTTGTAGTCTTTGCCATCAAAGTCATGTGTTAACAGCAAACATAACACAAGAACAAACATGAACCAGGTTTCCATGACAACATGCTACACAAAAAAGATGATATATTCCCTAAAGAGAAATTTACCAGTCGAAATTTACTTAGGAGAAGACCTTGAGCACGATTTGAAATGTGACGTTTGAGAGCTCAAAAGACCAGCATTCATTCATTCGGTGATGTGCTGTTTTTCAATACAAACTGTGTTCACTGTGTAAGACATGGCTTCAGCTTTGAAGAAGGTGCTAGTTTTACTGTTAAAGATCCCAAAGCATGCACCCGTTTATATAATTTAACACAGTTCTTTGATGTTTCACTCAAGTACCTGTGAAATGCTTTGATCAAATGTCCTGAACAGCAGTTCACAGCAGTCTGTTTTGACCAAAGCACATGAAACTGACTGATGGTCATATTTTAGCTCCAAAATTAACCATAAGTATCTAGGTTTCCCTTGTGTCTCAGTGTCTCTGTGCAGAGCTATCCCAGTACTCTTTGCCATGTATTAAACCTCCTTGGATTTGGTTATCACTTCACATTGGTTCTCATGGTTATATAGGCAACATACCCATCATGACTGTCAGAGAACCCCACAGTCCTGGTGTAACAGGCCATAGTATAGGGTGAACTCAGGTATATTGGGCCACTTTTTGGCAATTTTTTTAAAGACCCATAAAAACACTATTCAACACCAAATAAAACCTGCAAAAATGATCAGGTTTTCTTCAGTCAGGTGTCCTCTATTAGACTATAGAGAACATTTATTGTTTTTAAGTCTTTTTTATATTTTAGAGGTGTTTAATTGTTAGAAGCTCCTTTCTGGGCCAAATGGGCTGTGATCCGATAAAATGGGCCACATGTTCAGGTAAAATAGGCCGGTGAATAGATCCAATGCAGGACTCCTTAAAAGGTAAAATAAATGTATTTTTATTTGAATTGTTTTTAGACACAAAAACACACTAACCATTCTATGCTTTTATATTTATGTCAGCTCTGTCTTAGCATGGTCTGGGGGGCATGGTCTCTGACCAGATGCATGCTTTGCTAGGCACCTTTCCAGTTCACTCCGTTGCGTAGTTACCCTTGGTAAATTTCATGCCTTTGCTATTTCGGTGGACTGACATTCTGTCCCTGTCAATTCCTTTTTACTTTTGTATGTATTTGTATTTCTATTTAAAAGGGTTAATGTACATTAATCAACATTTCCATTTGAATCATCAAAAAAAATGTGACAGAGTTAGCAAAGTAGCTAGGCTAATTTTCATCAGTAATCCCTTCAGGTCAGCCTCCTTGTTTTTCCTTGCCTATTTCCTGTGCAATACAGCAATTAAAAACTTCAACACTTCAATAACTTCTAATTCAACAAGACTTGTGTATTTAAGTGTTACACATTGAGTGTAATTAACCTAATCTAATGCTTATGTAGTGTGCGTGCATATGGTAGCCTGCTACCAACACAATTAGGCCTATACAGTATGGCTATAGTCACCCATAAGTCACCCATAGCTTTAATATTCCAACTGTTGTCATTGTATATCTGCAGATTTGATTTTAATTTCCTGAAAATGATGGAGTAAAGTCAGTAAAAATGGTGGCCCATTTTAGCTGAGGCTAATAGCCCATTTTATCTTAACAGATTCAGGTAAAATGGGCCGGCAACTAAAATGTGTTTTTAAGTCAGAAAATCTGTTTTTTTCTAACTATAACCATGTTTCTCTAATAAAGGACATCAAGACAATATCAATGATATATTACTTTCATTACCTCATTCATTTCTTAACATTATAACAACCTTATTATATCAAAGTCATATTTTGCCTGCCAAAACACTCACACTTACAATTTTCGCACCAGTGTCACTGTAAGGAATTGCCCCACCCACCTTAGCAACATCAGATCAAGCAAATTATTCAAAACACATCAAGCACAGTTGTAGCAACAATTTAAAACTATTAACAGTGATTGATTATTCAAATTTAAGGAGATATGACATGTCAACCTTATTTGGCCCACTTTAGCTGGTGGCCCAATTTGGCTGAGTTCACCCTACCACCAGTCTAGACTATACCCTGGGTTCAAGTAGCCTGGTAAACCAGCCCCTCGTACTTCATTTCATTTCGTGCAGAGGGTCTGGAACAGAGACCGTCAGAAACGATTTGCTGGAGGTGTGGACTCTGCTGAAGCTTAAAAAAAAGTGAATCTGCCTTTACCCAATCGCTAACGCCTGGTCGTCCCGTATGCAATTAGCCTACCTACGCACTACAATTCAAATGTAGCACACAAGGTCAACGTCACAGCTAACGAACACACCCTCTGTTCGCTGATTGGAGCGTTAGATTTTCTAGTCCCCAAATGCTCCCCAAGAGCGTCCGTACCAGACCCTCTGCACAAAATGAAATGAAGTACGAGGGGCGGGTCTTACCAGGCTAGGGTTCAAGTGTCTTAAGACTTAAATTTTAAGATTTTACCCTGGGTATATTATGGCCTAGGCTAATTCATATTGAAGGGCATAAATTGGCCTGGGCCGATCATACCCCCAGGCTAGATTATACCCCCACCGGTTTTAATTTGGCCAGGGATTAATTTGGCCTGTTACACTGGCACAGATCACAGCTCTTCTCTTTGACATATTTGTGAACTTCACCTAAACCTCTCTAGGACTTACTACTGGCCAACCCACTACCTACCAATCCATTGTCAACCTAAAAATGACTGCCATATCCTTCACTATACAGCAAAGGTTGCAAAGACCTGCATGCCATGGTAGATGACCACCTGCCATGCAGACCATGTTACATCCACCAACTGCGTTGCTATACATTGTGTCATATCAGAAAAAGCAGGCCACACCTGACTCAACTTCCACCTAATTCTTGGTACAGACCGTGGTTATCTCTTATGGTGACTGCTAAAGTGAGATGTCTGTCTGCAGCAATTTACTTGAACCCACTGATAAAGGCTCTGCCCTGGCTTCTGCACTCATGCAAGTTGGCAAACTGCTTGTTCTCCTTGCACTTCTGTTATTTTAAGGGCCTTAATAGGCTACTTACCCTTTACTGCTTGATTCCCTACACTACTGCAGTTGGAGTCCTCCACCTTGATCAAAAGAAGAGGTCAATCCTGGTTTTAAAAAGTAAAACCCTTTGGTGTAACCATTTTCTGAAACAGCTAATCGTAATGACCACAGAAATCGTTGGATAGATCAGCCAGTTAGTGAACTCATCTGTGTTAACTGCACAGGCAGGACAAATAGGCCTACATGTCAGGGTTTTTACTTTGTGAAGTCACTTTATATAAAAAAACAGTAAACACACAGGAACAAGAGAAACTTGAATTGTGAACTGGGTGAAAACAAGTACCCATATGCACCAGTAGAGCAGAACAGAGCCAGACAAAGTCATCAGCAGCAACATCAAGTAAATAATCAGCAAAAAAAACTCTTCAGGACAAGCTAAGTATTTTTAAGTACATTTTCCACAACACTGCTGCCAATAACTAATTAAAAAAATATATTTTTTCGAATATGTTTTGTAAATTAAATTATGTCCATTGCGTTGATAAATATAATACAAATAAATCACGGGGTGAATAACTGTCTACAGAAGAAAGATTATGATTGGGTTGTTAGTTAAACTCAAAAATACTGATAGTGGTACGGAAACAAACGTTTGTGGATGCGCTTCGAGAGTGACACAAGCGACAAGCGCATCAGCATCATCCTTTGGTCACGCGCATCCTGGACACCGAAGGACCAGTTTCAAACAGGCTACATAAGACATCGAAGCAAGGGACGTAATTAACATCGTACATACTTCATAAACCTTTAAGACGGATCGAGGTGAGTGGATGTGGATATTCTTGGATCTTGGATGGATATTCTTTTTTATAGTTAGGCTACACACATTTCTGGGCAGAAATAAGCGAACAAGTGGTTGAAAAGATGAACCTGAGTAGGCTAACTATTAAGTGCTACTAATGTAGTCGGAACCATATAACTTATCTTCAGGCTAAACTAAAATACTAGCTTTATTTTTATATGTTGGTCATAATGAAAGGCTGAAGCACAGTGGAAATGAGAAATGTACGCTTTTTTGCAGGTCGAAGTAGCCTATTGGCTCCATTTTCTATCAGTGACCCTGTCAGTAGCCTATTTTTTTCTAAATTATAAAAATGCACATTTTGTGCATGTTAGGTTAGGCTTAACGCAAGTTAGTTGATACAGGTGCGTGGAAATGTACTGGCTGGACGTGGAGCTTTTCTAACGAGTTCTGCAAGAGAAACTGGATTTGAGTAGGCGGCGACAACTCGTGCGTCGACTACACGCGATGTGGCTGCAAACTTACCATCATTAATTGAACACGTGTCACAATTTCTCAGCAGTTGAAGGCTCATCACCTGTTCCGTACACCATGGACATGTTCAAGAAAGGTTTTACAAAAGCCAAGGATGGGGTTGTGGCGGCGGCGGTGATGACAAAGCAGGGAGTGACAGGAGCAGCTGAAATGACAAAAGATGGGGTTGTTTTTGTTGGTACGTGAAAATGAACTATTATTGGTCGAATAGGCTTACCTTGCTTAAATCAACTGATTTAGTCAGCAGCGTTTATCGCAGAGTTAAACTCAGTCTTAAACTTAATCTCGGTAATGAGTAAGCTTTATGATTTGACATTACAAAGACTATCAAAAACACTGTAAACTGTAAGAGTTTATTCTTTGTTGTTAAAGAGTAGCCTATCTATTAAGTGTATGTGTTATGTTGTCGTAATTGAGGAATTAACGTGTATTCCTAACATTCTTGGTGGAGTTTTTGGAGTTTGTTATGACAGAGATGATGGTTTTGTGTTTTGTCCATAGGCACAAAAACGGTGGACGGAGTCACCACAGGTAGGCTAATTAAGACATGGGCCTATCAGTGTTTAAGACTAGGCCTACTCTGTGCTCGCTATTTGTCACATCCTAATGTTCTAAATTCATCATCTAAAATGTTATTATAATATTGTACAGTAAAACCAACTTAATGCTCATTGCCAGAGGTAGTTGTGTCCTGTCTTGACAGACTTCTTTTATTATTTTTCCCTCCCTTAAACCAGCCTACTAGTGTGACTATCAATTGTCTGCTTGATATGTTGGATAATAATAGACCTCATTCATGTAATGGATCTCATTTTACCATTGACATGATTATATTTTAATTACTAAATATTTGTAAAATCAATAAACAAGCATGCATGAGTAACAGACGGACAAACATACAGACAGATACACAGACATAAGTCTATTTTGTTTGTAGAGTTTTAGAAGATTTTCAAACTGTGTAGTTTGTGTGAAGTTATATGGACAGAGGCATAAAGATGGATAAATCTATTTAAAGCATTTTTAAGGTGTGTTTGCTTGAGATACCTGCTGTAGTCTGTACTTGCTGTTTAACTGTGTTTTCATCACAGTGGCTGGGAAGACTGTATCTGGAGTCTCTCAGGTTGGTGGTGCCGTGGTGACGGGAGCCACAGCTGTTGCTCAGAAAACAGTGGAAGGTGCTGGAAACATTGTTGCTGCCACAGGACTAGTCAAAAGGGACACGCCAAAACCAGTATGATATTCAGTTTCCTTTCTCACTTCACTTCTGGGAATACCCTCTGTTTTCCTTCTTTTGGACAAAAGCCCTGGTATTGATTACATCATCCAGAGATGGTGTTGGCTCAGGTCTGTTGTATTTGTAAATGACTAGATTCTCAAATAACAGGAGAAACTTTTGTTCCTCTGCTATTTTTAGCTTTTCTACAATGGAATGGATCCAGTGTGATCACCATGGTTATATTTTTATAGTTGAGAAGGGGCCTTTGGGACTTCATTGTTTTATCCTGGAGATACAGATTTGAAACAATACATAGAAAAAGAAATTGTATCATAGGTAGGGATTCCTTTCACCTTTCCGTGCACTCGCACTACCGTTGCTTTGTACGAAGTACATTACGAAACCAAATGCCCAACTGTAAGAAACTAATTGTAAGTCAAAAGCTGTATACTATTTCTGAAGGAACAGACTATCAGGACATACAAAGAAAATTATGTCAGTATTGACTGAGTAGGAGATTAGTGGTGAACTGGAAGTATGTTCCAGTTCTAAGGAATATCAGTAGTAGACAGATATACTACCAGCTGTAGAGTTGCCTGGAGACCTGTCTCAAAGGTAAGGTATTTGTGACAGCAAAATTACCATACCATAGCCTTTATATTGTATTCATAAAAGCAAGGTGTGTCTTTATGTTTTGCATCTTGCTAGAGATAGGTGACTGTTGACAGCACAATAGCTGTCATCGACCACTAGGTTTCTTTTTCATAAACAACATGACAGCCCCAAAGGAATGGAACAATCCATCCAGTGGGGAATATTCCAGAAGGCAGTGATGATTGCTTCTGCATGTGTTTGATTGCAAATATGACTACATGTGAGAATGCTTCAATTAAGGTCAAGGGAAAGGAATTCTGAGGTCATATAGAGGGGAAGTATTGAGAGCTATACTGTGGATTTCAAAGGTGCCATGGAACAAATTAAGTTATTGTTGTTGTTATTGTTATGAAGTGAAGGAAGAATTATACCTGTAGCCAGAGGAGTCAGACTGTGTTGGGATGTTACTTTTGAGGGTTTATATAGCTCCACACTCTCCAGAGTTACATTAACACATTCAAAACACATTCAAAATCTGAAATAACCTCAACTCTGGACACCATTTAAATTTGAAAATGTTAAACCAAATGTTTAACCCTTAAAATTTTAACACTGTATAAAATGTCAGTAAAATGGCTACAGATGTCCGCTGGGGGATTGTCATTAGTACAAAAATGAGCTGGCTCATGGAGGAGGTCAGATTGCTTTGGAGTCAAAAAATGATTATTTCTCCTTTCAGAGTTTTGGGGAAGAAGAACAGACTGACAGACACTGAATTAATGCCAAAGAAACTAGGAATTACGTAGTTTGACAGCTTGATCTGTTACTAAACCAGCTTTGAGTTGAATAAATCCAATCGTAACACAGCATATCATCACAGTAACATGTCGCTTTGATGGTGAATCTGCATAAAGGTAACTTTCTAGTTTGTATTCAGATTTTTACATAGACTAACAGTAATTCTAGCGACCACCTTGTAAAAAGCTTATAGGGATTTGAATAAGGACTAAATAAAGATTCTGTGAAGCCTGGTAAACCAGCCCCTCATATTTTATTTCATTTTGTACAGGGGGTCTGGCAGTGCTGTATTGAGAAATTATTTCTTCCTGGAGGTGTGGACTCTGCTGAAGTTTAAAACAAGTGGCTCTGCCTTTACCCAGTCACTATGTTTGGTAGTCACGTATGCAATTACCCTGCCTATGCACTACAATTCAAATGTAGCACACAAAGTCAACGTCATTGCTCATAAACACTTCTTTTTTTCGATGATTGCCTAGGTAAAATTTCTGCCTAATACAGCAATGTCAATGAAAGCACTGCCAGACCCTCTGTACAAAATGAAATGGGGCTGGTTTACCAGGCTAGGACAAAGGTGCACAGACAGTGTTTCTGCTTGTGATGGTATGCAATGAGGGGGCAGGAGGATGATGATGGGGCAGTGCAGCGTAGAGCAGGGGTGGTGCTGTGGCGAGATGCTGTCTTAGATCACCCTCCGCGAGCAGATGGAGACCCAGTGGGCGGTGTTAAGTGGGAAAGCAGGAGATGCTGGCATTAACCACATGCTTGTTGTCTGATCGTCTGTGCAGACAAACAGACTTAGCCATGCACACAAGCAAAGCCTCACAAAATGCATGCAGTTTAACATAAAATTGCTGGGAAGCATGCTTGTTGCATTATGTAAATATCTGTGATTCTTTTACTGAAGATGGTGAGTAGAAAGAAGAAAGAAATCTCTCTACCTACCAACCTACCTATAATGGGGACACAGTCATTGCATCCACAGACACCCCCCCACCTCCACCCCTCCCCCACCCTCGCTGCTCTCACACATACACATCTGCCTGCGCCTCATTAGAGAAGGTCATCTCGATGCAGGGCTTAAGTCTTACATTATGCACATTATGTATGCTGTTATATCTCTTCATCTTTGGGTAATCATCTTATGGAATTCAAAGATTTTATATATATATTTTCAGCAAAACAAAACCACAAATACAAACATGCAGTTATTTGTGTGAGGGAAATTTTTTTTGAAAAATTGTGACAATATTTGTCTTTATCCACATGGATCATTGTACCGTTGTGATAATTGTTTTGTCAGCGGCTCCGACTTCTGCATTTGTTCGGCAGCCTCACTGCATCACCAAGTCAGATTCCTGAGTACTGTGTACATTTAGCGAATAAAGCAATTCTGATATCTTTCATTTTCTGCCTGCAGGATGAAGAGCCCAAGCAGGCGCCAGAGGAGAGCGCAGGGGAGTCTCAGGCTGCCGACAGCTCTAACACTGCCACTAAGGTAATAACTTTATACTGTACATTTTATTACAATCTATGCTTTCATTTTCATGTTTCTTTGAATAATATTGTATTAATAATCCATTAACTACAAACTTTCCCTATTTTTTCAATCTCTTAGGATACTGAGTAGTACCTGTGCCCCTTCATCACTTGACTCAAGATTTCAGTGACCAAAACAGTTCCATATTATTCTGCCAAGTTCCCATTCACCTCATCGTGGGCCTTTGAGCATGTCAGTGTGTGTGACTGTGAAAAGAATTCAGATGTGTTCAGGAGTGTGTGTGTGCCTCAGTGTTTGTTCATGTTCTTTGTTAGTCCCTAACTAGTATGGTACATATATGTGGCCCTGAGCCGGGCGCTATCCTCTAAATGGTCCCAGACTTGGACTGGTCGCCTGGTCAGAGAAGTGTGTTTGTTTTGTGGATTTTATTGCTCTGAAATGAAACTAAAGAAATAAATATATGAATGATGTTACTTGTATAAGAAATTCTGATGTAAGTCTGGTGGTGTGCCAGTCCACCAGCTGAGAGGAATCACCAAAGTGTCTGTATTATTGATAATGATATTTACAATATATTCTATTTTTGTGTTGCATCTAACTGGTGGGTTGTGCTGAGGTACTTTTATGTAGTTATTTTTCTATGTTCACACTGTGAAAGAATAATACATGGACTCAACTTGCATGGAGTAAATAAAAGAATATATCTGAAACAAAAATGTTGAATGTTTCATTTATACTTCAAATATAATTTGCTTGAATAAAATAATGAATGGATGGCAAATGATAACATGACTGGTCAGATGGCATTTTTCACTATGAATTACCTAATTATAGTTATGTCACATTGTGTTCTGTCTACTGTTGTAAAGCTGTAAGGTTGTGATGGATGTCTGTGTAGATTCTCATTCATCCAGGTCATGGTAGTCAAAGTTGTAAGCAACTGGACTTCTTTTTGGAGCTTAAAGACGTTTAACCTTTCATACAAAAGACGTCTTCAGTTTTGGCCTGGTGATGGGGAACCAGGAGCTATAACTCTGAATCACTGGAGGTGGAGTTGTAGACCACACCCCTCATTCCATAACAAAAGGGTGGTGATGGATCTTATTTACCTTTGGCATGTGAGAAGTGTTTCCTCTTTCCCAGGCCAGCCTCAGAAAAATGCTCCCATGAGCCCAATGGACATCCTGCCCAATGAAAAATGTACATGTTATTGTGGTCTTTGTGTTTGAACAATAGAGGGGAGCGCAATAGAGTAAGACACTTAACACAGAACTTACATACAGTATGTGTACCATAGTACAGTACAGAAGCATCATAGTGTCAGTTGGAAGAAGAAGAGCTGCAAGAAAATTGTTTGTGGAAACTGTCATTAATAAGGGATGATGCTGTAGCTTGCTGTAACTTGGAACAATGTGAGATAACTTTGCATGCTAATTTAGAATAGAACAATACATTATTAGTTTGATGTGCCTGTACTGTTGCACTTCCTACAGAAAATACTGTGATAATAATGTCTGTTAATGTATTGAACATTTTTTGTTACCCTCATTGCAGGTAAATATTCTATAAATACAAGAAGGGCCAAGTACAGAATGTGTGACTGAGCAAAGCTCAGAATTGATGTGTAATCATATAGTTATTCAGACTGTTTCTGATATATTAGATGGCAAATTATAGAAGATATGGCATCTCAACCACCTTTATATAAACACTAAGCAGATTGAAAGTCTTGCTCAGCCAGCCCCAAAACTGAGCAGTACAGAATAGGCAGTAAAAGAAGTAAAACAAGTATATTATTGTAAAAAAAGAGAAAATGGCTGATAGGCAGGCTATGGGGATAACTCTTTTGTGTGTGATCTCAGTAGATGTAGTGCCGTTGCATTGTGGATGGTGGTTGCCATGACACTGGTGACTGCATAGGCCCCCATGGCAATTAACACGCACCCTAGAGATTGTATCAGCTCGCCCCCGAGAACCACCCAGAGGAGCGAGGCTAACACACAGTACACGACAAAGACACAGGACAAGTGCTGTTCCATTGTCAACACATAGAAACACACATCTTCTTCTTTTTGTTCTTTTTTGTTTGCTCATTTTATTTTATAAACGTTAATATCTTAAAGCATCAACCTGCCATGGATTGCTTTCTGTTCATCATTAATCATTGTTAACCTGAACAAACAGATCCATAAACATTTGACACACCATCAAAAATGCAATTATGACTGCCATTTTAAAGGAATACTACAACTTTTAGGGTTACAAAAAAAGTCTACAATGGCACTGCCATTTAAATATATCTTGTTAGATTATACCAATCAATATAAACAAATGTGAATGAATTAGAAGATTAAATGTGTGGCTGTAGTCAACAGTATACTACTCTTAAAAAGTGTTTAAAGGTTAGGAAAACGTGTCACATAAATAGTATACACAATACATTATTTATTTTTAAAGGAGTGGAGCTTCTTTTTGGGTTATCAAATAAGCAGTAGAATGACTGAGTGAACTTACTGTAGTATATATCATATAGTTTTCCTTAGAAACCCTTTCATAGACTATCAAAGACCTTTAGACCTACAGAGCTTAACTCATCTTAAGCCAACATTTGATTACCTAGGTGAGCTGGTGGATCGTAACACTCACAAAGAAAACCAAAAATCAAAAAGATAAAAAATGATTTGTTGTAAGAACATTGTTTCTACTCTCTGTCATCTTGACACTTCATTTCATAGGGTAGAGAACGCTTCTCTCTCATGGTCGAAGGATGCCCAGGTTAGCATGCGTACTGAGGGTGGGGTTCATTGTAGAAGCACGACGTCAGTGTTTCCCAGTGCGGCAGGACCATGCCCTGGCATCCCAGTGGCCACTCTGAGGGAGGTGAGGGCACACGCGCCGATATTGCTATGTGGCAGCAGGTCGTGAAGGCTAAGCAGACAGTGTGTGCCGTGCCACTAACAATGCGGTGCAAGCTAATGAGATGTGAAGCTCAGGACCTCCAATGGGGTGTCATGATCCACATTTAAAACATGTCAAAACCCTGCGAGAGTTTCAAGGAAGGGTGTGACATTCTTGATGGCCCTATATAAGCCAAGGATCAACCAACCGCAGCGTCAGTGGAAAGCTCGACCAGCTCCTGGGAAACTCACAACAAGCAGAGGCCCATCTCTCCCTCTCTGGTGGAACTATTACATAGAAAAAACACACAACAGGCCCAGGAACAGTCAGAATCATGAGAGGCTCCTCGTACTCCCAGAAGACCCTATCTGTGAGCGGCGCTAGCAGGATGCGGGTGCAGAGTCCATCTCCTTCCCGCTGCAGGGGCGGCTCCTCCTACAGCCGCGGCCGTGCTGGCTTCCAGGGTGGCGTGTCCGCTGTAGAGGTGGGCACGGAGATCCACCAGCACCATGCAAATGAGAAGGAGGAAATGCAGGAGTTGAACGTTCGCTTCGCCGGTTACATCGAGAAGGTCCAGGCCCTGGAGCAGAGGAACGCCCAGCTGCATGCAGAGCTGGCGGCGCTTCAGGGCCGCTTCAAGGGAGGCCCCAGTGGGCTGGGCGAAGAGTACGAGCTCAAATTCAAGGAGATGAGGGACCTGATTGAGGCCCTGACTGCTGAGAAGGGTGCGGCTGACATTGAGAGGGGTTACATTGAGGAGGAAGTGGAAGTGTGGAGGCTCAAACTTGAGGAGGAATTGGCCCTCAAAGGTAGGCTGAACAAAACAGGACCTTGAATAAGTAGAATGAGAACCTCGTTCTGATTACTATCATTATTAAGTAAAATTGGTCATGCCTATCAATAGTAATTACCTGGTATCATTTCAGTATATACTTTGTTTTTTATCCAACAGAAATAAACTAATAACGATAAGATGTAGTTTAGTAATACAGTGTAAAACTGTATGATATGCAACTATAGTTGCTACAACTACAAATAATGTCATAATTTACATATCAAAAGATGGTAATCCAATAGGAACCTGAATGCATTGTTCCTTAGCTCTTAAAGTATCCTGGATTGCAACTCCGAACATTGTCATGTAATTCTGACCATCTCTTACCCAATCTGGACTTCCAGAGGAGGCAGAGATGATTCTGCGGGAGTTCCGTCAGGATGTGGACAATGCCACGCTGCAGAAGGCCGAGCTGGAGAAGCGCGTGGAACAGCTGGTGGCTGAGATCGAGTTCCTGAAGAAACTGCACGACGAGGAGGTGGCCGACCTCCTGAAGCAGATCGAGGACTCCAAGGTCACCGTGGAGCTGGACTCAGACCGGCCCGACCTGGCCGCCTACCTGCGCAACATGCGTGCCGAGATCGAGGCCGTTGCCGCGCGCAACGTCCAGGAGGCAGAGAAGTGGTACAAGGGTAAATTCGATACGCTGAAAGAGAAAGCCGGCAAACACGAGGACCAGATGAAGACCATGAAGGACGAGATCACCACCTTCCACACCCAGGTGACCGACCTGCAGAACCAGATCGACGGCATGAGGGCCCGCAACGCAGCCCTGGAGCAGCAGCTGGATGACATGGAGTCAGCTCACATGGAAAAGGTGGCAGCCATGGAGGCCATCATCGCTCAACTGGAGAGCCAGCTCTGCGAGACCAAGATGGAGATGAGCAAATACATGGCGGACTATCAAGAGCTGCTGCATATCAAGCTGAAGCTTGATGCTGAGATCGCCACATACAGGAAACTGCTGGAGGGCGAGGAAAAGAGACTGGGAATCGCTTCAGAAGGTAAGGCACTTATGTTTTCTATTTACTGAACCATTCAAACCAGAGGTCCTCTGAAACAGCATTTTGAATAGTCACATGACTAGTTGATTCTCAGCAGTGTTATTTGCAGATGACATTCTTTCCCATTACCACTTCTGTTGTTCTCTGAATAACCACGCATGATTGGAAATATTATTGAATAAAATATTAATGCTTCTGTGTTTACTTCATAGGAGAGAGCCACACTGCCATTCAGGACTCCTAAAAGACCTCCACCCTGCCAGGACACTCCACAGCTGTCATTCACAGAGACCCACCACCGCAGCGCACCCACGTCCTGCTACGCTAACTCGGCCGTCTCGGGAACCTGTGTTCCTTCAGCCATTTTGAGATGAGTAAAGGTGTTCCCAGGTGCTACTTAAAATAAAGCTTGACTTGAGTGCACACTCACAGTTGTCACCGTGTTTCTATGCTTGGGTGCATGTGCATGTTTTGGGTCAGGGGTGTAGTCTCGGGAGAGGATTTAGTTCTAAGGTCTCAACATTCACAGGGGGCTCTTTGACCATACAATTTATATTTGCTTACGTAAGCCTATTATGGTCGGTGCTGAGAGACATTTCGATGCGAAATCACTTTAAAAATACACATTGTAAGTTCACTTAATCAAAAGGTTTACAGGAGCTGAATTTGACTATTTTTACAGGGATAACTTATTACCGGGTAAAGCCTCATTTTAAGTGGAACAGCAACAGAAATGGCTGATAATAGTCAGCCAATAACAAAAATAGTCAGCCACTATGCCAATAATAGGATCACTTTCGCAAATATTAATATTAATAAACATTTGACAGCACCTGTTTTGGGTGTATACAGACAAACATGATGGCAGGTCATATAGGTCTCATCAGTCTGGTTTGATTCCAGCTCCTTCTGGCTAGGTCAGAGTGTCATTGAGCAAGAGACTGTACCCCATTACTTTACACTTAGCAGATGCTTTTATCCAAAGCGACACCCAGGAGGAAACATTATTATTCCCCATGTGCTGGCTGGCAGACCTCTGCCACCTGCAGTGTGTATGGGTGAATGCGAAGCATTACTCTAAAGTGCTCTGGGTACTCTGCTGAGTGGGAAAGTGCCATATAAATGCCACCCATTTGCCATTTAGCATCTGTGTTTCACCCATTTCCAGTGATAACAACTAAACTATGTGTAAGCACAGTTACAAAATAATTGCCACTAAAAATTTCAGAATTAATCAGAATCTTGAAAGGCTTAAAAACAAAATCTTCTGCTCAACACATATGTTATATATATACAGAGATAAGCTAAGAGTTTGTTTTAGAGAATAAGCCATCAGCTGTCATGGCTTTCTTAGTTTTGACGCATGCTTCTAGTCTGCACTGGGTATTCTCCACAGTCTGGTCATGAAGTGCAGAAACCCTGTCAGAATGTGTTATTCCAGTTTACTACATTTTGTTTTTTACAGTAGAAATAATATATTCAGCACTTTTTTGTTTGGTATAGTTCAAAATGGTATTATTCACAAAACATACATATATGAAAAAGTTTTTCCCCAACACATCCCCAGTCAGGTGTCCAATTATGTCAACAATAATAAAAAATATTGTCCAAGTCCAGTCACACAGCAGTGTGTGTCTAAAATAGGTTTGCAAGTCAGCATCCATCTCCATGACAACATGAAAGAGAGGCAGTTGTTTCCATAGGATCCACCAGCATCATGGCAGTGAACTGTGAAAACTGACAGGTAACATGATGGTGCTCACTGGTGTGTGCTCCTTGTATGTGACAAAAAAAAAGGTCCCACTACTGCTTATTTCCTTTTCATCTTCTTCAGGGCCTTCCACTCTCCCTCCTGAGTAGATAAACTGCCAAGCAGCTCCTTCACCTTCCTCTTCCTCTCTGCATCCCTGTAATGTGCAAAACATGAGAGAAACATGAGAGAAGGCACACTTGTAACATGCATAATGATAATATATTACACAAATTCATAGGCGTTAATACTCAGCTTTAGACAGTCAAAACCCTATCATGTATTCTTCATGTCTATGCATTTACCAAAGGATTTCACTAATTAACAACTCTTCCTGTCTGATAATTTGTGTGCTCATTAAGACTAGCTGGTTCAAAAAATTGTTGGATGAAGACATAGAAGTGTGGACAGCTGTGGTAACGCACCTTCTCATGATGTCAGACAGCTTCTCCTGTGCGAGGAAGCGCGTGTCCTTCCTGATCTCTCTCAGAGCGCCCTTGAACTCCTTCTTATACTTGTGCTTCAGCCGCTCCTGCTCACGTTGCTCCTTGGTGTTGCCGCGCTTCTTGCCGTAGTCCAGCCTACATGCAGCAAGGAGTACACAGACAGCAGGATGGGTAATATGGAAAAGTTTGCTTTTGTTTCATTATACAGCTCTGAAAATCTGCATATCTACATGCATGACAGCCATTCCTTTGCAGTGTCAGTTGAATTTAGAATTTGGGAGAAATGTTGTCAGTAGTTTACAGAATAAAAAAAAAATCAGAGAAACTGAT
This sequence comes from Coilia nasus, assembly GCA_027475355.1. NCBI lineage: Eukaryota > Metazoa > Chordata > Actinopteri > Clupeiformes > Engraulidae > Coilia > Coilia nasus. Next base: position 5,186,982 of record CM050209.1, read on the forward strand.
AATTTTACAGTGGTCTCTTATTTTTTGGCCTTTTCATGCCTTCGTTTTAGGTAGGACAGTGAAGATGGAGACAGGAAGTAAGTGGGAGAGAGAGATGGGGCGGGATTGGGAAAATAATCATGATTCAAACGTGGGTCGCCATGGGCACTTGCCCCTTTATGGTACAGGTGCTCTAAATATGAAATAAAGTGCATCATCTCTGAATCTGTTTTAAAGCAAAACAATAACATGTCAAACTTACACTTCTACAATTTTGGGAGTAAGCAGTTTTAGAGGAATGGGCTTTTTCTTCTCAAAAACAAGTGGAAGCTGCTGTGCAGGCATCTCTGGTAAAACCTCCAACACCTCCCTATGGCGCTCCTGTGAAAGATAAATAAGTTATAACACATTCCTCTACACCTGGTACAAAGGACAGTCGTTGGCTTATTCAAGCAAAAAAAGGACTTCTATACTGCCCTACCAAGCCAAAAGGCAGTAACTATACAAACATTGGAACTGAAAAAAAAAGGCTCAAAATAGTGGTCGTACTACACAGTCCAACATGTTGTAGGTATAATAGTAGTGATGCTTTTATGTACTTTCTTAATGGGAAGAAGCAAGATATTTAGTCACAAGACAAAAGAGGTGTTATAAATTCAATTGACAAAATATGTAGTTACTGCATTTGGCTTTGCAGGGCAGTATAATTCTATACGAAAAAAACAAGCCTTCTAAAACAAGCCTACTATACTACTTTGGCAATATATGGTGTCATTCATGGAAGTAGTCATCTTAACCAATTTTTATTATGTCACAAGACAATCTATCTTATTTATTATTTAAAGCAACTTACAATATGACACAGACATACATTTTCACTGGCTTGTGGGCACCCACAGTGAGATAGTGCCAATCATGTACAGCTGGAGTCAAACTGACCTGTACAGCGGTGGGGAAGTTCTGCAGAGGAAGGTGCCGCAGTGCCTCTCTGATTGGCCGGAAGATGTGGAAGAAGGAAGGAGTGTCCTTGTATAAAACTGCAAACCTCTTCACAAGGTCCAAACAGGTGTCCAGCAAAGACAGCCTTACAAAATATGGAAAGGTTAGGTAGAACAACTTGGATAAAAGAAAGTCCTTGAGGGTGGTGCTCAAAAACTTGCTGAAAAGGTTAGCCTTCATAAAATTAAACAAGGCAGTCAATGTGTGTGACAAAAGAGCGAAACACCCTTGTACAGTTTCTAAAGCAGAGGATATACACCTCTCGCTTGTCAGCACAATTAGTCACAACCAAATTACCAGTGTTATGAATGGTCTTAATCAATTATCAAATTTTCTAAAGAAGAAAATATGCTTCTGCAGGCACGTTTTTTTTTTGTGTGCTTTTTCCAACATGCAGACAGAGGGTAAGCTTCATGCATGAGCACTATGCCATACAACTTTATTTTGTGTACACGTCTTGACAAGAAGTGTAGGCTATTCTGTTTAAGCTTCATGCTAGAAGGTTTTTAATGTCTTGTGGCTGTCAGCAGTCATTTCTGTCTTGCTGTATTTCTCCATTATTGTATTTCTCTTTTCTTTTCATTTTTATACCCAAGTTTGTACAGGGCAGCAGCTTTTTGCATCTGGGTGTAGTTCTTTCTGTCCTTACAGGACATCTTCTCTGTAGATAATCATTACATTACACTTAGCAGACACCTTTATGCAAAGCGACTTACATTAGAGGACAAAAATGAAGCTACAGATACGCAGAGGCAGCTGGGCAGCTGTGGCGTAGTGGTTAGGGAGTTGGTCTTGCAATCGGAAGGTTGCCGGTTCGAATCCCGCCCTACCCATGGTTGAGATGCCATTGAGCAAGGCATCTAACCCTACACTGCTCCAGGGCCTGTAAATATCTGTAAGTCGCTCTGGATAAGAGTGTCAGCTAAGTGTAATGTAATGTAATGTAATGTAATGCAGAGCCATTTCTAACAGATTAGATATCGGAATTAGACTGTCATCATTAGGTTCTCAGTAAGGATATTAATATATACATTACATGACACTTAGCAGACATTTTTATCCAAAGAGACTTACAACAATGAGGATACAGCAAGCTGAGGGAACACAGAGTGAACAAAGGCATGCCCCCCCCCCCCCCACACACACACACACACACACACACACACAAGCATGAGACACCTAGGTAAAGAATTGGTTAACAAAGATTAGTTTTGTTAGAAAGGGGAGCAGCCTCAGAAAAGAAAGATCTGTGCATATATACAGACATATGTATATACAGTGGATTCTACATTACATGGCTGTACAGACACGAGCCCTTGGCAGAGACCATATCAGCCCTGTGCCCAGAGGAGGCCGACTGGGGTGTGATCATTATCGCTACTGTGGGACACTTTACACACACACGTGGCTCTGCATCTGTCTTTGTAAACCCCTGAAGAATCCGGGCAATTAGGATACGACTGCACACCTCCACGTGAAGACCCGAAGCTATTCCTCACAACTATGATCATACTGGAATGGAACGTTGGGTCTCGTTGGGCTACGAATAATTTACCCCACAGGGACTCGTCAGAGAGGTTAGTGATGGCACTGGAGATGCATGCTACGCCATGCTTTAAGCTACTTCCTGTAATGAGATATTCCATGTTGTGTTGCTATGAGCCTGTTTCAGGGAGAGCTGCACCTTGTTTTGGGGGAAGGTGCCTTAAGACCATGTTCATTTATAAAACTATGAACATTACTGACGTTATATTAATACAACTAAAATGGACAGATGAGTGCAGCACTGCTGTCAAAGGCTCTGTCACAGATTAGCTACTCAGAAAGTCCATATCTGTGCATTTGAGTGGTATGACAGCCTATGCTTTTTCAGTGTAAGTCCATACATGCACTTCTCAAAAATGAAATTAGTATGTTTATCCTTATGATTTTATGTAGACACATTTTTCCAAAGCAATGTTGAAACCACTGCATTATAAACAAAAGTACTTGACTACAATTTTAAAATGTAACAAACATTTTAGGGGAAGTCCATGTAAGGCCTAGTACCACAATAGTTCGAAACATAATTAATCTACTCCACTACACAATAAATGACTACATCATCTTACTTGAAAATAAATAGGCCTAAATAAAAATAGTCTTTAGTGGCAGGTAATTAATCAATGAAGTACAAAGTTGAAAGTTCATTAACTTCTCGAACAAATACATCGCTCTGAATACGAATGACAGCTGAGGAGGTGGAAGTCACATCACTGAGAATACACTACGGCTCTAGTCATGTAATTAAAGTCACCAGCGTAGCGTTGTGGCACGCCTCTGACACAGTGATGATGAAGGGCTGTAATGGAGGAGCATTACAGCACATTTGAGAATGGGGCGGTGGCACAGTGAAAACAGAGCCAACAGCTTTGGCAGCTCCTCTTGAAAGCAATAAATTTGCCAAGGCTCATCCTTGCCTTCATCAGCAACACACAGGACCCCTTGACCCTCACATGTAGGCTAGATAGCACTGGATAGACTGTGTGCCCCTCACCAACTTCACCACACACAAACACACACACTACCTAAGGGAGTTAAATATAAAGGCTCTATCTGTGTGTGTGTGTGTTTTAGCAGGGTTGTACAGTCTGTCTAGGTATTGTTACGACCCCGCCAGGATCCTAGCAGGATCCCAGCTCCACCCTCTTCCTTTACTCCCCTAATTAGCAGGTGGATTGGTGGCCAGGTATGGTGGAGGTTCTACCTGATGGCCTGGCTTAGAAAAAGGCTGTCTGGCCACAAGTGCTCTCTCTGTTCCTCGCCATTCGGTTTTGGATCTTTGGTCTGACAACGCAACACTACACACTTACACTACACTTTTCTTTATTTCCATTACTGATGTTTTTTTTCTTCAATCTAAAATAAAAACATATGTTAAAACTTGTAACTATGTGTGGTTTCTCATTCATGTTGCTCACGCTTTGAGCCGGCGTGCGTAACAATATCCACACACACACACCTGAGGTTGATAGCTGTAAGGGAGTAGATATTTCCTGTAAATTGGCTTGTATTAAAGCCAGTGCCTGCCTAATATATTCCATGTGAGTAAGTGTTGCCCACACATCAGATGCTGTGTGAAGCTCACCAGCTCAGCAGTGCAGAGTGTGCATCACCCCCCGTCACGACTTACAAGCGCTTCAGTGTGATTCAGCACAAGGTTCTGTCAATTCATTAACGATGTTGGGGATAAAAACGCTGACAACACAAGGCAAAGTGCTCAAACTCAAAAATGATCACTACAGTAAGAGGATGTGGATACGCTATATCCTTATTATCTGCTTAACTGAAAGTTTTACAGAAGTATTTTTTCCCCAAACTCATTCTCTGGACAAACTGGTTTGGCAACAATTTGCACTGAGAAACAAATCACTCCCCTTTTACATTTGCCACTTCACTGACTCACTGCCTATAAATTCCCCCATGCCGGTCTGATCAACAAGCGAAGTAATAATCAGGGGTTTAACCCAGTGCCCTGTTCCATCCAGGTCAAAGTTAACAGGTTTGTTTTATGTCACCTGTTAACTTTGACCTGCCTTGTTTACTAACTTGTATGTACATATGGGTCCAATAGTGTGTATGTGTGTGTGTGTGTGTGTAGGTGTGTGTGAACAGGCAAGTGTGTGAGTGAATCTGTGTAGTCTCATGATTGTGTGTACACATGTGGTCCTAATAGTGTATGTAGGCACTATTATGTATCTGTCTTGTCTCTCCTATCCCAGTGCCACTTCATCAGTCTCACCTGTGGTGGTTTTGCTCCAGGTCGTTGTGTAGTTGGAGTCCTTGAGCGGCCGAGAGTGGCAGAGGCTTCCTGCTCCAGCCCTCTGTTGCCTCTGGGGAGCTCATCACCAGCAGATCGCTGTACCTGCCCACCTGCTTGAACGGTGACACAACCGAGTACCCTACAACACAGATCACCGGGTACAGGTTATTGAGCAATTTATATACCAGGGGAGGTGTGCGGTGTTCCTTGAAAACATATGACCTAGAAGATCAGAATGAGCTAAGTTGTAAGCAACTGGACTTTTTTTCTGGAGCTTGAAGACGTTTCACCTTTCATCCAAAAGCCTTCCTCCTTCCCCTTTCATCCAAAAAGCCTTTTGGATGGAAGGTGAAATGTCTACCATGACCTGGATAATTGAGAACCTACACAGACATGACACAAACAGGTTAACCCTCCCAAGAGCCACAATGTTTGTCAGTTGTTTTAGGAAATGTGATGTGGACAGAAGCAGAAATTGGCAGGTGAAACCAGTCAAACAACAGAAGGCTACAGTACAGAGGAATGGCTAGTATACATCAACAAAACACAATAACAAATCATTGTCTATCTGTGTGTTAGTTTGCTTAAGATAAAACAGAGTACACAAGTCCCAGATCAGCACGGGCATCTGCTTAAAATTGGATAATATAAATTGCATAATATAAAAACAGAATGGACAGCCAGCAGTGGGAGGGTCATGACCCAACAAAAAAAAACAGGAATGGCATAACATGTCAGAAGCATCAAAACACAACTAAAAGTCCTGATGAAGCAGAAGTGTGACACACTTGCCCACGCCTTGCATACTTGTTCACTGAAGAGGCGATGTGGTGTGGACTGTGGCATTAGCAGCCCTCCTAGTGGCCTTTATGACTTCCAGCCCCAGTGTTACTGCATTCAGCAAAGGCCACGGACAGGCCAGAGAAAGCATTTCCCCAGGGTGTGTGACTGCTAATGGTTGGGTTAGTACACTCTCTCGTTCTGTGTGTCTCTCTTCATCTATCTCCCTCTCTTTCCGTCCCTCTCACATACACACACACCAAGCTGGCAGTAGCCTATAAGGCTATAAGGTGGTACTTAACACCCAAGAGCTATTTAATCATCACATGCTGGACTCTGGTGACCCGGCACAGCCAGGTAACACCGCCGATAGCTGTGTGACTCTAAAGTGCTGTATGTTTGCAAGTGTGAACTTTGCCTGTCTGAGAAAAGTGTATAAGTGTAGTGAGGGGTTTTACAGCCTTAAAACATCTATAATAATTGTAGAAAATAAAGCTGACTACTTCGCGGATTTTGCCTATCGCGGGTTATTTTTAGAACGTAACTCCCGCGAATAACGAGGGACCACTGTACACACTCAAAGGCATCAGAAAAATGATATTATATATTATACACATATATAAGGACTATGTCTGTAATCTGTTTATTTAATTAAATCTGGGTGAAAAAAGGAAAGATTTGAGCACTCCGATAACATTAACTGCGTTCTAGTTTTGGCTTGACAGGGCTGCCATTTTATCATTGTAAATAGGGAAAAAGAAAACTCACAGCCCACATCTGATTGCAAACGACCTTTATAAAGAAAAGATTAAGTATACTCTGGTGTAAAGGTGTACTTTTCTAGTGTGCCATCAACTACTGAAAAAATACGACCATCAATCAGAACATATTGTTTCCCATCTTCTTAGTGACAAATTCAGTTAGAAATCTGCAAACAGAAAACTAAACAAGCCTCTTACGTTTTGGAAACAAGCCCTGTGAACAGACGATAAATTAGACAAAATAGAACGTCTTAGCCAGACGGAGCAAGGATATATTTGGAAGAACATGCGCAGAATTTCATGTAAATAACACCTCTCTTAAGTATGGGGGTGTATTTATCAGGCTCACGGCTTGTGTAGCAGCCATTAAAAACTGGTATTGCAAACATTTCACCTATAAAACAATAGCCTAGTTTCCACAACAGAACATTCTGAGAGCAAGCATCATGCAGTCTGTGAAAAATCTGAAGATGACAGGAGGATTGCTTTTACAGCATAATCACCCAAAATATCTATTAGTTAAAAGGCGAAAACTGAAGGTTTGGCCATAGCCCTTCCCGCACCCTCCAACTGAACATCACTGTAAATCTTAAGAGCAGCGTATGCACTCCTACAGCCATGCAAAACTATAAGCCTCATGCAAGGAGGAAAGGAGGGAAAGTCCCCAAACAAACGTTAAAAGACTCTTAGCTGGCAACAGAGTGTGTTGAGCTGTGATGCTTTCTAAAAGAGGTGTTACTCTGGACTGACCACAGAGGGTCTGCAAACTTTCACTCAGGGCCATTTTTCTTTATTGTTGTTTTGAAAGCAGAAAAGAGATGTGTTGCCTTTTGACTATCAGGTTGTCATTTATGCTCTGAGCTTTTCACAGCAACCGATGTGACCAGGAGTGTCCAAAATTCTGCATGCTACTGCAAGGCCATGGGTATGAGTATCATTTTGGACGGCCTTTAGAGAGAAGAGTCTGACGGAGGGCTAATGATACATGGATAATTTGTCCTACCTGCAGTCACACAGCAACCCATGTTTGCTACAAATGTTGGAAATAGCACTGACAGAAAGTTAACATCTATGCACTGCCAAGAAAAATGCCTTACCATAAAAAATATGAAACAAACCAGAAAAACAGTGTAAGCATTGTTAATATTGTAAATGATTATTATGCTTGGAAACATTTTAATGGATTACCTACACAAGCATACAGAGGCCCATTAAGAGCAACCATCAGTGCTGTGTTTCAAGGGATTGTGTTTGCTTTTGTATTGCGTTTGTTCCAGGTTTCTCATTGTAAGGATAATTGATCATTAGCGAGTCATGCTGCAATTATCTTAGCACAACTGAATCCCTTTCTGATTAAAAAACTATCATGTTTTAGTGGAGATCTTGGAGCAATAACACTTGTGGGTTTGATAGCAATCAAAACAGCCAGAATCAGACAACCTTCTTTTAAAACACCTCAATCGACAGTTGTTCTGACAAATGATGTGTATTTCATGCAAGACTTTGCCAAGACACATAAGGTTCTGCACAACTCTGTAATCTACCGACTTCAATAGGCAGCACTTATTGTTTCCAATCAGTGCCCCAGTATCTACTTCAGCAACACAGAAGTGTCTTGCTGAAATTGATGTCCATCAAGTTCTCAACTGGTCGCTTGTGAAGTGGCAACTCCAGGATGCTAGCCTCGTGGAAAAGATTTGCATAGAGAGATACACATTTCAGAGCAGCCAGTAGAGTGAAAAGATTATGATGACTAAAGATGGCCTAGAGGAAGACGATAAGCTCACAAATGAGAAGATGCTTGCCAGAAACCATCCGTCAAGCATGGAGGAGGTGGTGCAACCATCTGCAGCTGCTTTTGTGTTGGCAAACTGGGAAATCTGACTATATTAAAGATATGCTACTATCTAGCTGTGGCCTAGTGGTTAGGGAGTTAGTCTTGCAATCGGAAGGTTGCCGGTTTGAATCCTGCCCTACCCATGGTTGAGATGCCCTTGAGCAAGGCATCTAACCCCACACTGCTTCAGGGACTGTAACTGAAACCCTGTAAATATCTGTAAGTAGCTCTGGATAAGAGCGTCAGCTAAGTGTAATATAATCTTTAATATAAAAAAACATCATCTTTCATATTAAACAAGGAAGGCCAACACTCCATCATTCTGCAATGCTATGCTTTACCCTGAACACTGCAAACATTGACGAACGGCCTTCATATTCAGTGCATGTACCTTGAGCATTTAAAGGGCCCCTACCCCATGAAACATTAGTGAACAAACACCAGTTTGGAAAACTGATGCTGCAAGTCTCTGCGGAGCAGTGAAGTGAATTCATTAAATAAAATTGGAGCGCCCCCTACAGGCACGTCATACTAACACATTCAGGACAGTGGCGAGGAAAAGAAATCTGCACCGTACCGAGGTCTTCCTTGTCAGGCACGGCAAGGTGCAGCACACCCAGCAGGAAGTTGACTGCCTCGGGGAAGAAGCGCTGCGAGAGGGCTATGTACTCCACAGCCAGGGAGCACAGGACCAGCCCACACGTCACGTCCTGCAGAGAGGCCACTGGACACTACGGCACAAAGCAAAGATTAAGGTTATTAAAAACAACAAAACAACAACAACAAAAACAAACAATTTGAAGTATGCACACCTGCACATCTGAGAACATTTTTAGGGGATTAACAGTGACATAAGAAAACAGTAAGTTCTGCAACAAAAACACACATACGGAAATTTGAAACATGCTCCCATGCACTACCTTTTGCCCTAGCAATGTGACCCCTTCCAGAGGTTGTTAGTCAATTTTTCCTACACCCATGTCAAGTTTCCGTTCTCACGCAGTGACTGAGCAACAACGTAAATATCATCAGCCGCACCACATACATTAGTGGCATGACCTTCAACCACCTTCCTCATGGTTACAAACTCATTACTCTGTTTTGATTGCGCCGTTGGGTTGCATAAGGTGACTGATCATTTTTTCCCCTCCATAGATGGGAATGATGTTGCTCTGACAACCCTGCTTGTATTTGAGCACAGAAGCATGCAACCAATTTACACACACACACACACATAACTTTAACATGCTGGAGCAGGCCTGCCCAGCAGCTACTCTGCCAGAATCAGTGTTTACATCTGGAAGCATGCCCACCCATATAAACAAACTGAGCGAAGGCGGGTTTTCCTGACGTACACCACCACCACTTTCGCACTGCAACAGATACACACCCACACATGCATGTACTCATGCAGCCCTAACCGATACGTACACCTGGATATAGACCAGGTGGGCCAAGAAACACTGAAAACTATGCAACACAAAGGGAAATGGAAAAGAATGTAGAAGTAATAAAAAGTCAGTCATTACACACCCATAAACCCTCAGAGCCAAGTTTGTAATGAGGGGTCTTTTTTTGTAACTAAGGGGGTTTCACATTAATAAAGTTACATAAACTTCAACAAATCCCAACTGAAAGTATGAACATACACACAAAAAGAGACACACACACCTACCTTGGTAAGGGCCTGGCTAATGCAGAGGAATGCTGGTGTAGTGACAGGGTGTCTAAAATCTGATGTGGGGAACAGCAAAGCTGTGATCTTCAGATAGATCACCTGAAACGATAACAAAAACATCACACCTTGGTCAAAACTTATCAAAATTGTGAAGCCACACCAAGCTCTCCGCCACAATACCCCCCCCCCCAACCATCTCATCCACCCCACATGGAAATTATTCTTGCAATAACAAATGTAAAATATGTGCACTACCCATTTCAGGTATATAATGTCTGACAGGCCAATAATAAAGAAATCAAAATGTTTGCTCAAAGTCAAGTACCGTGTCTAGTCCTGGAAAAGCAGCCCGCCCTGTAACCTCCACTGTTTCTTCAATGCTGTGCACGCTGTCGCTAAGCAACGTCTGCATGACCTTGCAGGCTTCAGCTGGAAAGAGCTGACAGAGTCCATACAGCTGCCTACGGGGGGAGAAGGAAGGAAGAGAAGAACATCAGGTTAGAAAAAACAGAAAGGTGACCAGCAACCGTTTATTCTTTTCTTCTCCATGCACTTAACACAGGTGATGTCACTAACTAGCTCATCTACCTGACTGAAGAGTTGTGCTAGGTTAGGTAGGATCAGCTGGTTGAGTGAATGGCTGCAACGAATATGTGACAGAAATTTTACTCTCCGAAGCCAGCTTGTTTACCTCTGCTGCCAACATGGGTACTTTTAAAGGTCTCATTCCGCGAAAAAACGCTTAGTACTTCCTTTTTTTTTAAAAATATGATGGGTCACTCCGAGTTGCATATGTGCACATGTGAAAATGTTCTTCTACCTTGATTGCCTCCATTGGTCAATGAAAGAAAATAGGCGGAAAAATGAGCGAATAAGAAAAAGGCAAACAAAGTGACATAACTTTGCTAATTAGAAAAACCCATGCCACAGTTGTGATTACCAGAGGTGTCTCGTTGCAAGCACACATTCACTTAGTGAAATATAGGTAAGTATGTGTGTTTGTTTCGAATGTTTAAATCTTCTATTTGGTGTGCTAGCCTGTGACTAGCATAGCCGAGAACCTGTCATTCTCCCTGCTCCACCAAACTAGAACAGCCTGTAACAGGTGCACTGAAGCATTTTTTTCACCAAAACCGACTCACTGGGCGTTCATTAATACTAGAGACCACCGCAAAATTCATGAAAAAACGATGCAATGACACCTTTAAGTGAATGGCTGCAACTAATATGTGGCAGAACTACTCTCTGTAGCCAGCTTGTTTATCTCTGCTGCCAACATGGGTACTTTTAAATCGATCACAAGAGACCAGTGTGCAGCCCTATCCCCGAGGCTCCCCGCCATGTGCTACTTACGGGATGAGAACGTTTACGGTGTTCAGCTGCGGAGGCCTGCTGCAAGCCAACTCCCCCATGTACTCCAGCAGGAAACCAAACATTTTCTAGAAGAGAGCAATCACAGTTCCACCATTTTAGAACAGGGTGATCATCCTTCAGGAGAAGAGGAGGGAAGCCAATTAAGTGGCTTGCAGTTTGCATGCTACAAGGAGTGTTCAAGTGTTGTGTATAGAGTTTTACTGCACACATGATACATCTTAAAATATTTTAAAAAGTTATGCGTCATAGTGGGGGGCATGATAATTTGTCTGCATAATTATGGAGAAGCAGTTAATGCCAACATAAAGCACGTGTACTATGCACAACATGAACAACATGCATACAAACTTGGTTGTATGTAGAGTAAAGCATTGCATGAATGTTCTAACATGTCCAACTGACTGATCTTGTGTTTGCACTGACCTGCAGCTTTAGTTTGTTGCCCACTCCTAAACTTGGGTGGTTGCATTTTAGAGTCCTGTCCAGTATGAGGCGCTGTTTCTCCGGGGAGTAGCCCTGCAGCATGTCCTTCAATTCCTCAACACTCTCTGGAGCTAAGGTAGTTAAAGAAAGAGAGAAAGACAAAATTACAGACCAAGAAATAAAAAAATAATAATTATACTCATGACTTTCCCGAGGAAAGTTAGTTCTGAACATGTAGATTCCCCAGGTCTTTAAATGCCAGATATGACCAGCTATGGTATTGGCATAATCACAGTCTAGTTTAGAGATAAGTTGTGGTCTGTGAGAATGCCAAAAACAAATGCTGAGCAGACTACATGCTTTCTCTACTAACACACTCCTAATTTTTAAACTTCTATATGCACACTTTGAATCACCATTCATGCCCCACAACGCTGTGTATTTACTTCTGTCCTATAAACTGGTCCTGAAGCAACACAAGCCAGTGAAACTTTTGGTTCCGGTTTGGTTGGAGGATTCAATCCAGAGACAGAACTGCTACAGCTGTATAGACTGGGCCATGTTCAAAGAGGTCTGTACCGACCTGATGACCTCACAGAAACTGTCAGCATACGTCACCTTCTGTGAGGACTTGGTCATCCCACTAAAACAGGTTTCCCTTTTCCCAAACAATAAACCACAGATTTCCAGGTCAGACAACAAAACCAGCACAATATTTGTTTTCAGCAGGGGGAGTTGCTTTGTGCCAGTCACTGTCACCCTGCATGGGAGGGGGTGAAATCCATGATGGGTACTGCTGTGCTAAAAAAAAAAAAAAATCGATACAGCGATATACATTGATATTTTTAAAAACTATATAATATCGATATTCTGGCTATTAATATCGATACACCTCCCCAGTAGCTACTGCACAGAGAAATGCACTATTGATTCTAAACCAAAATGTAGTAAATGTACTTTGTTCAGTACAAATGTACATTCGCCATATTGTATTCTTTTGCACAAATAGTTGTTATAAGTTAACTACAGGTACCTAGTGAGACTGGGCACCTTTTCTGTGACATGTTCAGTAAAAAGCATTGAAAAAAATGCACTTTATTTTCCTGTTCAATAAATTGAACATAAAAAAAATATTTGTCTGGTTTTGTTGAGTGAATGACATTAAGTAATAATTATAAAGTAATATGTATCGATATCAGAATCGAATCAAATTGAATTGCACTGTATCGAAAATCGTATCGAATCGCCATGTCCTAGATGATACCCAGCCCTAATGATGGGTATATTATCCAGGAAATGTGCAATAGCCTTTTGCAATAAGTCTGACCATGAACTGTCAAATGAGCTAAATAGTTTTTTCATTATTATCATTTCAATATTCACAACTTTGCTGTAGTTTTCGGTTCACCTCTTCTCTGAATGTGGATGCGCCATGCGAACAGAAGGAGGGCTGAAAACGATGACATTAAACTCAAGCTTTCAAATTGAAGCTTTAAAAGCTAGAACAAGAAGAATGTTTGAGGTATTTTCAAGGGAAAAGACATTACTGGTCTACTTCCTACAGGTTTTGGTGAAAGCTTAATGTAACAAGCAGTAGTGATTGTATGAAGTGACTCTGCAACGAACGAATGCCAATGCAGAGGTGCAGACACTTTGCATGAAGTGAAATGACGTGAAAGAGGCTGGTGATCAGCTGTGGGCAGTGGGCAGCTGTGGTGTAGTGGTTAGGGAGTTGGTCTTGGGATCAGAGAGTCGCATGTTCGAATCCCGCAAAATGTTCACAAAAGGCTTTAATGAAAGCCCAGAGTCTCCAGTTTAAAATGATACCAAACATAACAAAATAAAATATTCCGATATGTCCAATATAGATCTTCAGCTATGTCAGTGTTCTGCTTAATTTATATGCATTATTTTCTCTACCTTAGTTTACATTATATGTGATAACTCAAAACAGCTACTCTTGTCAGATGGCCATCATACATCATTGAAAAGCTGAGATTCCAGGCTTTCAGAAAAGGTATGGTAGCCTTTGCCACTTTTTCGGTAACGGTTTCCATATTTTGAGGCCCTGGCTCATGGTCTACTACCCTTGGCTGAAATGCCCTCGAGCAAGGCATCTAACCCTTCACTGCTCCAGGGACTGTAACTAAAACCCTGTAAATAACTAAGTCACTCTGAATAAGAGCGTCAGCTAAGTATAATGTAATGTAATGGTGATGTCCGTCCTAGTAACATTCCACAGGATGGTTGTATGCAGATGTTATGCTGCATATGCATCTGGCTAGATGAGCATATTGTACTTGTAGTAGTGTGCTGAGCGGTTGCATATTGTACATGTAGCAGTGTGGTGAGCGATTGCATATTGTACTTGTAGCAGTGTGCTGAGCGGTTGCATATTGTACTTGTAGCAGTGTGCTGAGCGGTTGCATATTGTACTTGTAGTAGTGTGCTGAGCGGTTGCATATTGTACTTGTAGTAGTGTGCTGAGCGGTTGCATATTGTACTTGTAGTAGTGGGCTGAGCGGTTGCATATTGTACTTGTAGCAGTGTGCTGAGCGGTTGCATATTGTACTTGTAGCAGTGTGCTGAGCGGTTGCATATTGTACATGTAGTAGTGTGCTGAGCGGTTGCGTATTGTACTTGTAGCAGTGTGCTGAGCGGTTGCGTATTGTACTTGTAGCAGTGTGGTGAGCGGTTGCATATTGTACATGTAGTAGTGTGCTGAGCGGTTGCGTAGTGTACTTGTAGCAGTGTGCTGAGCGGTTGCGTATTGTTCATGTAGTAGTGTGCTGAGGGGTTTACCTTTGAAGGTGTAAGGCAGCTCTGCCTTAGCAGCCTCCTGCTGGGCCTTCCTCTCCTCCTCACTGAGCTGCTGTGAAGCGCTAGCTGCTGATGTTTGCTGATGCTCTTCATCTTCCTCCAGCTCTTCCTCTTCCTCGTCTTCACTGCCCTGCTCGGAGTCTAAGTCTGAGTGAGCATCTTCATCATCTTCCTCATCATCCTCGTCACTGTCATCATCGTCGTCTTCTTCTTCATCTCCATCCACCTCTTCTTTTCCATTCTCACCCTCTTCATCCTCACCATCCACCTTTTCTTCCTCCTCCTCGTCCACAGTCCACTTTCCATCCTATGAAAGTAACACACAATAACCATAAGATCAGCTGCCAACTCTCCCATTTTTTTTTCTTTCAGATTTTCCCGTATTTCAGACACTACTTCATCCATCTGTTTTGTCCCTGTAATCTTTCGTAATTTACAAGCTCCAAACTTATTTAATAATAATGAAATCAATATGTTTGAGCATCTGATTTTGCTACTCAAATGTCAGGTATCTGTGTAAGAAAATAAGGTATTTGTGACAGAAGGAACTCCGTCTTTAGTGAGTGTAATGAAAGGAAGGTTGGTTGCTGTGTTACCTGATAAGCAAGCATCTTCCTGTCCTCTTTGTCCAAAATGAAACCGTCATTGAGGTCATCAGCAGAGAAGTGAACAACCTTTTTCTTGGACTTCTCCACCACTTCGCCTTTCATTCGACTCAATCGGTCTGCCTAAACAATAAGAGACAAATTAAGTTAAACTCTATAGGATTACTCATATGATTTTTGCCCAAAGTGACAGTGACTCACAACTTTCAGGAATTAAATCCGGTTGACCCTCAATACAGAAGAGACATACCATGCTCAATAACAGCTATTTTTGTATTTCAGCGAAACTGTATAACCTTATAGGACAACTGCACAAAATAAAAGGGATTACTAACTTACCTCAAGTTTCTGTAGCCTTTCTCTCTCCTCCCGAGCCAACTCCTCCTCGCTCTTCAACTTCTCTGAAGGTTGAGCCTTCATCTCAAAGCCAAGTTCCCTTACCATCATGTCATAATCATCCAGCTGTGGTACACACACACACACACACACACACACACACACACACACACACACACACACACACACACACACACACACACACACACAGTTAGGACGCTGCAGCTGGTACAGACCAAATTACAAAGTAGATGTAGCAGATAGTGGTAGTGATAGTGACTGCAGCATGGTATTGGTTTTTGGTTACAGCGCCACCTATGCATTCACAGTATAGCATGTTTCCAGATGTTTGTCTGATTGTACATGACAAATTTGTGCAGTTCCGGCCTTCTCAATCCAAGATACTGGCAATTCAAAATCCCATTTTTACATTTATGGGTAGGGTTAATACGCCTCTGTGACACCGACATACCAAAATAAATTCATTGCCTTGGTTGAAATGGTTGGCAAGGTATTTAATGAAAACTTGTTTTGGACTTCTAGCTTTGAGGAGGAACACTGCCCCCTATGATGAAATTTCACACAAATCAAAGTTCTTTTTGGAGCTTGAAGACGTTGAAAAGTGACAGGTAAAAGGTTAACGTCTGCAAGCTCCAAAAGAAAGCTTTATAATTAAATATAACAGTGGACTACAGCAATTCGTCTGTGCATTTGATGACTGCAATCACACAAGCAAACCTCTACCTTGTTATCAGCAGTGTATCAGGTTTGTTTGATAGAGATTCACCTTTGGTTTTTCTGCCTCCTCCTTGCTTTGGGATTTGGAGCCTTTATGGGACAGCAGACCTTGGATGGACTTCCACTCCTCGTCCAGCTTCTGTGTCAGAACTTGGGCCTCTTCTTTCTGAGTTTGACGCTCTCTCTGAGCAAAATGGGATCAAACATAAGCTAGGGCTTACAAAATGCTAACCTTTACAGCTGACTTAAGGATTTCTACATGTGAAATTATTTTATTTATGTTGATTAACACACATGCTAATCCATGCTATAGATCCATTCTAAAGATTCTACAAGAATGTAGACAGAGCAGTTGAAATGAAGTCAGGCACAGTCAAGTTAATCAAGAACTGCTGTTTGACTGGACATGAGTCAAAATGAAAGTTAATTTCTATAAACACAGCGGACATTATAGCGCATCTATCAAGTTCCTGCTATGTGCACACTGAAATTACTTATGCAAATCTTACGATACCTGAACTAGGTAGCAACTTACAAATATCAAAACAGCTGAAGACTACATAGGCATGGCTGCCTACAGAAACTAGTCTAACCTTTGTTTAAGCAGGAACTAACCTTCTCCTGTTTGGATTTGACAATAAGCTCCTCGATAAGTTCGTGGCGAGATTTGGCTCTCTGTGGTCCCTCCTCCTCTTTCTCCCCAGGGCTCTTCTTTCTCAGGAGACCGCCACCTCCTCCGAAATGTGACGCCGTGAGTTCCGCTAGTGTGGAACAGGGAGGTGATGGCACACACCACAGAGAAACCATGGAATTAGCCAATGAAACACTTTTTAACCAACTGCATAGGCACATTAAATGTCTACTGCGTACTGAATACATACATCCAAATGATTCATGATATTAGTGCCAAATTATTTGATGACTTTGTTAATAGACTACCTGTATTTGAGCTGACAACAACTTTAAAGTTGGGATTTATTGTTGGGAAAAAAACATGAAGACAACAGGTGTTTGATTAGCATCCTCTTACCAGACAAGAGTCCTTTCTCCTCTGAATCACTGTCACTCTCGACCAAGTCATTAAACTTCTCCATCTCGGCCAAAGACTGGCCGTAATGTGTCAGTTCCTCATCCTCATTCAGGTTATAGATGTCCTTCTTCTCCAGGGTTCGCTACAAGGTGACAATATAATTCTAATAAGGACCACAGATGGGGTTTCTCACACACACACACACTAATTTCACACACATACAGTAAGTCTAATAGACTGTCTTGTCTACAGTCTAAATTAACTGACTTACATTATTTCAGTGTTAGCAAAATTAATGTGCACGAAAATAAACTAGGATAAATGGGATATTACATACCTGTCTTTCCATAGAAAATCTCTGCAGAATTTTATCCTCTGGTGCCATCTTGGTGTCATATTCACCAAATCGTCTGTCGATAAACTTGTTTGCCTTATCTTTCTGTTTATATTCCTTCAAGAGTGTATTTTTACGCTGAAACAAAAGTAAAAATTAGTGTGCAGTGGAAATCCATGCAGGCTTAAAATGTTTTATGTAATGCTGGGCAATTCAGTTATCTAACACAAGTTGTCAAACTGGTCATAGTGGCAATGCATGCACATCCCTTACTTTGTTAATTGCCTTGGATCTAGATACACCAGGGAGTCCAACATCATGTTTGGTTTTTCGGCCAAGGATGTCAAACTTTTTTCTATTGATTTTCACTTCAAACGGGTTGTTCTTGATCTCCTTTGATGTTTTGGTCTTGCGGACTTTATCCGCAATGTTCCTCTTTTGCGGTTTCCCCATGGTCAACCTATATGCCTTCTGATGAAAGAGCAAGCCATGAAGCTAACATACATCACAGTTGTAAACACGTGCAACATGTGATCTGAAGAACTGTCAAACAGCCAGATCGCCTGAGCCCTAATATCTACTATAATGCAACTGTTCAAGTTTGTGATGCACTGAAAAATACTGTACTGTACTTAATGTTATGTCGCATAATTGTACCAGAGTTAAAAGGACGGCTTTACTCAAAGCACCATCGTTAGCGTTGCTTCAGCGGAGGCATTTTAAGTATTACGTCCATTACTGTTATGTGACAAAAGTACAGAAAATTCTGTGCGTACTTACCTGATTACTTATGTAATCAGAACGAAGAAATACTCGAACATTGGCTGCTGTACAGTCCAACAAAGTATGCTGTATCCACTAGCTCTTACCCACGTTGCTACCACCACAGCCTGGTGCGTCGAAAGCGGAGGGTGAAAGGGCATGTGGATAACGAGTTAGGTCTACATGAATTTGCTTTGTCGCCACCTATTGGCGTCCTCCGGAGAATTCACAAATGATTCTGGCCAAGGCCTACTTTGTAAAGCATTTTGCGTTGAGTAGCTCGCAAAGTAACATTTTTATCTGTCCCAATCTACATCCAACATTGGACAGATGCAGCCAGTTTTAATTCCTTTCCTTAGGCATACGGCTGAGAATTTCGAATTGCTTTGAAAATACTTAATAGTAGTATTTGAATGGATAAATCCAAAAGTCTGTGGGTTATTTGACAGTCACATAATAGGCTATTTGTCTAAATTTTAAAAACAATTTAACAGAAGTGTCCATGGCCCAATGGGTGTGCCCATGCATGCCCACCCTGACAGGCTGTTACCTATGTGGCTACAATGGTGAGTTCCAGCATAAAGCATAGTGAGCCTTTTCAAATGATCATGTACCAATCTGAATGGAATACAGCTTACCTATCTAAGTGTGTAAAGTAGTGTTCTTCAAGAAACATACCAGTCAGTGCACATTTTCCAAAATTGGGATTGTAAGGAGGAAGTTTTATTCATGGACACAAATAAAACAGATCCATGAAAATGCAGATGTCATTTCAAAACTGTACTACACAGAAATAAATCAGAGCACAAAATGTTGAATATAGCTGCATGTTTATAACAACATAATTGAAAAGCTAAAATCAAAAGACTGTAACTACTATGCCAGTGTTGTTATGCAAAATAGCAGTTGGGCACATTATGAACAGATAACACAGCTTAAATGTACAGAAGAAAAAAATCCAAGTGTAAGCTTTTAATGCCATGCAGTTCTTTATGAAACACCTATGTCAATTTGCAGATATATACTGATTTAGTAGTGGTCTATATCCAAGCCTTGTTAGTGTGATAATAATTGGTCCAGTCTCTTAGTCAGTTTGTATCAAGTACCCTAACTCACAGTTTGGTGTCCTAAGAGGGGGTATTCCAAGTAGGTGGTTTAGCGACTAACTCAGTTACTCTCAGAGGGAGTCGTAAACCTTCTGAAAAGGAGTTGTCTGGCTTCATTCTCCTAGCAAAACAAAGCCAAAGGGCTCTCCTTTTAGATGATTTACCACTTGCTAAGAGTTAACATAGCCAGGTAAGTGATTAAACCTGCTTTCTGGAATACCCCCCCAATCACCTGCTCCTGCATGTTGAGTGGAAAGCAACAGAGCTCTGATAGGAGTCAGGTAGTGGTTTTCGATACATAGTAAATAACGCAAGTAAAGTATGGCTCAGATGCGGCTTCTTTTTTAAAAAGCACACAGAAGCTCAGGTTTGATTATTTGAATTCCACAGGCTTGGTTCTGTTTTAATATTCTTGTCCTCAAATCTGACAGATTCCCAGGTCATTTGTTTCTGTAGAACAGAACACCACAGGAAAGCATGAAACTGCTATATCTTGTTGCTTTGAGAACTACATTCACTGAATAATTAATAGGAATATTAGTCTGCAACTGTCTTCCTACACTGTGATTGCAAAACACATGTGAAATGTGAAACATTCTTTTGGTTTGGTTAAAATTTGGTGACCCAAGAACTTCACGGTTCTTGGTATGCACAGTGGCTGACATGGGTGGTGATGAAATTGGCCAAATGAGTTTGATACCAGAAAAAAGTAACTAATTAAAACAAAGAACAAAAATCTCATAGCTTTCTAAATTTACCAACTACAAACTGTAGTCATGTTTCCATAATTAACACATGTGAATAGAACACTACTACTTCAAATCAGTGAACTAGAAAACTGCATTTTCGTTGTGTTCGTTATGTCTGGGTGGTGCAAGTATGTTTACATACTGCTCATAACTTCTACCTTTTATCCTTCATTTTTCATTTTCTTGAGGTCATGATTATGTTTGTCATTTACAAGTCAATAGATAAAGAAGCATGGACCTCAGCAGACAATGCAAATGGCCATCACTTAAGAATGACTGAATTGTAATAGACGTTATAATTTAGCACCGTGCAGTTTGTATTTTTAAAAGGGTTATTTTATAACATGTCTGACATGATTTACAGGTAATTTTTTGCATTCATTTTTTTTTTCAAAGACACTTGGAGTACAATTTCATACAATCCCAATACATTCTACTGATTAATTGGGTTTAGCCATCTTTTCTAAAAAATACTGTAGAATAAAATGGCTCACTTTACAAGTGGGCCAAAACAAACATGCAAAAGAAGCCACAAAAACATATTGGACCAGACATGATGCTGTCAATCATTACTTAAAGAAAACCAAAAGCAACTTTGACCCTTTCCTTCTCAAAAAAAAAAAAAAAAAACAAAAAAACAAAAAAAAAAAAAAAATTGGCACACACTGTACTGTAGGTGAACACAAAATAGGCTTAACATATATATAAAAGATTAGACTAAAAACTGGAGAAAAAAACTGGAGAAAGATGAGGCCTTCTTTTTCCCCAAATCAGACATCTAGGTTTCCGTCTTCTTTTTGTTTTTCTTCAGGAAAGATGGTGTCCGGAACTTCTTCTTTTTCTTGGAGGGGGATTTGCCGGGGGACTCGTCGCTGCCCTGGTCTGCGGCATCATCAGGGCCACCTGGCTCCTCCCCCTCAGTTTGTTGAGTGAGGTCTGTCTGGGCGGGGCCAGAGTCTTCAGCAGGAAGTGCAGGGGCTTCAGATGGGTCGTCCGGGGTCAGGTCGGGAAGGGTCTGTCTCAGTGTGGCCGCGTCACTCTCATCTTTAGGGGTCTGATCTCGCTGGGACTCTAGGGGACGGTGAAAGGAGCAGATATCAGACCATGCAGATGCTGTGCAGGTTTTGGGGCCTATTACCACCCTCCGCTAAGGACTTACCCCTCTTGCACAACCACTAATGAACAGCAAGCTACTTTACTATGGAAAGAAATCAAAAGCAAACAAGCAATGCAGAAGTATTTCAGATATTAAACTATTTCATTTGATAAGCAGATAAAGATCGGACGATACACTGAGCTCACCAGACAAAATGATGTGCAATATTGGCTTCAAAAGAATGAGACGAAGCGATATTTTCACACTAACAACGATGAAGTATCTGACCGGAGGAAAGGCCTTGTATTTGATTAAACACACCAGCTGGTTGGCACGCTTCACTCCCAATCTGGAGTTGCGGTGAGGTCGTCGGTTTGAGCATGGGGCTAGACTACACACGATGACCTTGGTTACAGTGTTCCCATAGATACTATAACCACACTAAATGACTGAACTTGTGCTTTTTATAATTTTAAAGGATGAAACATCTTAACTGCATCAGTCTTGGGAAAAAACACAAAGTACTTTGAAACACTGATCGGCGAAATAAAAATGATTACACAGGGCAATAATCAGCTGTAGCTGTGCATAATAAAGGCCCTGCCACATTGATACGTCTGTTCTCATGATAGTCACTCAAATACTTTAAAGCTCCAACTCTGTTCAGAACTGTATGTAAAACCTGTCATGTTAAACATGTTTGTCATCAGTACTGTGAATTGCACGTTATGCAGTGCTCAAAGCTTTACACGCTGCAAAGCTAAGGCAAACACGCTAGGAAGTGTCTATAGTTCAGCAATTTAAAAGTAAACCATGTACCTGAAGAAGGCCTTGTCTGGAACAGAAACATAAAATCAACCACATACATTACCTGGATCATGGAAGGCTATTTAAGCTACAAAAATACACTCTTTTACTCGGTGTACTAAGGCAGTGTACTTCAAAACCACAAGGATATAACTCAGGAGAAAAGGGTAAGGTAAAATCTACAGGTTGATAGGAGAAATGCTGCTGCGTCCACCTTTAAGCACTCTCGTCAGTTTAACATGCGGGCCTTTTTATCCCTGTGCTTCAGATTACATAGAAAGGGATTCAAAAACGTCCTTACAGTACTAATGAACCCCATGTTTATGGAGCTTTAGGGATTTATTCACAGAATTACAGCTACACAAACTGACTGATTCAGAGGGCTTTAAGACTGACACATAAGGCTTAAGGACCATTGTGTATGTTTGTGCATGTGTGTAAAAAAGAGAAAGAGGCAGAAATTGAGCATTGAAGAGAAAGAAGCGAGAATCAACCCCAACAGATGAGTAAGGCCACAGAGAGGAAAGTGAATGAAGCCATGCAAAGAGGTTACAACCAGAGCACAAGCGTGAGGGGCGGGGGCGGGGGCGGGGGCAGGGGCAGGGGGGAACCATACTTACTAGGGCAACAGGTACTCTTTTGCATTTCCTTCTCCTGATTGTAACGCAGCCACAAAGAAGAAAGAGCACAAGTGGAAAACAATGTCTATGCAAGTCAAAACCACAGCCACCGTGTTAAACAAACAAACAAACAGAAAAGTGTTAAATGAAATACAAAACAGACCACCAGGAAAACAAAGAATGGACAGAAGCCATTCTTACAAGACCCCAGAGAGATGAGTATGAGAAGATGGATGTGAAGATATTCAGACAAGTAGCAAATCCTTAAAATGCACTGGATTAGTTTATACCTGTCAAATGAGGCATGCTGATTTGATTCATATATATTTGAGCTGTACTTGAACTGGGCTTGGTGAAACATTTGCTTGATTTTGTCGGATCAACACAAATGAAAGTCCAGTTAAAGAAATTGTGCTGGTTCTTATGGGTTTGTCTGAAAACAGCACAGGGGATATAATGTATAATTCCATATCCCATTTATCTAATTATTTCTAGAACGTCTCCTTCTCCATCATAAATGTTTGTTTGTCCATACTACAAAAACACTACTACAACTGTACAAAAAGAGTAATTTTTCATTCTGCCATAATTGTTTTTCAGAATTCATAGGAAACCGGAACAGGTATATGTATAATCCAAAGGTAATAAAGACCAAGAGGGAAAAAAGAGATGTCATTTAAAATTACCATCTGTGGCTGTCTAACCATTTGCAGTCATTTTGTTACCAACAATGTATGCTGACTCAAGCCTGTAATTTATTCTTTCACCTAACTAAACCTTAATGAACCAAAAAGTGCCTCTGAAAGTCAGTCACATTTTTTTAGTGAAAGAGGAAAAAAATGGGACTGACTAATAAAGACCACAGGCTAATGATTTTAAAATATTAAGTAAGTATAAATCAGTAAGTGTAGTTAGTCTTAACTGTGCTACAGAAAAGAACTTGGATGAAGATTTTAATGTCTAACACTTTTCCCAACAGTTCAATCACATCTTTCAAATCAATTCACTTGAAAAAGGAAAAAAGTTTCCATCAGTTGACCAGCACGAAATCAATTTGTTATATTAGATAAAGGAGGTAACAGGCCTAAAGTTGAATTGAGTTAAAGGATCTATATCAGGGCTTTGAACCGGTTCAAGGAACGAAAACGAAAACCGGAAACTTTTAGCATTTTGCTTGGAACAGAAACAAAACCAGAAACTTTATAATTTTTTTTGTTCTGGAACAGAAACGCTTATTTAAAAATAATGGTAACCGGTTAATACCGGTTTATTTCGTTCTTTTAAAATTCTGTATAGTCTAGAATCAAAGTCATTCGTCTCCTAACCTAACGTCTATGGTAGCCTACAATGACCCGATGAGGTTCACTTCCTGTGACGTTCAAGATAGACGTTCATTGATTGAGAGGGCAGGAAGACCGTCATCAGATGTATGGGGAAAATTAGTTTTAGACACAATATCAATAGGATATATTTGCCTTGCGAATATTAAATCGACTGTCTATGCTTTTGTGACAAGGGTGTGGTGTAGAAATTGCTATTTTTTTGTTATATGGGAAAAAAATGTTGACTACTTTCATAATCGCATATAGCCAATGTTTTGTTGGTTAAATTACCTGACATATGGTATGGGAATTCTTTTTTTTGTTAGGTATGGAAAGTTTTTCATTGCCATATAGTCTACAATAAATGTGAATGGCATTTTTGTTAACAATACCTGGCGGATATGGTAAGGTAGGCCTAATTGCAATATTTTGTTTATATAGACTAAGCCAAGTTAATCTGGTATGGTCCATGCTTTGATAATTTTTGCAAAATGTTTGAATACAATAAATAGCACAATTCTTGAAGAAACAATTGTTGTCTGGTTCTATGAAGGTTGTATTATAAATGATCTATATATGTAAGTCACAATATAGCTATAAACTAGCAGTATATAGAATATATGCCTATTGTTGTTAAACAGCTGACAAGGAACGTAATTAACCGTTCCGGGAACGATATTTTTTTGTTCTAACCGGTTCAGGAACGTCAATTTTATGGTGGAACCCAAAACCAGAAACATTAAAATTCTGTTTCTGCTCGGAACGAACCAATTGGCAAAAAATTCTGGTTCAAAGCCCTGATCTATATACACTCAATTGGCAGCTAATAGTGTGACTTTGGCCTTTATATTGATTATCAGTCTCAACTTCATAATAGTTTGGGAGAAAATGTTGCCTTTTAGTTTAGTTCACTAGTATATGTGAGTGAACCAGTGATATAGTCAACCCACTGGCTCTATAAGTTTATCTTTTTTTTTTTTTACGCAAAAGCCTCATCTCATCATATCAGTTTCTGTCAAAGTGTGTGGCTGTCAATTTATCATTTATCATACAGTATAGCAAACCTCTTGGTCTATTATTACCAATTATGAGACAATAATATACACCTATGGTTAAGAACAATTAACAGACAAAGACAAGATTGAAAGCATTCCTAGGGTTGTTTCCCGAGAATAAATTCAAGTCAGAGCAGCCATGCTGGAAAGCCGCCCACCCGCCTGTGTGGGGAGACCCACCTTCCTCCGGTCTGACGGGTGTGCTGGGGGGAGTGCAGGTGGGGCTCGGCTCCTTCACCTCCTCGCCCTCTTCGCCCTCCTGAGACACGTCTGTGGACCCAGACAAGTTTGGCAGACAACAGTTATTTACTGGTGAGATTAGTGCTTCTGTGCTTTGATGGGTTACGGTAAGTCAATTTAGTCACTTTATGGTTTACACGTTCCATTTTTTTTGTTATTCCAGAGGAACCTGTGATCATTTCTGTTGCAAATCATTTTTGTGGTGCATTAAGGAAATCTATCCAAAATACTGATTAAATGTTGTACTGTACTACTGTTATACTCTAACAAAGTACTACAATACTGAAACTAAATGAATTCTAGTTTGCCAATGTCTCATTTGTAGTTGGCATTTCATCAATGGTTTGCAATGGTCATATCCCATTGGGGTAAGCACACACACACAAAACCGGAGAAGAATGCAGGGGTTGATTAGAGCAGTTTGAGCAGATGGCAGGAGAGTCAAAGATTCCACCCACGAGAGGAACAACATAGTGGTGCACCTCCACCTCATAGAAATACAATCATCTCCTGGATGGGCCGAGCTCCCATTATTCCACAAGATGTTTTTATTAGTACGAGTGCCAAAAAACCATACAAAACAACCAAAAAAAAAAAAAAAAAACACCCAGCACACGACAAATCCAGGTTAGAAGAAGTAGGAGAAGTCCCTTTTCCCACTTTGCCTCTAGTGCCAAAAGATCGCATCATTGTCAGAGTCCTTTCGTGTAGTGGACAACAATGAGGAGTGAAATCAAAGATTCCATAGGTAAACCAGAGCTAATCATAGCGTGGCGTAATCATTTTGGAGAGGCGGGAAAGGGAGTGGGGAAAGAGATGAGAGGGGGTGAGTTGGGGGAGAAGAGGGGCACTGGATTACAGGGGGAGGACAGACAGCGGGGAGGGGGGACGGGGGTTGGAGGAAAGGCGGGGGGCTGGGGGGGGGGGGGGGGGGGGGGGGTCAGACTCAGGCCCAACAGACGATGACTCCGGTGGGGGGCAGGCCGGGGACGAAGGCAGGCGGACAGAGCTCCTCAGTACCTGGAGACTCACTGTCAACTTTGATTTGGGTGTTGGTGCTCAGTGCTCGCAGCACGGCGTAGTGAAAGTCTTTGTGGGGGGAGTGCGGAGACGCTGTGGCGCCCGGCGGAGAACAGGAGCTCTTTTCGGCCGAGTCGGAGCTCGACTCCGTGTCTCGGCTCGGGGCAAAGGAGCAGGGCGGGGCGGCCAAGATGGTCGACTCTTCGGGCTCTTCGTCTGCCTCTGCTTCAGCCAGGGCCAACCTCGTATTGTCTCCAGCAGGGAGAGGAGGAGAGGGACTGCTCTCTGCTGCGGGCCGGGGATGGGAAGGGGTCCCACTTTCAACCTGTACTGGATGCAACACAACAGGTTCTCCCAAAGTCCAGATGAGCTAATGACGTGCTCATGTGTACCAGGATGAAACATCAGGAGGGAGGGCGAAATAGCTCTTGGCTAGTCAACAAAAAGATTAAATATTCTTTTCCTTTAAAATATTAAAACCCTGAAATAAAAAGAAACACTTTACAGGTGTTTAGAGATATTTTACCGACGTACTAATGTAGTGCTTTGCTACTCCCATGCCCCATAATGCAGACTAAGCCAAAATCCAAAAATGCCTAAATGAAAGAACAAATCACATGACATTCAATAATGTGGCAGGAAATTAAACAACTCAGTACAAGAAGATCTTTCAAAACTC
Source organism: Coilia nasus (assembly GCA_027475355.1). Lineage (NCBI taxonomy): Eukaryota > Metazoa > Chordata > Actinopteri > Clupeiformes > Engraulidae > Coilia > Coilia nasus. Next base: position 5,213,934 of record CM050209.1, read on the forward strand.
TTTAAGCTGGCAGAAGAACATATATCTAATACATCCATTCAACTATTGAGGTACTGGAAAAGAAAAGATAAAATGAACAGACATGATATCCATTATGCTTTTGTGGCACTGCTGATGCTTTGTAGCCTGGCAAACCAGCCTGTCGTACTTCATTTCATTTTGTACAGAGGGTCTGGCAGTGCTGTATTGAGAAACGTTTTCTTCCTGGAGGTGTGGACTCTGCTGAAGTTTAAAACAAGTGGCTCTGCCTTTACCCAATCGCTAACGTCTGGTCATCACATACGCAATTAGCCTACCTACACACTACAATTCAAATGTAGCACAAAGTCAATGTCATCGCTCACGAACACTCCCTCTGTTTGCTGACTGGCTAGGTAAAATTTCTGCCTAATACAGCAATGTCAATGGAAGCACTGCCAGACCCTCTGTACAAAATGAAATAAGTATGAGGGACTGGTTAACCACGCTATTGCTAATTCTTCGAGCTGTAAAAAAAAGAAATTCTCTGACTAACCTTGCCTCTTTCATTCCTCCTGTACTAAGGCCTAGCTATGCATCATGAAGAGGGAGATGTAGTCCTACCTTCACCACCTTTCTGCTTGAGCGCCACCTCCCTGCGGTACTCATCTAGCTCTTGGTCCGTGAGCTTGGTGAATGGGTTCGGTCCGGTCTTGCTGACAATGACGCGTGGCTGATACTCTTTCTCAATGATGGCTTTTGAAGCGGTCACCAGTTCCCCCTGCACAGACAGAGAGAGATAGAAAGAAAGCAAAGTCTCAAGACCAGTGATGATAGTACAAATTAAAGTTTGAAACAATGCCACTTTCTAGTGCATTGAAAGCTACTGTCGACAGAAATATAGACATAAGACAAGAAGACCACAATTAACTTACTTATTTACAATCATGCAAAAATGAATTGCTCTTCTGTGTAAGATCAGTTACTTAACAGTTCAAGCTACAAGTTCACCATCATGAAGATACATGAATGTGCAACCTGGATTAAGAAACTGTAATCTAATACCACATATTCCAAATTACTTGGTTTTACATGTGCACTTAATACAGCTGATTTCAATCATTTACTCCTCTGAGTAACTGATTTAGTGAATGGCTGGAACAAATGTGTGGTACTGGATCGTAGCTTTTGAAGCCAGATTGCTCATCACTATGTATGATATAATAATAATACAAAATCATTACCATGATGAACTCAGCTTACTCATACAGCATACTCATCTTAACATACATTTCCAATAAAACTTCAATAATTTATCCAAAGTCTAAAGTGTAAGACAATGCAAACAGTGGTAACCACTGAAACCTAATGAGGGATGGGAGTAAACCACAGTATGTGGTCATGTATATATGTGTGTGTGCAGGTGTTCATATACGTGTGTGTGTATCAGAGATGTTCACAAGTCATTTTTTCCAAGTCCAACTCTTTGTCTCGAGTCTTTGTAGTCAAGTCCAAGTCAAGGCTCAAGTCTTTGAGGGCAAAGCCAAGTCAAGTCTCGAGTCTTTTGTCCCAAGTCCAAGTCAAGTCTCAAGTCTCAAATGACTGAAATGAACATTCTGTCATCAGATTAAAAGCATACTGTACCATGAGTTATTATTATTATTATTATTATTATTATTATACACTGCAGTATCAAAATAGATCAGAGCATGGTCACTGTGTATGAAAAAACTATGCACCACCATCTCTCCCTTACCCACATACATATATAGTGATGCCAGGCCAAAGTATGTGTAAACAGGAGCCTTTTAAAGAGGTACTGTGCAATTCCGAATAGAACCTTAAAATAGGAGGCATGCATAATAAGGGCTATTTCAATGTGAAGAAACATCCTGAAAGCTTTATTTAATGAATGTATTTTTTGTATTTGACCAACCATGGTGCCAAATCCACTAAGATGACGGTGAGTTACTTGAACTAACAGCAGCAAATAAAGACGCTAACTACAGCAGATTTATGTTACCTACATAGAATAAAGAAAATAACAAAATAGAGAACCACATCTACACCACAACATCTGTGGCAACAAACATGAGCATGATGTTTATCCTGGAAAAAGGTTTAGACAACAGAATAGTTGCATTTCAGAAAAATTAATTCTGACAGCATCTTTGCACTAAGTCAACAACACCCCCGAGGTCGCGGGAGACTTAAGATGTCTGTTGTTCCCCAAATGCAAGAAATGTACTTGTGCCCGTATACGTTAGGTAGCTAGTTAGTAACCTATTTGTTAACTAACTCGGTTAGCTCAAAACGTCGACTGCCTCCATAGTCTGCTACCAATGGATCTAGATAAACAACAAATAAATGACTCATAATTAATCAAATAAAATTGTAACGTCGGGTGTGGAACAATAAAGCTGTCATTCAGCATGCATAACCTAAAACTGTGGTTCGGTTGCTAGCGATCTGTCCATACGGGCCAATTTGTCCCTATGTGATAAAGTGTTAGGACTGACCTATCCTTGTGGGTTTTGAGGTGCCTGATGAAATTTGATGTAGTTGAGCCAGCATCTTTAACACACAGCTTATTGCTATAACACAATCTACACAAAATTCTCAATACAGCACCAGTTTCTCACTGAGCATTTACAAGGTTGCCTGCACAGGCATTCTGTGTAAACCTTGGAGCATTTTAAAACTCAGCTTTGCTTACTTTAGGCAACAGTATCAGCAGTCATAGCAAAGGCTTCAAGATATTATTCATGAACATACCAGCGGTGCATATGACATTATGAAATAAGAATATGCATTGATCATGTGTATGCTGCTTGTGAAGGAATCGCCTTGCCCAAAATAGATCAGGAAAAGCTACAACAGATGGAAGGAGGCTGGCACAGTGTGGGCAAAGGGCTAGGTTGGTCTGTTTATGTACCTTTCTAATAGATCTAGCGGGGCTATAGCCCTGCTCAGACACATCAAGGCCATCGATAGTGTCCGTACAGTCAGAGAGAGGGGCGTCCTGCAACAGTAAACCGGGTGAGGAGTATACAGCACCCAACCAACTGGCAATGTCCGCACACTAAGACCATGCACCATGCACAACACACACACACACACACACACACACACACACACACACACACACACACACACACACACACACACACACACGCACCATACCACACGCACCCTTCTCTCCCCCTTTTTCCACACACTGTAGTATTTACCCTAAACTAATAAACAACCACTACCACTCAAACATACAGGCATGCAATCACACTAGCTCACACTTACACTATGTCCGAGAACAGGACTAAATACAGTAACAGACCCGGAACGTTGTGTTAAATTTAAATAAAAAATTATCGCTATAATTCCCAAATCATACAAGCAGTATATATGTTTGACAATAGTCCAAGGACAACATATCAGTCATTAAAACTGTATTTTGTTATTGCTGCATAGGATATTTGTGGTCATTTCAAATTTGAGGCCAGTAACAGGTCTCAAAAAAGTTGGGACGGTGTCAATAAAAAGCAGGAAACGTTGAGCAAGACTAAAGAAGAAAAACAGAGGACATGTTGTCCTTGGACTATTCTCAAACACATATACTGCTTCGACTATTCTCAAACACATATACTGCTTGTATGATTTGAGAATTATAGCATTCATTTTTTATTTAAATTTAACACAACTACATTTTTTCGGAATTGGGGTTGTACTAGCCAACAGTATAAAACACAAGTATGCAGCCACACAGCCTTTCAACAACACACACACACATTCACGGACAGACATACACAAACACGCGCATACACACACACACAAACACACATACAAGAGAGACACACAAAAAGACAGAAAATACACACGTAAACTGTCGCTCACAGTCAGATGGGCACACGCATGCAGATAAGCGAATGAAGCGGACTCAAGCATCGCAAGCAACAAAATGATTTCTTCTGCATCATGCATTGCAGCATGAGACGGCTTATCATCTACTAATGCTCATTATTATGCATTTCATGGCCTACTGGTGTTTTATCTCCCCAGATATTATTTAGAGCTATGTTTTAAGGAATGGTCAAGATATTTTATTATTGATATTACTACTATGAGGGCCAATTAAGCAAATTTTACCTTTTTTGTCACGACAGGCTCATTTTTTATGGAATAGGTTGAAATTTGACAAAAATGTAAAGGCCCGTGTCTTTTTGAGATTGAAGTATTTCATTTAGCTTTTTTCAGATGTATGAGTGACTAAGCTGATTTAAAGATAGCCACCTCCTTAGAAGTCTGTCAGAAGCAAAGGGGAGTTATTTAATGCTTTGTTGCCAAAAGACAAATCCCTACAGATTAACTGCCGATTCACTGATCTGAGGCTTCTGTCTAAGATTTTCAAGAAGGAAAGAAGGTTTCTGAAAGCTGTGGCTGAAAATGTGTAGTGTGAACTTGGCTTGACTAAAGTCAGGTCCAACAACTGCCTTACTCTACTTTAGTCCTCAATCTCAGGGAAGCCATAGTGGACTGAAGTCAAACAGGACACAGTGCACAGAGCATGACAAACAGCTCTGTCAGAGCCATGCAAACTCATTTTACATGGAGAAATGGAGGTGATCTATGCTAAAGTGGGTCGCTGAGTTGAGTTGCTTTCAAGCTGATTACGGTCACAGTAAAAACTCTGATTACAGTCACAGCAAATAAAACCAAACCAAAGCAAACTCAGTGGCCAAAAGCACAACCAACCCCTCAGAGTCTGATGGGAGTTGTGCGTCACACCTCAGCATACTTACCTGCCAGAGAGTCACCCTCTGTGATCAGAAAATAACGGCACAGTTAAACAAACACTCACTGGCTGGAAGGACCAGCAGTATGGGAGACACACAGGTGAACAGGGCGCAGATGAGGGCACACTAACCTGATTAAAGGAGCGTTCCACAACGGCACCGGTTAGCACCTGCGACTGTGGCCCAGCGGTCTTTATGTCCTGCAGATTCTGCTCCCGAATCTAAAACAAACCAAGTATTGCTTAGAGCTGCCTGACACTTGTGATTTCACGTCAAAAAGCTTTAAAGGTGCTCCATACAGGATTGTGGCCAAAACTGGTACTCCAACCAAATTCAAAACACTGTAAAAGCGTTGTTCCTCCTCTAGAGGCAAAGCAAAAAAATTAAAACACTAACAGAATTTCTGGGCTGTTAATACAATTCTAACATGTGAATATTCTGGCTGTACTATTGTTGAAATCGTTGTATTTCATTATTTCTTATTTAATTTTTAATATTGTTGAAATCACTGTATTTCAGTTTAACATGTTTCCTTACTCTTTGGTGACATGTGAAGATCATTTCATGATTACTTATTGTAATTTTCATATACATACATATAGCTCCTTTAAGCTACAATGAAACCAGATATATTTACTGACTAGAGCAACTGCAGTCAACTTACAGTGCGAAGCACATAATTAATGATAACAAGTCAGGGATTTATCAACTTAATAGCAAATAGCCAAGTTGCTCTTTCTTTGGGATTCCACACCTTGTTTCTCATCTCCTGGACCTCTTTGGGGTTTGTGTTGAGAGGGACAAACTGATTGGCCACACCAGTCTGCCGAAGTCCTTCCTCCTTTGTCCACTGTAAGGTGCAAATGAAAAAAATGTAAATGAACCGCTAAACACTTTAACGCACAAAAGGATGACAAGACAAGATCTACCACAGACAGGCTTAACACAGTAGTATGACTGCATGCATATCATAACAGAACCCAAAACACATCATAGAGCAGTGAACCAATGATGATGTAGTAAGTAAAACCATGAAATCCAACCTGCTGGTAGTCTGTTTAATAATCAGAAACTAATTGAAAGAAAGGGAAAGGAGGCTGCACTATACTTAGTGCAAATAAAAGAGTTCTACATGTATAGTGTGGCCTCCTTTTTCTTTCTTTCAGTTGATTAAAGGTTTGGCAAGCACTTTTAAAATAATGTAAATAGAGAGTGAAGCCGGCTGCTAGTCTTTGAACTTTAACCAGGAACTAAAAACACTTCACATACCAAGTGATGCAGTTGGTGAGGAAAGATTGCTGGAGTAGAAACAAATACGACTGAACGGATGTGTACTTTTCCTCCCTGTCTACTGTACAAACTATGGGGCCTAGCCAGAAATCATGTGGGTGGGCCCAGAAAATAATCTAGTTGGCCTATCCCAAAACACATGGTTTGCTAAAACAGTCAAACAAACATAGGGAGCCTTCTGATTGGATGGGCCCAATTGACAGCCACAGCTACGTCTATTGACTTTTCCGTATGATAAACTCGTATTCTTACTCAGGTTGGGCAAAAGTGCAGGTGCTACACACCCACATCATTATCATTTGTTCACCATCTCCTGATGGACTTGACGGTATGTGAGAAATCGATTTGGATCTGTACAAAAGTTCTGTACGCTACAGTGGTGCAATGGTGGTGCATTTACTCGACTGAAAATGACAAAGTGACTCGGTGAAATATAACAGTTTTCGCATCCTCCTCCTCCTCCACGTCATCATCATTGTTACGTGTGCTACAGACCAAAAGGGGTAAATTAAAAGACACAGAGAAGAAACTTAAGGCATCACAGGATGAGAAAGCAGGGTGACAGGGTGACAGGGGTAAGGGGGGTGACAAGTGGTGGTGGGAGTGAGTGAGTGAGATGTTTATGGCTGGCTTACGAAGCAGAGTGCTGAAGACGATTGATTGGCTGTGTAGCTTGAGTGGACATCACAAGTCATATGTCAGAAAAACACACAGACCCAGTCCCACTCAGACACACACACACATAAGAATGAAGCATTCATCCAGACATATTCAGACATTCAGACACACACACACATACACACACTCCCTTTGCTGACTGTAGTACAGGCTGCTCAGTTGGCAGAGGAAAAAAAAAAAAAAGATATTCATGTCGTCTTGGTCTTCAACGGTCTAACTCATGAGGTGTCTGTGCTGTGAAATTAATAAAATGAAGGGGTAGTTCATCTTCACTCATGTTACTCAACAAATGTTTTCCTTTGAAGTTTTACATGATGGCCCAGTCATATTACAGAATATCAGCACGATTTTGCCACGGATTTGTCATAGCCGACAATCGTGAAACACAAAAAAATCGTGTAATGTGACCTGCCATTAGCTCAGCTGGTATTTTGACAGGGAAAACTTCTCTTTGAGGAAAAAAAACACTATGCTAGACAATCATTTGTTCCAACTGTTGAAATGAAGTGATGCTAGATGTATTAGCATTTCATTCCCTGTCATGCAAGGAAGCACTTAACGCAATGTGCTATCTGGCTAATAAAGCTCGCGGAGGGCAGGGTAAGAGCTAAGCATGAGTATGGTGTATTATCTGCTTATTAACTTTAGCATTTGGACTCAATGAGAAGGTGTCTATGGAGAAAGGGCTTTGGATGGAATGGACAGGTAAACATGAGATACTCACTGATCACGAGTCTCACAACACAACACTCGCACTCTCCCACTAGAGATAATCATTTGAATAGAGTTAAGGGACAGATGTTTCGGTTTACGGTTTACTTCTCCCTTGAATTTCAACAAAACACTCATGCTCGAAGAACACTCCAGTTGATAGAAGTCAGCTTTGTTCAACCCAAAAAATATATATAACCAGCAAAATAAGTCAACAAAACTGGCCAATGAAACTCATAAGAAACAAAAAAAAAACAGCAGAAGCTGGGAGGGAACCTGGAGTCAGCAGGAAGCAAGCAGCGACTCCTGGGATTTCAGTTCATACCCCACTATCAGGACTACTGGAGTCCTTCACGCCTACCTTCACTCTGCGGCTTTGTACTTAAAGCTGCAGAGCTCAAGGCGAGAAGGACCAGCCGCAAAAACAGGTAGCTACCGCCTAGGGTCAAAACCAGATCAGGCCTTGTAATACAAAAAAAGCTTGCCTCGCTTTTAGTACTGGAGTCCACTAGACATGAAACCAGATCATTTGGAACACCATGTTCCAAATAGTTAAACTTGACTCATGCCACCCAGAGGAAGACACTAGAATTGCTACAAGTGGTGGACTTTGTCATTCCTATAAGTTAGAAATAACTGCTTGCTTAAATTTGTGTACATTTCATTTCCTCATATGTTATCAGTACTCAATGATTCCTCTGGAGAAGTTCCTGAGAATTCAGAGACACTGTTCCACAGTTATTAACTCACATGAGTTACATACATATGATGGAAACACATCACCCAGTACACACTGGAGGAGTCAGGGCTCTCAACAAAGCCCTGTGAGGGGACCACTGGGTGTCAGCAACAGAAGCGCACAGACAAAACACAACACAGAATGAAGCGGAATACAAAACGAACACACACATAACACCGCCAGCGAAAGAAGATCTGCATAAAAGCAATAACACCATCCAGCCATATCCAAACAGGCACGTGCGACAACCCTGCCAAGGGTTACCAGGACGCTACCCACCACAAGGCACCTTAATACTCATGCAACACGGCATGCAGTAAGCAGCTGGAGGGCACCCTGAAGTCATGAACTATGGCAGGGAGGGAAATTAAGGCTGTTGCCTTGAGGAGGTCAAAGGAAGCGTAGAGACACAGGAAAACATCAGGCTGGAACAGGTTACATTACAGATTGCGTGTAATCCCCAATGCCAAAGGCATACATGTCAGAATATGCACTGAAATCTGTAATGCACCTTAGCCTAATTCTTAAAACAGTGAGAAGAGGGGTGAATGATTGAAAAGGGGGAACCTTTGACAAAATCAAAGGCTTGCGTATTTTGAGGTAGGGAAAGACAAGGGCTCAGAGAGGAGGAAAAGGACATCAGGATGAGCAGGTGTCCATCAAGGTGCCCGCCAGCTGCCCAACAAGTAGCAGTACATCTAACTATGAACAGTAAGGTAGGCACAGACCAAGCAGTTGGTAATACAGCTTGGCACGCAGACACCGGACGAGAGAGACTGCAGCAAGGGTTTGACGTGATCGTGTGAAATGTTCGTCCACACCTTAGTCTTCGCCTTGGGGCTTCCGCCGTCCGGCCCTTCCTCGCCGGCCTCCTCGGCCCGGCCAGAGCTCAGCCAGCGGCTTTTGTCCCGCTGCTGCCGCTGGAAGCTGTGCTTGAGGGGAGAGCGCGCGCCCGAGTCACTGTCCTCGGCGTACGAGTAGCCCGTGGCTGACGGGGGGATCTCAACGTCACTGTACTTTTTAGCTTTGTCGCGCAGCGAGGGGCAGCGGTACGGATAACCTGTCCTATAGCCCTGCGGAGGTAAAGAAAAAAAAGGATGGAATGAAAGAAAGAGGAGGAGAAGGAGGAGGAGGAGGAGAGATACAAAGAGTGATGGACAGAGGAGGATAAAAAAAGACACAGCGTTAATATGCGAAAAACACAGGTAGGAAACAACAAATTTAATAATTCTTATTTCTGTGATATGAAACTCAAACTAAGGCTGAAATCCAACAGAATTTGCAATGTTCATGTCTTCACTTTATACTGCACTAAATAGGATGCGAGCTGCATTGTTCTGTGCACCATGGAGGAAATAAAACAATGTAATGCACGCCCTATGTGCTGCACTATATAGTGTGAACATTTCAGACAGGGCCTACATCTGCACATATCCACGTAAATCCCCTGCTACCTAATGATTCCAAACTGTGCATGGAGAACAAAGACAGGGTCATCCTACCAGATTATCCAGCATCCGCATCAGGGCCTCAAACTCTTGCTCTCCAACCTGCCACTTTGGGTGTGTGCTGGCACTATCCGAGACCGGCTCCAGGTGCCGGGGTCGGGCTTTGTACTTCTCTGGGTCCAACATCACCAGGTTTTCAGGCCCTCCAGCACTAGCCAGAGTACGCACCTGGCAGGGAAGTCAAGTTTAGTTTTTACAGTGCATTTCATATACAGAGCCAGAGGCATGTCCTTAAAAAAAATAAAAACAATATGTAGAAGCACAAAAGGTAAAGTATGTATAAAAGGATGAAAGTAAAATAAGTATAAGGTAATAAATAACTATATATGAGTAATTAAAGGTAAATCATTAGCAGAAACCACCTAAAAAAGATAAAATAAGTGTAAATGGCTCAAAGAATCAAAGTAAAATAAGTATAAATCATTAACAGAATGCATCTGACAACAGTTTTATCTTAAGTCTGGATTTGAAACTGTCATGAGAAGACAAAATCATGGGTGATATCTCATACTCTTTTAACACACTCACAATATGCCACAATCCTGGAAACATGATTTAAGAACCTACCTGAATTTCACATGCTGTAACCAGGTTGTGAATGTAGTAGAAAGCTTCTTCAACAGTTTCACCCACAGACACAAGCCCATGGTTTCTAAGAATTAGCACCTGCACAGAAATATACAAACAATGCTTTTAGTTTAGGAAAAAAACATTGAAATGTTTACTTTGGCTACTACAGACATCTTGTGAAGGTTTGATGAGCAGGAATGTCTTTTCACTGCCTTATCTTTGTAGTCAGAATTAGCCACTATCTATTAGACTTTATCTATGCTAGTGATTGCAAATCTCATTGATAGTGGATCTTAATTTGATCTCTAGCAGAGAGCTGTGAGGTCTAATGCTCCAACAATAATCACAGACCAATCAATGCTAGCAGGGAATCTTATAAGGTGTGTCCCTGCACTTTCATTGACAAAACTAGACAAAGGCCTGAGTAAGTAGAAATGTTGTTTGTGCATCATTGAAAAAAAAACAGGATAATTAAAAAACAGTCAATGGACACTATTTTATTTTGTACATTTGCCTGATCCTGCACCTGATGAATGGATTTTGGATATGTACGCACACCCTGTGGAGTTGTATGAGCTCTCATACCTTACATGTGGGACCCAAGTTCTTCTGGATGAGGACGTTCTCCTCCTCGTCCACCAGGATGCCGTGGTAGTCGTGGTAGGCTACCTCCCCCAGTGCCAGCGCCTCTGGTGATATGGGCAACAGGCCACACTTCATGGCAGATACCTGTGGAGATGCAGACAGAGGCCGCTTGGAGTTGTACTGATATGTTCTTCTTAAAAACACACAAACACACACACACACACACACACACACAAGGCTCATATCCATCTCAGCAGGTAAAACCTCTACACCATTCTTATGTTACGTAAGCTCCATCCAGGACTCCAAGACTGGCTAAATTTGGAAATTAAGATAGGTAGGGTTTTCATTCGTCGTCTTTCATCACCATTGAAGGCCATTTTATCCTTAAAGCAACACTAACACTCTTTGGCTGCCCTGCAGGTTGGAAGCAGAATTGTCTGTCATTAAAACTACAGAGAGATGGTCTGCTCCTCCCAAACTTAGTGCGGTTGTAGCCCATGGAGGGCAGCAAAGCGAATTCAGAAGTGCCTTTCACCCAGTTACAAGTTGATGAACCACTGAAACGATTTTGTAAATATTATTTTAAGGTTGAAAAAACTACTTAGTGTTGCTTTAACTCTTTGAACCATTTATCAGCTACTGTGCTGTAACTAACACCTCAGGCACCTTATCTGCACCTCTAGTTAGATGTGAAACTGCATTTTGCTGTACTGATATCTTTACTTGTGCAATGACAAAGTTGACCCTTATCTACATTACATAAAATTACATTTAGTTGACGCTGTTATCCAGAGCGACTTACAGTTATTTTAGGTACATGCCATGGAGCAATGTGGGGTTAGATGCCTTGCTCAAGAGCACTTCAGCCATGGATGAGGGTGCAGGAGAGCACAGACCCACCCACAATCTTCCTACTGGTAGGGGATTTGAACCTGCAACCCTCCGATCCTAAGACCAATTCCCTAGCCATTAGGCCACATCTAGTCTAAAGAAGAGCAGGGCATGAAATAAGAGTAGGAAACCAGAAGATGGGAATGTGAAGTATGATGCGTACAGCAGCTCCAGCGGGCGTATGAATGTGCACGATGCACTTGACGTCCGGCCGTGCGGCGTAGATGGCAGAGTGCAGCATGAAACCAGCCTGGTTGACTCCGAGGTTGGTGCTGCCTCTGTCCACTATCTCCCCCTGTAGGTTGATCTTGACCTGTGTAGGGGTCACAGCGACACAAATACAGTGACACAGCAGAAGAGTTCTCATCATTTTTGAGACAGCCTTCCAAGTTGAGCAAAAAAGCGTGATTTTTAAACCACTCCGCTTTTAAAGTTAGGGGCAGTATGAGAGTGTAAGGGCCAAACATACCACACACTAATATCATGAATAATGCTCTAGATGTAAAATGGCATGTACAAATGGCAAACACCTGATTAAACTAAAGAAATACAGATTCATTTTTGTGCTCTCTCAGTTAAATTAATAGTTAATGAGGAGGAGTGGTCTTACCAGACTGGAGGCTGACACCTCACTGTACAGAAGCCCAAATGGAACAATCAAAAACCGCTCCTGCTCTGAATTCAGACGGACCTGTGAGACAAGAGCAAAGCGATGAGTCACACGAAAAACACAGCATAAAACAGGGAACTGCATCTCATGCAAGCTACAACCTATAATTTACCACTGAGAGAGCCGCGTGTCTGCACACTCAGCTACACAAACAACAAATAACTCTCCTCACTCACCCAGTATTTTTATCTACAGTTTAAGCAGCTCTAAAGAACCCAGAGAGGATTCCTCCCTGGCTGCCAATTTCTAAAATGTGCTGCAGTAAAGGGGCTGAAATGCGTCTCCAGTATATCATCAATAAAGCTGGTAAGATCAGCACAGCAATAGGTTTAGCTGCTTTTAGACTTGCACTCTGGAATAAAATAGGACATTTTTGTCTGGACTTTTGAGTTTTTTACTGGTCCTGTTCACATATAAGCCTGTTACCAACATTTGAGTTTTGACTAGGGCCTTCCTCACACATACACTACTCCCAAAATAACTAGAAAATCCAACCAATCCCTCTCTCTATGGACCCCACTTACATATCAATATTGTCAACAGTCCAACTAAATTGAAATAAAAAAAATAAGAATTAACAGAATTAAACATCTTGGTTAGAGAACAGGGCTCAGGTCTGTGTGTTGTTTCCATGCATTATATATCAGTTCCTGTTGGGTGGACTTCATGACTAAATACTCACAGTCAGGTGGTTGTAGATGAGCTGAGACCATCCAAACAGGTCAGCCAGCCGGTAAAACGCTGCCAGTTTGCAACGCAGGAGTTTCTCCCCCTTCTCATAGGCGATAGAATCAGAGCCGCGCAGGTCATTCACCGGTGTGACCATTCCCAGACCTGAATCACAGACACACACTTGGTAAACACGCATTTGATACAGCAATTCAAAACTTTAATCAACTCAACAAAGAAAACTTTTCAGACCATTGAAGGACCACTTCTATACGGTTACGAAAAAGAGTTATGAAAATAGTTGTGTCTGTTTGAAACACAGAGAGGAGGTCTGAATATAACAACCCCATAGAAGGTTTATTGTTGAAGGACCCCAGCCAATGTCATTATTTTATATGGATCACATCCTTTATGTGAATTATATTCACATGGTTGTTTGTATACCGTTTTTGTTACCTTTCTAGAAATAGACTTCGGCAACAAAGTATGAGCTTCTGTGTTTTTTTCCTGTAGGACATAATCTTTTTTTGGTACATACTGTGTAGCATTAAGGGTAGAGGAAAGAGAAGTGAAATGTTTCAAGGACTGCCCATGTATGTAGTTCCTATGCTACTATTACACCCGGTGTTGTGTTAGATGCAGAGAATGCAATTTTTAAACTTACTTTTTGCTTTAGCCTTTGACAGGATGAGCCGTGTTATGCAATCACGTTGTGTTTGTCTGGTGCCATAATACTAATAGAAGATAATGGGACTGACTCTTTCCTCTATCATGACTGAGCTGGTGATGGATGGGGTCCTATGCTTGGATGTGACGCTGGCCTAATAATCCAATCATGTTATGACACAGAGGTCACACTAGAGGGGAGTGTTGAAGCCTTTTTTCAGGATCAGTGCAGAAGCACTCACGCTAAACAAGGCTTACTCATGGCACTGGCATGAAGAGGACTCTGTAGACTTTTGAGGCCAGGTGTACTTCTGTGGACGCAGCTTTGCAAAATATGGACATGAATGTCTGAAGAGGTGCTTTATAAGTATCCTTGGTTTGCTGTTGCTCACACATCTCTTAGCACAGAAGCGCCATGTTTGAAATAACATGATATTGTGTTACTCTACTGCAATGACATATTTTTTATTGATCTGAATATGATCTTCCTCTTCATAACCGTTTTTACTCCTCTATGTGAACAGTACTTCAGAATCTAAAAGCTACGTATGGCTAAACCTTCATACCGTTGCTGGTAGGCTAACAGTCACTCACACTGTGCACAGACCATGCTGAGATTGTATTCCCAAACGCATAACCGTGTTCTTATTGTTTTGGAGATGGCACTGTTTGTGGAGTGTACGAAATGAAGCTGACAAGGGATAAACATATTCATGACACATTCAATTAACAGAACACTCAGGATCAACTGTAAGTTCACTTAAGATGTGCTCCTGCTCTGTAAAATGAAAAAAAGGACTTACTCATGTTAAGTGCCGCCATGCCTCCCTGTGGCGCAGCTGGATACATGGTAGGCACGCTGGTGGTCATGAAGTCGGCGATCTGCTGCAGGGCCAGCAGGCTGGTGGGCGTCTTCCCCTTCTTCAGCTGGTCCTGGATCATGGACTCCAGCTCATCACAGAAGGCCTGTAGGAAAGAAAAAAGAAACAGTTACAGCTACAAGCCCAGCTGCAGTTCACTATTTCTCTCGTGGATTGACGAAAAGAGAATCTTTGACGTCCGATAAATCTTTGCGTCTCGATAAAACGAAATCGATAGGATCTCTCTTCTGATCTCTTTCTCCTACTGAACTGAACCAAACCTGCTTTCCCGTCTGAGTTTTGAGAGCTGTGGGTGTTTACTGCAGTTTTTATCATGCTCCTGCATGTCTCTAATGGGCATGTATAAGGCCTGATACTTGTGATACAAGTGATACTCAGCAAAGGTCATCCTCAGTGATGAGGAGCAGGTCTGGTCACAAGGCCGCTGTGTGAGGAGAGCAGATGGGCTGAAGGCAATGGGTGTAGTCGGAGCACACTGGGTGCTGAAGGCGATGAGTGTAGTCAGAGCACACTGGGTGCTGAAGGCGATGAGTGTAGTCAGAGCACACTGGGTGCTGAAGGCGATGAGTGTAGTCAGAGCACACTGGGTGCTGAAGGCGATGAGTGTAGTCAGAGCACACTGGGTGCTGAAGGCGATGAGTGTAGTCAGAGCACACTGGGTGGGTGTGTCCCCATTTGGCTACCGCTCCCTTTATTTCCACAAACTGCGAAATGGTCGATTCTTTCAACCAGCTGATACCACTGGAACAACTGGCATGTGGACATGTGAGAGACACACATTCCTACCACATGTCATCCACCCACTTTCTGTCAACCTAATTCATACATTGGGGTAAATGACACAAAAAAGCTGTGGCTTCATGCAAAGACCAACACTGTGTCTTAACTGCATGTAATGCGAGAGATTGCTATCCATACATTTAGTTTATTTTCAACTGGAATGTCCTGCTGCACAACGTGATGTTTTCAAAGCACTTTTGTGCCTCGTCCCATTTCCATTTACATCACTGGCGTTGAAAAGATTGCATGGAGGAGAGTCAACTAGTTAAAATGAAGAGGCTGGGTGTTTGTGGCCTAAGAAAAAGTTAAATTTTACATTTTTAGCATAGGCAGAGAGAGACAGACAGTCGGTCACATAATTTGCAGTTAGCGGTGTTGTGCATGACAGTAGAGCGGATATGACACAGACTTGGGTGTTTGCTCAGAGATTTCCAACCCCGAGTTTAAAGAGTGTCTGACACTGACGTCTATTGTGTCCCTTATCAGTGAGAGAAGACACTGAAGGAAGCTCTGGAACTAATGGAGTCAGGAACTGTACATTGAGTTAGTCAGCTGCACACAATAAACAGAGGAGCCCTACAATGGCATTTCATGACTGACTACACACTTATTTAGACAGCTTGTACTTTTCTGTGTGTACTAGATTGCTTTTTGTGAACTTGGGGTGTGCCAATACACTTCTGTGATCATTAAATATATCTATACCATCTACCATGCAATCATTAAATACAGCTTTGGAAAAAATTAAGAGACCACTTTAAAATGACCAGTTTCTCGGATTTAACTATTTATAGGTATATGTGTCAGTTAAGGGAACATTTTTGTTTTATTCTGTAAACTACTAACAACATTTCTCCCAAATTCCAAAATCAACTGACACTGAAAAGGATTTTTTCCAAAGCTTTTCGGTTCATTCTCTGCATCTAACACAACAACGGGTGTAATAGCAGCATAGGAACTACATACATGGGCAGTCCTTGATAGCCTGGCTATCGCGACTTGTCAATGCTCTGCGAGCATTGGTCTGGCCAAGCTGTGTTGTAAACCCGTTTCTCAGAAGGCGGGCTTAACCCGCCTCTTTCAAATGCCTCCGTTTGCTACTGGACGAAGCTTCAATCAATCACACCCCTCTGTCCTAAGACGTATACGCAGCGAAAGAAACTGCTTGATCCAAACAAAAAGTAATACAGTAGTAGCCTGTAGTCATATAGAAATGGCGTTAAATGATTTTTGTCGGACTTGTGAGGTGAACATGAGAGTGTCTGGTGTTTTTGGTCATTCGATATTGATATTCGAAAAACGAATCAGTGCGATCAAAGGCAAAATGACTACAACAACAGCGTTCTCGCAAAGCCCCATCGACTTGGCTACCAGCGGGGCTAACTGATAAATTAAACTTTTACCGAAGCCGGTTGGTAGCATTGCGAAAAAACGCTCTTTCCCGCAACAAATGCTTCAAGGGCTGTCCTTTGCTCTATTTTCAGAGAGAACTTCCCTTTGAATTCATTCAAAACAGCAGCTACAGCTGCATTGAAATCTTACAGTTGCTCCACGTTCGCCATGTAGACAGTGACTGAGATAGATTTCCGGTCGCTAAACTACCGCGTCATTGCCTTTTAAAATGCTCGATTTTCATTGGCCCCCTATCCGAGGGCCGAGCAGAAATGGTTTAGATAGGCAGCTTGGCCAGACTGACTTGCGCGCGAAATGCAAATGCAGCATCACAGGCAGTATGGGCACACCCAGGCTAAGTCCTTGAAGCATTCCACTTCTCTTTCCTCTACCCTTAATGCTACACAGTATGTACCAAAAAAAGATTATGTCCTACAGGAAAAGCTGTATATCTACTGTGTCTATTAAGAGAGGACTCTGCGTTTGAGCAGGAGCATGTCCATTTTGTGGTGTGTACCCATAGGAAAAGACTGCTTCATACAAATGTCTTAATTTCAGTAACACAAAATCTTATATTAAGATGATCTTTAGCTTATTCTCCTAAGGTGGTTTTAGGAGAAAAAAAATCAGAATTCGGTATAATCTAGCCTTTGTCTCATACTTCTTCATTTGAACACCTGTCCAGTGAAGCCACATAAATCCAATCTCAGTTCAACTTAAGACTTAACCTAAAAATAGCCTTGTGCAGTTCTTGTTCTGCCCTGGGGGTCTGTGAGAAACAGGAGTCAATAAAAGACAATGGTAACACTGTTGCAATAAGTATTTTTCCCCTCTGGTAGTGTGTGTGTGTGTGTGTGTGTGTGTGTGTGTGTGTGTGTGGTGAGGGCTAACCGGACTCTGCAGAATCATAGAGACCCTCTTCCTCTGCTCCATCATGTTAAAGTCCTGCCGCAGGTCTGGCGCCATGTTCCTCTCGCGCTGGTACTCGGGGTTGCTCTCGTCCACGCGGTCGAAGTAGCGCTCCTTGTGGGGAGGGTTGGTGGGCGGAGGGGCCGTCACCACCCCTGCACCTGAGTCTCCGTTCATCCTGCTGTCTGATCCTGCTGAAGATAGGGAAACAGCAACAACGACATTAAGGATGATTAAATAAAAGGGTCATGCTCATGTTTAATATACTCTTTGTTTGTACACTATTGTAATTGAATGGTCATGCTGATGAGGTCTACTGAATTAAGTTGAACTAAAAGAGGAGAAGAGCTGAAGGCCTTTCTTAAGACAGTGCTCTACACTTGCCCACCCTGGCTTGTGGGTGTCTGGATACAAACCACTGATGGGCAATCTGGCTTTAGAAGCTGGAATCCAGTGCCACGTATTTGTTCCAGCCATTCACTAAATCACCTGAATCTAATCTGCAACTCTTCAGCCAGGTAGACCTTCACCAGGACTTGTTACAATCACCTGTGTTAAGTGCACAGGTAGAACTAGGCGATTTAAAATATATGGTACTGGATTGTAACTCCTGAATTATGGTACATCTTTCTTTGCTTGAGTATTCCATCATGAGTTCTAAATCATCTCCTCTTCCAAGGCAGCCATGTGAGTGCTCAGAATGCCCAGTATTGATTTCTTCCTGTCTGCGATACTCTTGTCCTGCTTTCCCAGGAAGAAAGTAACCATTCTAAAACCACATCCTCATCAGATGCTTTTAAACAAAGGAGGATTTGGATACAGCATAGAAACGTTTAAACTGTTACATTTGTTTATATAGTTGACAACTGAGGTAGAGGAGTACAGAAGAGAGCATGCTTTTGCCAGAGCAGGGACATTTCAGACAGCAGTATTTAAATGAAAACTAGCCAAAGACTGGCGTACAAAGGGTGGGGTCTGGCTGACTAACATCAGCGCCATTAGTCTTGTGCTAACAGCTAAACTCGGCTGCCATGACAACCTGTGAGAGAACCAGAACCATCCAGAGCTGCTCAAAAGTGAGGCTGGCCTGGGCTGACTGGAATCACAAAAAGCCAGCTGTACAACATTACACAACGAACCACCTAGAATTTACCTTAGGCGATCATGCAAACAGAGTTCCTCTTTCATCTTTCAAGCATCATGTCACCATAAGCAGAGGACAAGGAGCCTGTGGCAATTCATTCTCCAACAATCCTCTCATTAAGCTCTGGAATGAAATATTCCGTGCCTAGAAAGTTGCTACTTGGACATTTTCACAATGACATTGTTGTCTGAGATCCCAGGATAACCTCCAAGACTATTATAAAACAGGAGAAAAAGACACATAGTGAGATATTTCTCACCTATCTCTATTGCTTATTGATGTTGGTGATCAAGTACTAAAAACTTAAACTGAAAATCTAATGGCACAAACGTAAAGAAATAATAGAATAGAAAAGAATAGAATAGAAAAGAATGGAAGGGCAATGGGGAGAGGCAAAAAGAGAGTCGAGAGGACAGAATTCAGCAGCAGCCCTCTCCCTCCTCGCTGATGCAAAGCAGGAAATAACTGAAGCATTGTGTAACAGTACCTCCCTTCGGGTGATCTGTAGTAGAGTAAGCCTGGCTTGAGTTAAAGCAGGAAAGCAGAGCAGAGCAGTGCAGTGCGAGGGAGGAGGGTCACTGGGGTGCCAACAGCAATCACAGCAGTGAGAGCTCACTGCACACAGCTGTATGACGCCCATCTTTGCTTGAAAATCCTGTTCCCCATGCCAAAGCGTTCCAAAAAAATGCTCCGTTTCAATAGTGGCATTATGAAGGTAACCCCTGTGAAATTGGGTTGCAACATATTTAATATTTAGTTTAATAATTAGGCCTAGTGCAGTTTTAATTCACCTTATTAACCCCCCCCCCCAACCCCTTTCTGTTTACACTTGAACAGTCATATCCTGGAACCAGCCAGTGTGGACTGCCTTATAAATTGCCAAACAAAATAAGGGTTGAGAAATGGTCAAGTGGTTCTGGTGCAACCCTGGTCGCTAACATAACGCTGGTAATATGGAGCACTGTTCCCCAGTCTTAGCCTGAGTGACGGGAGTAAAATAGACGCCCCCTCTGCCCTGCTGGAATACTGGCTACACAGTATCGGGTTACAGACAGACAGACCCATACTAGTGCTTCCAATAGCAATTTCTAATCAATCCTGGACTCCCAATGCAGCAGCATAAGTAACTCTGCACCAGCTTATCCCTCTGCAACTGAACACAGCTGCCTGTTAACGCTACCCAAACACACACAGGGTAGAGCCATGAGATAGAATAGAGCATGATGGAATAGAACACAACTTTATTCTCCCCCACAGTACAAAATTACCCTTGCCTCACTAACTGCTATAAAACAGACAGCTCCAGCCAAACAAAACTATGGTGTTTATAAAGAAGAGAAGATAAAATATGTAGCAAATCAGTGCCGTCATAGCTCATACAAACCAGAAGTATCAGCTCAAAGTGATAGTGTCTAAGAACTTGTGTCACTGCCAGGAAAGGGGTTTACCAACCAATTCTATGTAAATATAAACAATTCAAATGGCCGTGAAATGGATAGGTCAATAAAGTCTCATATAGTGATGCCAAACGCCTATAATGTCTTTTCGCTAATGTTCTGTGAGTGGTTCAAGATGTTTTATGGACGTTTCATTAGTTTAATTCTATTGAGTTCATTGGTTCATAATCATAGTTGACAGTGACACTAATAAATGCTTACTAGCCTGCTTGGTGAAAAAAACTCTTCTGACACCTTTCATGAACTGCAATTCTCAAAGCCTGGGTGGCTGAAAATAAGGTATGGAGGTCAGGTTGTTGACAAAATTATAACAAACATGCCAATCTAATGTTGGTTTGATGTAATATATCACTTATGAGTAAAACATGTACAGTATGGTAAAGCATGGCTTGGCTAACCAACAATGACTAAAATTCTGGCAGGAAAAAAAAACAATCCGGCAGAGAAAGCAACTGACTTACTTTTCAATTAAGCTATTCTTCTACCATAAAACACTATAATCACCTATATTCCAAAACAATTCACAACAAAGCGCTTAAATCATCGTATAAGTCTAAACCTGTTCTGTGCTTATTTGTGGCAGCACCACCAAAAATATTCTCAGATATCAGCTACCAGTCATACTTCAGTGAAGAGTGCAGAGATGTGCAGCTTTTCCTGCAGTCACTATGGTAACAAAGAATATTTCCATAGAAACCTTTGGATACCCATCGTAGATTATGTAACATTTGTATCATCTCCTCCTACACTAAAACCCTTCTCACTAAGTGCCACACTAACAATCTCAAAATGCCAATGCATCTCTTGTACTTTAGGACATTTAGTAGGCTGCATGAACTCCAGATGGATCAGACCTCTTTAATTTGTGAGTGTATCCCACAGACACAGGTACACTCCTGTTCTTCTCAGAGACATTATACAGTCCTGATACAGAAAAGGCTGGTTTATAAGGTAAACATATATTAGCTAGTTCATCTGGCTCTGGTAAAAAGATTACGTCATGACTTAAAATCACCTGGAGTATTGCATCTGTATGAACAGATGTCGTCATGACTGAATACACATCCAAAAAAAAAACAACCCACACCCGCTCCCCTTCTTCTCAAATATATTTGGCCAGCATTAAGCAAAAAAAAAAAAAAAAACATGTGAAAAGCATGCTTAGGCTGTAACTGTGTAGCGAGAGGCGTAGCCATCAACAGACAGAACTGGGTGCATAAGTACTGTAACATAAAATACCATAACGAACGCCTGCCAAGCAGATCCTCTTTGCCAGTAAGAGCTTGCTATGTTGGCCAATCCCCTGCAGCGAGTCGGAGCAGAGGCAGAAAAGCCTTTAGAGAGGACCAGTGTGGGTCCAATACTGGAGCCTCCCAATCCAGACATGCTCTCTCAGCCTACTGCTGGGAATCTCAAAGGATGTGGAACATTGTATCAAATAGTGGTGAAAAGAACTGAATGCATATGCAAATTTAACTGAGAATGTGAGTATGACTGTGTATATGTAAATGCATATTATTGTTTCTGGTCACATCAACACATCGAGTGTTGGTCAACATATGAGCTATATAGGAACTTTGCTGTTAATGGTTCAGTCCTTCATCTCTAGGAGGTCTATGGGTCTTATGGAAAGCTATGCTTGAAACTGTAAAAAACAAAAAAACAAAAAAACAAACAAACAATAATATGACTCTTACAGAGAACAGCGGTACAACACTTGACTCTTGGAGAGAACAGCGCTAACAGGATAAACCTACAGGGAACACAATTGTTCTTGTTATGTGTGGTACATATGTAGAGAAATCCGTGTGAAAAAATCCAGACTCAAAAGAAGCTGACATTGATCAATAAAGCGAACGCTAGGTCTGACCAAGTCTGCTGAAGAGGAATGTACTGTTATCTCGGGCATGTCGTGCAACAGTGTGTGTGTGTGTATGTATATGCGTGTGTGTGTGTGTGTATGTGCACATGTCTGGTCTTGGGTGGAGCATGAGCCTTGATCCTAATCTGGGTGTGGCTAACTTAAAACGAGAAGATCTTTTTTTTAAAAGCTTAAACCCATACTGAAGGAAGTAATCCAGGATATGCTACGCATGTAAATTGCTGTAGAGGTGTGTGTGCTTGTTGCTCTGCGCAACAATATCAGCTTCCCTCACCTCCCTCGTCCCACCTCAGCTAATAGTGATGGTACGAAGATAGACTGTTGATCTTTACCCTTTGGATTCAGTGCTCAAGCTCAATGCTCTGGTTAACAGCTTAAAAGAATGGACTAAAATTTCATTGAATGCTGTCTTCTTCAAGCCCTGCTGTTGGACAATTACAACTAGAGCCTGTGTAGCAATGATATGTAGGCGTATTTTGGAAGCAGAGACGGATTAATAAAAAGGAATGCATCACTAGACAAGGAGCATGCACAACACCTTCCAAAGAAATTAAGCACTGGAGATGGTTTTATTTCCCAAAACTAAAATGGTGTTTACCAGACTTTAAAAGGATATTGCAAATTAGCAGTTTAGAATTTACAGTCAGACCTTTACAATTACTGGAGTGTTTGCTCTGAAGTACTGTACAGTGGGCACTTTATACTGTAACTTTTTCTTCTGCTGCTAAGAATTACAGGATTAAAATCATATCACCCCAATCATATTCACTACAGAAACTCAGGAAAGGAAACTGAATCCTGAGGATATACACAATTAACCAAACAAAAACAAATTAACTTTTAATGTTAGACTCGCTTTTAACTTTGCCTGTTAATTTTAATGCAGTTGTCCCTCTCTTTACACTTACATAACCAGTGCAAAAATGTGGAACAGATTTTCAACTCCCAAGAGGGATCAGGGGTGTGTGTGAGAGAGATAGACAGCAGAGGCAACACAAGGAAAAGAATAATAGCCCAAGAAAAACAAAGAGACTAACGTGGTGAGTGATACTAAACACTGTAAAATATAGGGTGTGCCCACTACATATTTTAATTTATAAATAATAAATGAGATCTGATGAGCGTCCATATGCATGCATTTGTATAGTGATCTGGCTCCCACAGCCCTTTTAGTAAGTTAATGTGTGTGTGGAAGTGCACTAATATTAGATTGTTGAGACGGGATGATAAAACATGATCTAGAAACAACTCTGTTACTGCAGTCCAGGAAAAAAATGCATCACAGCTACAGCAAGCATTTTTATTATTCCACAAACTGGCCACATAGACATCTATGTGACATCTAATATACCTCTCTGTTCGGAGTCTATGGGGATGAGTGTGAAATTCTGGCTAATGCCCATAAATCTTTGGACTCACAGCAGAACAATATTTGTGGAATTGTGGCAATGACTGCAATGATCAGAGACAACCTACCGTGATTTGTTTTGAGATATACAGGCTATATAAACATAAAAATAAACTGAATGCAATAATTTCTATTGAGTTGCATCGACATTCCCGTCGACCATAGGACAGTTCTCGTGTGACCTACGGCATAAACCAGGGGTAACTCGCAATGGCTCTGTAGGCGTGACAACCTTCACTGACTAGTATACAAAAGTGAAGCTGCAACAACAGTATGGCGAACTTTGTAAAGTAATTATTATTTCTTCAAAACATTGTGAATTACATACAAACGCCGATTTACTTGACTTTGTTAAACGCCTCGGCCTTCACATTTCGCGTTTCCGTGCTACTGCACAATGTAGCCAACACATGCTAGTCGCTGAGAGGGAATGTAGGCCCTGCTGTAAAGCACCACAACCAAACGAATGTTGTTGTCTTTGGCGTGAAGTTACAAACCCAAAGAAAAGGCTTTACAGAGGAAGAGACAGAGAAGTTGAATACACACGCCCCTCCATACGCCCAGCTAACAACTACACATAGCTTACAGTGTAGCTACGCTAGAACATTTGTTACATTTTGCAAAGCAAGGCGTTTAAATAACTAAGGTGGGCGTCTTCTGACGACAGATTCTTAGTTAAAATTAGACTTGACCTACCCTTATTCCACTGTACAGCTGATTTTGTTAAAAATCAGACAATCGTCGATCACAACGGTCTCCTTGCAGATATTTTTGTCCACAACCCTAATGTTTTCAAAGGATCTCCGATTCGTGGTCCTTATGTTGCTCCGCCCATCTCTACCCCCTTCTAGGGTGCGGCTGACGGACGGACAGAAAAAAGCGATTTGGTGATTGGATGTTCTCAGGGAAACTGGAAAATCCCAACATCGACTCGTCTAACTGGGAAGCTACGAATCCATCGATAGGCTGTTCGCTAATTCTTTTCTATTTCAACGAGATGCCCCACCATAGTCTTTTGCGACAGGCAGTATGTTGCTTGTTGCATAATATAGCTCAGCAGCATTACAGTATTAAGCAGTGGCACGACAGATCAATATAATCTATTCTGTCTACCGCTGATTCATATTAACAATTGTTTATGCTACAATTGTTCATGCTACAGTGAATCAGTGCATGCAGGACCATTATGTCTACTTTTAAAATTACTCTACATGACAAAAAAATATTTGGGCTGCTCTTAAAAGGCAGAGGCCATGCATTTAGGTTTGAACACAGCACGCCATCTACTGGTGGAGCGGTAAATCTTCATAGTCGCAGGATACGAAAGGAAAATAAAGGACTGCCCCGGTTCACCAACTGTTGCACTCTTGGGCATGTCTGGGTGTCTGCTTGCATGTCTACATTTCCAGTGCATTCTGACAGTGCTGCGCACCTGTCACTAAATACCACAACTATATTTTCCTAATATGCATGTAATATGTTTTAGTTACAACTCCCTTTCGCATGCACCCTACATGTCATTGGCAGAAACCGCACAACATTGAAAATGCGCTTTCTGAGACCATCCGACCAACAGTAGGCCTATGGTTCGTTCTTTGGTCCACTCCACCAACAGGTGGCGACATATTATCTGGTAGCACCTCGCCAAGTGAAAAGGAAACGTTTGTGTCCCGTGACGTCAGGTCCTGAAGTTGTTTCCTGTTTTGTACTTGTAGCTCCCTAATGCTTGCAGGCTATCCAGAACATTCCTGAATTGAGCAGCTTCATAGACTGATTTGGAGGTAAACAGCGTCATATTGAAAGTTGCAAAATGCGATATGTCCACTCTATAATGTAATTCAATGTATCGAAATGGTACGCCTGTTATGAAATCTGTCTGGTAAATGTTAACTAAGTCAAGTTAACTAAGTCATACCATCCGCTAGTTTTGATAGGTAGCATATCGCTACTGTGACCCTGTAAGTTTGTCTGATGAATAACCAACATGTGTTTAGCTCGGACTGGATGATGTTTGACTTTAAGACTTGTTTTCCCCCAACATAAGCATTATATTGGGTGACGATTTAACTTTTGTGGACCTACATGCTAAGACCAACGTGTGACGCTGTGTCAACAATAGTTTATGTAGGTATGTTAACGCAACAATTTCACAATAAGAACAAACTATGGTTTGCCTTCCTTAAATAACTTATTACCGAGCACATTTAAATGAAGTTTTGATTCTGACATCACTCAACTATCCGAATGTGGCAGTATAAGATATAGTTTTGCGTAATTCCCTAATCGTCGAAATATTTTCAGGGCCATGTGTATCTAAGCCCCCATATATCTAGGCGGCCTTGGTGTATCAATCCCAACACAGCAGAGAGAAAGCTGTTAGCTACTCTAGCCATTGGGTGTTCAATGTGGCTTCCCATGGCAAAACAACTGCCTGAGGATTTGAGAAATAGAATTGCTGCTCTCTGCAACGATGGCTTATCCTATAAAACATCAGTAACACCATAAAACTGAACTACAGCATGGTGGCAAAGGCACCAAGAATATCCATGTTATTAAAGCCTATCCTAAAATAACATGTAATTAATTCATCCATTTCAAGCAAGTTTCACAAGCAATACAAGCAACCACTAACCAGGCTCTGGCGGGAGTGACATGGTCTTGGCGAATTTCTGACTTTAGTCCCAGAAGAGATTTTCGAGTGTTTTTCTTAAAAATTCTGACTTTAGTCTCAGAGGACATTTTCGATTTTTTGTTTTGTCAAAAGTTTGATCTCGGAATTAAAAAAATTTTTTTTATTAGTATTCTGTACAAATGCATTCACTGACATCTTTCCTCTATTATTTGCTGTTTTGATGTTTGTGTCTTTGTGTGACAACATGAAAAGCTTTGCATCATACTTCTGCACGTCAATTTTGCTGTGTTTTACAGGCCGTAAGATATCCACGGTCAACAACTTTACAATGGTGTGCATTCCCTGCATCGTCATTCCAGTGCTTCTCTGGGTCTACAAGAGGTTTTTGGAGCCAATAATTTACCCCATCATTTCTCCAATCATCAGCCGTTTCTGGACCAAGAAAGCTGTTCAAGAGAGCGGTACCGGAGATGGGAAGACAAGTGAAAAGGCCAATGGGACATGCAAGGTAAATTATCTTTTTGAAAGAGGAGCTCAGCGTGAACACACCAAATGCAGGGTACTGTAGCTTTTAAAGACATTATCACTTGAATTCAGCCAGTTAACTTTTAGTCTCAGAAATGCAAGTTTTTGGACGTTGAATCTATCAAGGTGTGCTTATAGATCGATAGAAGGGAGCTGTGACCCTAGCCATGCGAATACTTGCCTGTCCCACAGGTCAATTGTAGACTGCTGCTCCCATGCATATTTGCGATGATTTGTTTCTGTCATATAATGATTGCACCATATTGATTTATATATTTCAGACTGAGCTGAACGGACAAGCACATTCTCAGACTGCAAATGGAGTGGCGACAGCTTCTGATAAGAAAACTGATTAACATTTTCCATGACATTAAGCTATAATTTTGGAATATTAAAGAAATTGTAAAAATGTATGTATTTATGTCCAGTCTTAATCTTGCCCAATTGTTTTTAGGTGTGGTGAATGTAATAAGTTAAATAGTAAATGTTAAAGAGAATTATGATTGAAATCAACAGAACTTGTACTTTTTGACTAATTTATAAAGTTGTATTTAATATAGGAGAAACATTTTAACAAGATGTACTTAGAATTGTATGTGTTTCATTTGAGTAATTATGAACATCTGTTTGGTTTTGCAGACATGACTTATACACTCTGCATGGCTGTATTCTTAGTATGTGGTTTAATTTCTAACCATGCTAAGGTGTAAGAGAAAAGAGTGTACACACACTGCTATAGCTCCCCAAAGGTTTATTAAACCATCATGGCAATGTCTGAAACCACCAGGGTCTTCATCAGTCTTCCCTGGTGGTTCAAAACATTGCTATTGTGGTTTAATAAAACCTTTGGGAGCTATACCAGTATGCGTACGCTGTTTATTTTTCCTTTATTGCATTTTTTGGCCTGCATCTGGCTTTACTGAGGAGTGATTGCACACATTTACTCTTTTTTTCATGTGGACAAGGTAACTGTATGAACGTTAAAACTTCCTAAAAGAGGACTATGATGGCTTTGTTGTACCATGAGAATGAAGGGCTATTTTGTTCAAAAGTTGACCATTTACTCCTTGCTCATTTCAGGTTAGTCACTAAGCCATTCACTTGGAATACTCTCCAGAAAATAAATCTTAGGTTCTTACTTTAGTCTTTTTTTGATGCATCAGATTATTTCCTTTCATTGGAGCATGTTTAGAATTGGTTTTAGAGGCATGTAATTGCCCCGTTTTTTGTACATTGATTAAAACAATAAAATCATCTGTAGTTTGTGAAGTTGCCTCATATCTTCTTTGCCACCAGATTTACTACTAGACAGTACTGTATACACTTAGTGTGACTTCAGATACTCTCTAAGAAGCACAATCATTAATGGTTGTTGAGATCATAAACACTTTCATGTATTGTGCAGTAGGGACTTTGTAATGTGACAGTGCTGTGGTAGTGTCATGTTTTTTTTTCTCCTGTGTTTTTGTGGGATGGAGTAACAGCAAGGCAAATTCCTTTGTTTTAGTTGTTCACTGAAGACATTTGGGTTTAAGATTGAAAGATGAATATGGGACATAAATTAAGAATGTCAGCTTTTATTTTCCTTGTATTTATATCTAGATGTGTTACAACTCAGGACATACCACCCTTTGTTTGAACCCATCCATTTGTCAAGTGAGCCAAACTATCCCGTAAGAACCCACAGTGACACAGGTGTTACAAACAATTCAGATGTTCTGAAAATATCTTACTAATACTACTTCTCCAATTTTTAACCCACTAAGTCTCAGGGTGACATATACTTAACATCCTGGTCACATGTCATGTGATTTGTGTAATGTTTATGCTGTCATGACAACAATTCCAAAATGGTGGTGTGATAGGTGAACACATGTCAAAGTGTCAGGTCTCCTCACAAAGATAGTTTTTGTCTTTAAAGGTGAGTTTCAAGACATTTTACACCTGTAATATGTTTACAACATGTTCTGCATTGCATTTAAATAATGTTTAGCTAATTTCTTCAAAAAAACTCATATAAAACAAATTACAAAAAAATTGTGGTGACATATATGTCACATCGGGCTTTTAATCTCATTTCAGTCTGTCAAATTTCGATGTGACATATATGTCACTTTAAAATAAATGATCACTAAATTTAGCTGATTTAATAACTTTGAAGTGATATAGTTTCTGATGATGTATTTAAGGTACATTTAAACAAATATAAGCATAAAACCATGTACAATTAATCCTTTAATGTGTGCAGCGCTTGTTGCTATCTTTGGCAAACATAATGCAGAGACGTACCACAAATAGGCTACTGCTGAATATTATAAATACAAATATATATACAGTAATGTGCAAAAGTTTTAAGCAGGTGTGAAAAAATGCTGTCAACTAGGAATGCCTTAAAAAATGGAAGTGTTAATCGTTTATGTTGATCAATTAACAACATGCAGTGACTGAACAAAAGAGAAACCTAAATCAAATCAATATTTGGTGTGACCACCCTTTGCCTTCAAAAGAGCATCAATTTGCATAGAGTTTTTGAAGGAACTTGGCTGGTAGCTTGCGCCAAACATCTTGAAGAACTACTACAGATGATCTGTGGATTTATGCATCCTGACATATCCAACCAATTTGGTGTAATTGGCTGATCATACACCTGACTATAATTCTGCAAAATCCCTGACTTTGTGTGTACCCCTTTCATTCATGCTGTTTTGAAGGCACCTGCCTAAATCTTCACACAGCACTGTATCTTTTTAGCCATCCACATGTTTAATGTTAAAACATCCATAAGGCTGAAAGGACTTGATGGGCATAAGTTGTTTTTTTGACAAGTTTTAGGCCAAAGATGTTAAAGAACAAAGACAAAAATGTGATGTCCGGCTTTGTTTCACAGAGGACAAAAATTGCTTCAAGTTTTTTCATCTTCACTAGGCAAAATTACTCAAGAGTACCTATATTTTTGTTCTTTTTGCAGTGATTTTGAAAGTTTTATTTCAGAGTGTTGTTAGGAAAAAAACAAACAAATGCATATGTTTGTATGCATTAAAGATGTTCTTAAAGTTAAATATTAATGCTGTAATGTTAAAATATGTTGTGGTGAAGAAAATAAATGAAAATGATTAATAAAACAACTACAAATACCCAATGTGACGCCCATGTAACATTTCAAATTTACCATTAACACCCAATGTAACATATATGTCACTTCACATATCTTTGGGAAACAGATGTTAAATTTCAAAAATAATTTCAAAAATGGGTTCTACATGGTCCATTTGGTTTGTCAAATATCCACCATAATTTTCCAATAGGTAGAAATGGGTCCGGGTTCTTACGGGCTATGTGAACAGGTGACTGACAGGTGTTTCTTGTTGCCCAGTGCCCCAATTGTGGTAAGTTTGAGAGTAACTTGATGACGTGTGGTGTAACTTCACGTTTAAACCATACTACGAAAGATGTTCAGATGTTTCCTGAGCTATGTAGCCATGGTAGCCATCTTGTTTAGTCACCATTGCAGCGTAATCTCGCCCAATAAGCACCACCCCTCCACCTACATTGTGTCTGCTGCCAATTACCTGAAAGAGCTGTCACATTGGCGCACAAATCGTTTGTGGCTCTTTTAGTAGGGGATTTTAAATATGGAAAAGCCAAAGTGTGGAGAAAGAAATGAGCTGCTCAGCAGCATGGAGGTAATGTCATGGCTTGGGCATGCTTGGCACATTCTGGAACAAGCTCATTAATATTTATTTATGATGATATAACTGATGGTAGCAGCAGAATGAATTCAGAAATGAACATTTTGTCTGCCAGTTTAAGGGGAAATGCATCCAAACTAATCAGGAGGATGTTTGTCATGCAGCAGGACAGTGACCCAAAGCACACTGCCAACAAAACCAAGACCTTTATCGGGGGGGAAAAGTGGAAGGTTTTAGACTGGCCAAGTCAATCACCTGACCTTTACCCAATAGAGCATGAATTAACATCCTGAAGGGAGGCAAGGGTTGTCACCAAATATTCAATTTTATTTACTTTAAGATTATTTCTTCACTTTTGCTTACCTAAAACTGCTGTGGTGTAATACAAATGATGTGTCCTAAGTTGTTGGAACACATTTACATGTAAATACCAGGGACTAAAAGCTGACATTCTGAACTTTTGTCTCCCATTTATCTTTTGATCTGAAGCCCAAATGTGGATTGTAGATCACTTAAACCTTGGGAAAACACAACAACTTTGCACCCTACACTCTCAGAAATATGGGGACAGTAGGGGTACAAATCTGTATCTTAAGGTACAATACGTATTAATGTACCAAGAAAGGCTAATATTTGGACCTTAAGGTACTGATGTGTACCTATTCAGCCCTGGAGAAGGTACAAACTAGTTGAAAAACAGTGGTTAAAAGGTACAATTATGTGCCTTAGGGTACTGCCGGTGTGACAAGCTTTGTACCCCTAAAAGTACAATTCTGTACCTTCTTTTCTGAGAGTGTATGTGCTCAGCTACTTTGGAAGACAAAGTACTCGAATGCTTATTTGTAGGCAACTATGGCCTAACGGGACAGCTGTAGCATAAAGGTTAAGGAGTTGGTCTTGGAACTGGGTGGTTGCTGATTTAATTCCTGTATTGGGGGGAAAAATGGGTGGAGAAGTGAATAACCAGGGGAAAATGTGGGTGGGGGAGTCCATAACCAGTGCTCTATTGCACCCTCAGGAGGTGTACTTGAGCAAGACATCATACCTCACATTGCTCCAGATAAGAGCGCAATTTAAATGACATGTAGATAAATGTAATGTAGGTCTCAGACTCTTCTAGTAATTACATACAAAACACTAAGTATGCATACTGCTGACTTTGCAAGGACTATTTAATCTATACTGAATAGCTTACCTTTCATGAGCACTAACAGATTTTTATAT
The DNA here is from genome assembly GCA_027475355.1 of Coilia nasus. Taxonomy (NCBI): domain Eukaryota; kingdom Metazoa; phylum Chordata; class Actinopteri; order Clupeiformes; family Engraulidae; genus Coilia; species Coilia nasus. The sequence goes on from CM050209.1 coordinate 5,245,585, forward strand.
TCTCTAGAGAGATAACTAGAATGACAAAGCCAGAATTGATTTGTACAGATCTAATGGTTGTAAACATTGTAAACAGGTTCAACTGCAGAGGGTTAACACACCTGTCACTAAGATCCTGTTGGTAGTGACGTCACGACACGCAAGTACCAGTGGCGACGTGGAAATATGGTGGATGAGAAGTAGATACTTCTAGCTTCTACAGCAAGATTTTCATAAACTGCAACAACATATTCTGCAAGGGGACAGTACAAGACAGCGGCGTCAACTGATTGGTGAAACTGCGTGGTTTGACACAAACAGCAGTTTATCAGGTAATGTACTGTCAAAATAACTAAAGCCAGTTTCTACCCTGTTAGCAATGCAAGTAGGCTAGCAGTCCCCATATAAATTAGCCTGCGATCATGCTAACTTTAAATGGGTAACTTTGTGACGGTTGTACTACCAAGGCATCATGAGGCTCTCAGACGAATAGATGTGGTAAGGCGTGCATTTGTCGATGCTTGTCATTCGCTTAAAACATCATGCTATACACTACTGTTAAGTTTCTTGCTCACAATTTAAGCTAGTTAGGATAGCTAGATGTTTAATGTCACGTCACTGTGATGGCACTATAATAACGAACATTACAGTAACTTGCTACGACAGCACTGCCAAATGTATAACATTTTTGCAATTTATACATTTGTGAGAATTGCAGAAGTACATTGTAAAACATACGTTATGTCGTGGCAAATGGCTAGCTTAGTATGGTCTTAGGTTGGATGGCATATTGCTAACCAACTCAGTTGTACTACTCAGTTCTCCAGGTAGACTGGACGCAGGTTTCCACTGTTCTTGATAATCGATTAATCAGTTCGTATGGTGTTTTTTTTATTAGCTAGCTAGTTAGTTAGTTAGTTTACATTTGGCTGTTCCTCGTTCGTCACATCATACATTTCAACTTCAGCATTCAGGGCTGTAGTTGCAAGCTAACCAGCGGTAGTGCTGGTGGAACTATTGGAAGTGCACACACCCCCATTACCTATTTCCTTGAAGTGGCCGCATGTTTTTCTTTAAAAAGTCTTGACTAGTGAATGCATAGAAAGTAGAAATCCCCAGGCGACGAATAGCCTATGTGTTGCATCGCTAATTTAACCGATCACCAAAAATATATGTTATAATCATTGCATGGCATGTTATGTTACCAACTACGTGTCCTCTCTGCTTGGTGACACCTAGCAGCTATATGGTAAGCGTTAATTGATTGCTAGTTTCTTTAGAATTAATGTACTATTCTAATGCAAATTGTTCATATCACAAGCTCATTGTATGCGTACTTACAATGTGTATTTTTGACATGGGAGTTTTGTTAAAACGCAGTTTGGTCATATTGATTCAAATTGAGATTGAGCAATTGTCAACTCTGCAATTGTCAATTCTCACTTATAGAGTTTTAGTGAACACGTTTTTTCTTCACTAAAAGAGCTAAACAGCCTATTTATAAATACTGTCATGTAAACGGTTGATGTGGAAATCCATTTTCTGGAAAATAATGACTAAGGTTGCCACAGACTTATTTAAAGTTTATTTTAGTGTTGATGGTCTAGCTCATTGTTGAGTAAGCATGTCACCAGATTAGGATGAAGCAAAGTAATTAGATTCAAAATGTTTTAAAACAATTATTGGTTTTATACTGGGAACCAGTGAAGAACAGGAATTGTAGGCTATGTTCAAATTGTTTGGTGTAATTTTCTTGTAGTCACCTTTTTGATAAGCTGTAGCTTGTTTTTAACAGCTCTATCTGTTCAGGAAAAAGGGAATTTAAGGAATCTCATGTGCTGGAGATAATCCTTAACACACTTCAATGGTCCCCAAAACAAGATGAGTCTAATTGTTGATAAATATTTCAGATGATTACTTCACATGATAAATCAGAAAGTGAAGGTCGCGTCACTGTAGCTAAATTAAACCATACATCAGTTCATGGATATATGGATGAAGGCTTTTTTTTAGGGACTTAATGACAATATAGATAATTGTTGAAAAGGCAGTGAAAATAAGATCTGAAAAAAAAAAAAAATACATTGAAAAAGTGTGTAGGTATAAATATGTTTATGTTACTGTCCTTCCCTATGAGCTGTGTGCATGCAGTAGGAATCAAGACCAGTGTTTTTTAAGCTTTTGGGTGTTTAGGGAGAGATGAGTGGATAGGGGTTTTGTACTTGTTCTACCAACAGTCTTGCTGAAGTATGCAATGAAACATCAAAACTAGACCTGTTTATGAAAATAAGAAATATTTTACAGTACTCACTGTCTGGCTGTGTTTGTCCATCCATCCGTCTGTTGCTACATTGATGAGTGAAAGATTGTATTTGCAATTAATTGCAATTAATCAGATTTTTTATTTTTATTTAATCTGTTGAAATACGTTGCAATGTTGCAATGAAAATGCAGTAAAAAACTCTTGTCAGGCCTGCTTCCTCTGTTTTCTTATGCTAAACAGCCCATTTAACTTAATTTTTTAGTTCAAAAAATATCACTCCATATTTTATTTTTCAGATGTAGGAAGTTTTAGATTTTTTTGTCCTTGTGTAGAGACTGTCAACTGTTTATTTTGTCAGCTGTTTTTCTTGCGCCTTGTCAAACGTAGGCCAGTATACAAACTTTAGATGTGATTATATGGAATTCCATTTCAGGAGTGTCAGGCACTTCTCAACCTTTGAGATATGCTATTTTCTGTCATCAACTCAATCACTTACTCTAGCGTAAATAAATAAATGCACTTACTCTAGTATAAATAAATAACAGTGCACTTGTGTTCACAGGGTTTAATGTTGAGAGTGATGACGTCTTGAGGAGGTTCACACAACATTATTGGGAGATGGGAGCCAGCACTAGCCAAGTGAGTGACCTGGCAGAGAACAAGAGCCTGCAGACACTAATCGGCACAGAGTCCATTTCGGAGAATGACCCCTTCTGGAACCAGCTCATCTCCTTCACCATCACTAGCCCCACCTGCAGGTAAGTAGACATAATAACATGTCCAGACTACCAAGTCTAACCCCGTTTAGGGTGGCTGTTGTCCAGTTTAGTGGTGCAAAGCTTGCATTCCAAATCAAAACAAAAAAATGGTTGAATGTCTCTTCAAGTAATGGAAAGTCGTTACACCACTTTTGGTGAGCGTTACAGGTGTTTTTAGATTGTGACCTTCATATCAAGTGTCTACATGATAGTAGGGTCTATCATGCATTCCCTCTTTTGATTGTGTTCCCTTTCCTTTTATGATGCTACATAAAACACCAGAAAAATATGTTGCTGTGTGGTTTGGTTAAATTAGCACAAAGAAAGCAAAACACAAAGTCAGTGTCTTGTTAGATGATAACACAATGGGTCCACAACGCAATTTACCGTAATGCACACTATCATCTCTGTAATGTAGAGGAGGCTACCCTTGTAAAATTTTACAGGCAGCAAACTCTGGTTAACAAACAGCTTTATGTACAGTTAAAGTCCATGTTGTCCATTGTGAGTTTTTCTTACATACTACAGTCTCTTTCATATGAAGGCAGAATTTTCCCCTCCCACCTTTGTAAAGTGGCATTTAACATTGCTGTCTGATGCTGTTCTCTAACGAAAAAAAGAGATAAACAGTCCCACCCTCTTCGCATTGACTCCTGGTTTCAAAGTACATTTTCATTCATTTCTTCCATTGACATTTTGAAAAATCTTTTTTTTTTTACGAGTAGTAAGCCTTCACTCTGTGTAATCACCTGTATCATCAGTAAATGATGACCATAAAATATGTCATCCTGAGTGGGCGAAAAAAAAAAAAAAAAAAAACAGAAAAAGGCAAATGTTAAACTTGTAACTTGGTCCTCTTTTCATTTATATAGAAGTTGATGCGGAAGGGGGCAGGACTGTTCATCTTTATAACCCTGGATGTGTAAAACCCACTTCAGTTTTACTGCCAAAATCTGCCATTTAGTCAGAAACATTACTTTGAAAGCAGAATTGTAATGTTTGATCTATATTCATTCTGCTTTCTTGTTTTTCCTTGCAGCTCTGATGCAAAGCTGTTGGAAGAAGCAATCATCCCACTGGCTAAAACCCTTAGTATGTTTTAATTTTGTTTATTTATTACATTATGTCCTGGCAGTGGATAACCCGCTGTATATAAAGACAGGCTTTTAAGGCTTGCAGTAAAAAACTTCATTAAGGAACCTTATTTTAATCCAGCTTTAATGCCAACTCTGTGCTGTGTGTTTTATAATGTAAATCTTCTCAAGATTCATGTTTCAAATATACCTATAACTTAAACTAAAGGTGCAAACAAATACACATTGTGATTCTTGACACAAAGATTTTTTAAATCATTACAGTACTTTGTGATGGCTAAAAAAGCTTTTTTCTTGTATATATATGTGTATATAGATAGCATTTTCCATGTTCCATTGTCAGCACCAGAATCAGTTGTTAAAAGTTAAAGGGAGTGTCATACAAGTGTTTTTCTGACGTCAGGACATTTCCTGAAGTTGTCTGACATTTTGAAGGAATGTTTTTACAAGTCGATTGCAAAGTGCTTCCTGAAACACTGTGACAGAAAGACAACATCAGGTAATGTGGTGACTTTGTAAAAACACTCTTCTATGGAGACATCAGAGAAATTGGTGACATTTTGGTTTGTCTGTAAGAACCCTGTCCTAACTACTCACTCAGAAGTGAAATGTTATTTTGAATCTTGCATCAAGACAAATTTCTTTTTTTTTCTTTCTAAAACACTGCAAGTGCTCACTGCCATAAACGTTTTTGTTTGCAAATGCAAAATGTGTCTTTTTCAATCCTGTTGGTGTGGTTTTGCTACCAACACCATGATTAAACTCGCTGCCATGCGTAAATAGCCCCAGAATCTCCGCAGTATCCCTTTAAATAAATATTGAAAATTCTCCATTTTATTGATGCACAACATTTACAAGATTGCATGATGGTTCACAAACTGTTTTTTTTAACTGTGTGCTTAATATTTTGATATCAAACAATACGGTCTCTGGCAGTATGCACCCCTAACTTCAACCCATCGCTGCAAAAATGTATAAAATGTGTAAAACTCCCTCTTGAGCTGTTGTTTCCACCAATTTGCCACCCTGCTCTGACTTCCAGATTTCTTGTGCGCTAAAAATGAACTCTTTCCCATCCTGTCCTCTCTGTCCTTGTCCTGTCCTTTATCGTCTACCCAAACCCCTCCCCTTCTCCGCAGTTAAGAACAATCCCAGGTCTGGGAATTTTGCAGCACTGGTGAGGATCTTCCTTGCACGAACCAAAGAGTTGAAAATCTCCACAGAATGCCAAGAGTAAGTATGGTAGGACCATGTATTTAAAGAGGGTTCTGCATTTCACAGATACAACACACTGGATTTCCAGCAATGGTTTTAACACAGTATGTTCATGAGTTCATGTTTTAATTTTAAAAAGGTAGAATAGCTTTAGCTCTGTCACGTTACACCTGGACAGCAGGATTACTATGTGGCTTAACATAGCAGATATTTTTTTGGTTTTGATTTATTGGTATTTCTGCACTGAATACCCAAGCTCTACGTTTTCTCTCTCCTTTATTCTTATCCAGTCAGCTGTTCATCTGGCAGGCCCACAATGCCCTGCTCCTGATCCGCTGTTTGCTGAAGGTCTTTATCAGGGAGATGAGCGAGGAGGACCTGCACTTACAATTCACTTACCAGGAGAGGGCGCCAAGCTCCTGTGGTAAGCTGTCTGGGAATGTCAGAATTTTAGAATTTCAGAACTCCGTCAATGTCAAGTCTAGTAGGTTTTTATGGTCATTGCAGCCGTATACACAGTATATAGTGAAGCAAAACAGCATTTCACAGAAACAATCAGTTATACATGCAACTGTTAAAACACAGTAGAGAAGACAAGATACAGTATGGTGCACATACACACTATTATATGGAGTTAATAAACTGTAAGATACACAAAGCAACAATTTTGTTTATACAGACACAAGAAATAGACAATGCACTCTCATGGTAAAGTTATTTTTGTTATATTTGAGATACTGACTGCTTGCTGTTCCAGCTTATTTTTCGTAGTTCAGTATAAAAGTTTGTTGAACTACCAATGAGCCAATTTTGTTAAAATACCAATGAGCCAAAGTTCAGTGGTAAATTATTGTTTGCCTGGAATTATGCTGTTGATCCATAACTTGTTTGCTTTTGGTGTGTGTCGTGTGTTGTAGAGAGCGGAGGGGAGGACCTGCTAAAGGAGCTCATCTGTAATCTCGTCCATCTCATCGTCGAGGTGCCTCTGCTGTGAGTATCTAGTAACTTTGGGGAAAGAGTGGGAGACCAAGACCAAGCAGAGAGTTAGGAATCAGAATGAGGAATTCGAATATTCTAACATGAATTCAAGAAAGCATTTATCTTGGGGCGTGGGGTCTTCTCTGTCTTTAGAATAGCTCAGAGTTGGGGGTGCAGTGGCGCAGTGGTTAGAGCACCCGACCATTAACAGGCATTTGCCAATGGGGATTCAGGTTCGAATCCGGCCTCATTTCCCAACCCTATCCCATCTCTCCCACTTCTTTCCTGTCACCATCTTCACTATCCTATCCCAATAAAGCCATAAAAGCCCAAAAATACTTTAAAAAGAGTAATTCAGAGTTGAAAGGTCATGTGATGCATGCGGTAGCACGCCAGACATCACTTGTTACTCTTCCCTCGCATGCCTCTGTGATGATCGCTATCTGCCCCTACCCTTTTGAGCCAATTAACTTTCCTCTGATGCTAATTCAGCATATCTGCACAGTCCTCCCTTTTCAACCAGGCTCCCGAACAAAGCCCTCTTTTTCTTCTGTCCTGTCTGCCCGACTCACCCCTGCTCCTTCTCTGTCTTTCCCACTCTCGAGCGCTTTCTTCCTATCTCTCTCTCTCTCTCTCTCTCTCTCTCTCTCTCTCTCTCTCTTTCTCTCTCTCTCTCTCTCTCTCTCCTTCTCTCTCATTTCCTTACTGCCCTTCTCACTGTGTTTGTTCTCTCATCTTGTGGCGGTAAGATGTGTCTGTTCACACAGGCGAAATCTGTTGTGGTCATCTGCTTGCGTGAGTGGTGGAGGGACCCCGTGGGGACCCAGGGGGAGACTGACTGACTGACTGTGCCCCAGAGAGCCAGACAGGGCAGAGGCGCAGAGGAAAAGGCCATTCGCTGGTCGCCCTTGTAGTATCTTGATGTCTCGGGCTGTCGGCTGGCCGGCGGGAGGGGGCTGTTGTGGGGCTTATTGGGCTGAGCAGTAATGGGCAAGTTCATTGGCGCCAGACCGTTGGGGCTAGACCAGGATCGTCAGTTTTGCAATGGGTGTAGATTTCAAAGACATTCTTGTCTCTACGGCCTTCCCATACCCCGCTTCTGTGCTCCCCTCCGATTGAGTCGGAACCTGTTTGTATTGCTAGAGAGTGTGGACGGGGAGTGGGAAGGTGGGCTTTGTGTTCACAGCACACGTACACAGGCTTCACGCAAAGCCCCTTTGATGTTGGGGCCCTGGCCCTTGTGGCCGCATGCTGTTTGTGGAAAGGGAAGTTCCATGATCTGATTAACACGGATGGCTCTCTACTGGGACACAGCTATCTGTCTCAGCTATCTTTCACTCGTGAGCCCGGAACTGTCTTTTTTTGCCCAGTTGTGTGTGTGAATGTCTTCTTGTGAGTGTGTTGTTATGAATTAGAAGGTGAGAACGAGGGATTGTCAGCTAGGTGTGAGCTAGGACTGTGCTCAAAATATCGATATTGTGATATATCCTGACAAACTCCTCTATCAATATATTTGATGCTGTATCAGTACAGCTAAAAAGGAAAATGAAAGAGAGCTTCTAAAAAGGCCCGGTTATACTAGTCGTTTCTGTTTTGTTGCGTGACGTGGCTTTTCACTAGCAGCAGTCCACGGACACAACCGTGGGTCTGGAGCTCGTTACAGTGGGCTAAATTATAGCTTTCTAAATCATTTCTTTTTAAGATTGTAAGATTTGAAGAATACTACTAATTATCCTAAATTGCCGATACATATTTTGTAAGGACAGAATTGTTACACATGAATGTAAATGTATTATTTTGACCTATGCAGACTAAAAATCACCACACAATGACTGTATACTGTATGGCTTCATTTACCTTATCACACTGCTGCTATCTTAAAATTGATCAAAGACCGTCTTCATTTCCTGTATGCATATACTTGCTTTATGTCTCCCTTGTCCTCCGATGCCTTCAAATAGCCTTTATCCAAAAGTGCCCTTGCTAATGAGCACAGGCGCACAAGGACAGCTACAGTAAGAGGGCTTATTTTGGATGTGTACAGACAACATGCCACATAAAAAAATCTGAATACAGTGTATTCATACATTTTTAAATCAAACATGTTTTTGTCTGTGTCGTAAGACTGGTCCGAGATCATTTTTGCTTATTCTGCAATGAGATAAGCTATGCAAATGTTGCAAGTTTTGCTTATTTTTAAAAAATATATTTACTTGCATTAAAGCCAACTTATTCACTGTGTGCCCAATGAAGTTGAAACTAAAGCTCTGACGTCACTTAATAGTGCCAGCTTTCAGGTCTAAGAATAATCTTAAGAACATCTCAAGAGCAGGGCATGTGCGTTCACGCTACGATCATCTTCAGGAAACAGGCATGGAAAATTAAAGAACGTTCATAAGATCACTCGTTTTTGACAGTCTTAAGCCTAAGATCCATCGTTATCGGGAAACTTGGCCATGGTCATTATCGAGTCGACATGTATTGCAATGAGTATTGTGTAGTGATCTCTGTAGTGATGCATATCTTATCATAAGGATGCAGGAAATACCCATCTATCACAGCATCACAGTATTTGCCTGGTGATCCTGGAACTGTTTGTAGGCCCAGGTGGGAATGTCTTCTTGTGAGTGCACTGCTGTGAGTTAGATGGTAAGAACAAAGGGGTTGTTGGTGTGAGCCACATTTCATCTCGAGTTGACTGTAACACGCTGTGCTTGCGAGCGCTCTGGTTGCCTCTCTGTCTGGTGCCTTCTTCTCTTTCTCACTGTGAGTGTGATTGGCATGTCAGTTCTGTTCGTCTCATCGTTCATAACCTCCTGTCACTCTCTCTCACTGTCTCACTCAAGTCAGTTTTTTCTATTAACTGTGCCGTATCCCTGTCATGCATTTATAATGCTACTGTGAAATTCTATTTAATTTGTATCTCGTAGCAGATTTGTTAAGTTAAGTGTTGAGAACTGATCAGCTGATGGATAACTATTCCTCAGTCAATGCACAGTCAGAAACATACTAACCAACTAACCAAATGTGTGTTGAGGATAGACACCAAAACAGTGGGGAAGATGAAACATGGTGGGAATGCTGCCTAAACAGGCTAATAAAGAGTAGCAGGTTTTGGCATTATGTAATGGTCATCAAATTTGGTGCTATGAAGTTATGAAAAGATTTATATTAAAGTAGCACTATGCAACACTAGGCCGACTACATGACCCTCAAAGATATTCCGGTCCAGACCCTCTGTACAAAATGAAATGAAGTATGAGGGGTGGGTTTACCAGGCTAGCGCTACCTAGTGAAAACCATAAATGCAAAATCTATGTTTTGAAAAGGGGCTAAAATCACCTATTGCCTGCAGGTTGTTCTATAACTTTAAGTATAATTACATCTTATGCATATTTGTATATTCTACTGCACAGAGAACACATCAGCTGTGTACTTAATTCAGTGGGATCAGCATAGCTTGGACATGTGGACAGTGATGTATACAATCATATGGTGCCATAGAGATAAGAAGCAAATAACATCATATACATACATACAGATTTAGTGGAAAATATACACATAAGACGGTAAAATACTCATGTTATATAAAATATACACGTAATACTGCATTATACTAGACAGTGTTCCCATGTGAGTGAAATGTTGGAAGTGGGTAAAGTGTAAAATTGATGGTGTGGAAATGCATTAAATATTGGAGAGGGAAATGTAGATCTTCCATCTTAATTGACTTATTTCACACTCCTCATGCTTGACCTTAATGGCACTTGCTGACCATGAGTGTCGATGCAATAATAGCTTTCTCCTTGAATCGTCTTTGCAAGGTATATGTATAGATATAGATGTAGTTTCAACTTCAGATATAAAGGACAACCTCACGAGTGTCATACTGTACCTCCCAGAGCTCTCAGGGGAGAATTGACTGGGACATGATAATGTAGGTTATTTCAACCTTTATGTCAATAAAGTTGTGTGTGTGTGTGTGTGTGTGTGTGTGTGTGTGTGTGTTTTGACTGCATGTTGTGTGTGTGTGTGTGTGTGTGTGTGTGTGTGTGTGTGTGTGTGTGTTTGTTTTGACTGCATGTTGTGTGTGTGTGTGTGTGTATGTGTGTTGACTGCATGTTGCGTCTGTGTAGGTGTATGTTCCCGTGTGTGCACCCCCCACACAATCAAACACATTTTGTTCACATTTATTGGTTTTGTAATACATTGCAGTGAAGGACACATTTCCCCTGGTGAGAAGCTGATGGTTGTTGTGGTTATTTGATGTCGAGGAAATTACAGAAAGATGGGTTTGATATCTGTGCAGATTTAATCATCTCATTACAGAGGTTCAAGCAGGGCAGAGTGATGAAATAAGAAAGAGAGACCCGCGAATCAGTTGCTGTGTGTGTGTGTGTGTGTGTGTGTGTGTGTGTGTGTGTGTGTGTGTGTGTGTGTGGTCAGAGTGGCCAGATTACTTCTCTCACACTCATGAATACAAATGATTCACTCTTGGCATGAGGGGTCTACAGGGGGGTGTTGTAAGCAGGGATGTCCTTGCCGTGTTCCCTGTTCATCATGGCAGGAACATTAAGCCAGAAGTGCCGGGACGATAATGGTTGCCTCCTCTGTGGGGCATGAAGGTGTGTGTGGGAGTGAGTGAGAGAGACAGAGAGAGAGGGAAAAAATGGAATCGTCTTTTGTAAATTCTCAAAAACAATGGATGGCCGCATGAATACATTACCTATCCCTCTGTCTTTCTTAAACACACCCTCACACCCTCTGTCTGTCCCTATCTCTGTCTGTCTCTCTGTCTCTCTCTCTCTCTCTCACACACACACATACTCTCTCTCTGACTCTCTCTCACTCTCTCTCTCTCACTCTCACTGTTGTTTTTCTGTCTTCCTCTTTGTCTTTCTCTCATATTTCATATCTGGCTCCTGGAATGGAACAGTTGTATAATTCTGTGTACAGTAGCCCAACATTCCCCATTGTTTGGAACTTCAGAATACTCCCACTCGTCTCTCCTGCATTGTTATGGCATTTCTGATTTCCTCACTACGTGCACACTGGATAACTATTAGGGAAGTTGGATAGAATGTTTTTAAACTCTGATGCTTCCACATCACATTCACACTTCTGATGCTTTTACACTCTAGGTTTACAGCACATTCTTGCTACAAAATGAGATTTTTTTTGCCATGCTCATTGCCTTAGCCACCTGAAATGAGCATAATATTGTTCTGTTTATCAAAACTTAAGAAGTAATGCTGAGTATGTGCGCGTGACTCGGTCAGACTGTTCTTTTTCTGTTGTTGACTATTTTCTATTTCTATAATGGGTGTTGTTTTTTAGAAGCCAAAAACTGTAAGGGGTGCAAAGCTGTACAGATTGTTCATGTGAATGACTAGTGCAGTTAGATTGCTAAATTTACTTAATTTAGCAATTTCATGCCAAATTTGAGTCTCATCCTTTGATCTTTCTTTAATGTCTTTTACTAATCCTATTACAAACTGAACGTTACTAGACTCTGGACCTGAGAGGAGCTACCATAAATGCAGATAGCAACAACCCAAATTTGAAGCTCTGTTTTAGTGAAGGGTTTATTCATACATACTGCCACTATTCAGAAGAAAAGGAAGAGGAAACTCAGAAAGACTACTGAACAACTATGAGGTTTTACAGTGAGAGTCTATCAACCCAAGAAAGTGAAAGGAGTCTTTGACACATGACGTCACAGTATGGGGAAGCAGCAGCAGCAGCAGCAGCAGCAGGGCTGTTGGAGCGGAGCAGGAAATGAGAACAATGCAGGTCTGCAGTGTTCTGGGGGGTGGCCAAAGACAAACTTGTGGAGGAGGTCAGGATGAAACATAAAGTCACAGAGTTCATTCGGGTTACTAGCATTACGATTAACAGGCTGTAAGTGGCAGAAATTTGCTTGGGGAAACTGGCAGAGAGTCCTTGGTCTGTACTGTGCACCGGTACAATTTCCTAGGCACTGTTTTGGCTGGCCTCACAGGCTGAATAACCACCCCTCAAGCAGCACACATTGAGTAATACAGGTTTTGTCAGAGATTTATTTTATCGCTGTGTTTGTGTTTATGTATTGCTCGCTGGTTGATGAGGAATAGAAGGTTTAGGCCCTTGGGGGCCTCCCCCCACTCTGGGCTGTACCCCAAGAAATCTGGGCAGACCATAATCGGTTTTCACTGAATAACTCACAGACTGTTCCACCCACGAAAAACAGTTTTCATACAATATGCTCAGTGGTATAGTGGAAAGTAGATGTATGTCAATGCTGTTTACACACCACCTTTAATTACCAGTTCTCTCAAGCTGAAGCCAGGAAGTAGTTCAGCTCATGTGTGTGTGGCTGCCATATTGTTCCCACAGTTAGCTAGCTGGCACTGAACCAAAACTAGAACACATGTGTAAGCCAGAATGCTTCTTATCAGTTGATAGTGTTTCCACACTATTGCTTCTATAACCCAAGATGATGACCTTTGATCCAGGAAGCACCTCACTGAAGATGTAAACACCCCTCGAGACAGTTGTGACTACCATCATCCCCTATTAAGCTCTCTTGCTCTCGCCGTCTCTGTTTATGTGATTTCGGATGCTGCGGTGATGTACTGCTTCCTGCCTGTATGCCGGGGCCTTTGGGAAATCTCTCATTAACTTCCTGTTGCTTGTTTTGTGTTGTGTGTCCAGGGACATCACCTACAGCATCCTGTTTGAGGCCGTGACCACGTTACTGGTGCTGCTGTCCTACCAGCTGTTTAGCAAGGAGGTCTTGAGGGACGGCTACGTCTACAAGTGCCTCATGAGCGGCCAATGGTGAGTCAGCAGCCTGCAGCCCTACTTACTTGGGCCCAAAACATCGATTTCCTAGCATGTCATGGCAACCTCCTGTATCAATAAGTGTTGATACAGTTGCTGCTGATACAGAATTAAAACACATATTGGACAACCTAAACGTTTCTTTGTCAGTTATTGACTTAATTTTTAAAAATGAAATGAACATTAGTATTTAGAGCTTTCTGCCATAGGCTGCAGATCACAGTAGACGTGCTCAACTATTTTACTATCAGACAGTTGCAGATTTGTTTTGATATTGCTGTTACTGTCATGTAATGTCAACTAATAACACCTTCAAGAGTCAATATTTAACAAGCCATCAAGTTCTTTATTTTTTAAATCCTAAAGTGTTTTGATGATGTTGAAAGGTGCCTAATGTTTACTTGCCGTAAGAAAGTCTGTCTTGTGTGTATGTGTATGTTTTGGTTTGTGTGCTTCATATAGTTCATGCTGGTATTATTTTAAGTATTTCAGTGTAATGAAATTAGTAACACAGTGCAGTATTGCAGTATGCGTCATACTATAAACACCTCTGTCTGGTTTGGGCTCCTCATTATCCTGCCCTCTTAATCTTTATATACGGTGTCATCGGCAGCTTGAGCCTGACGAGCAGGTTGGTGAAGACACTGCTGTATAACTTCATCAGACAGGAGAAGAGCCCCCCACCGGACACACAGCTCTTCCAGTCACAGGCAGAGGGTGGCGGCATCCTGTACGGCCTGGCCTCGGGGGTCGCAAGTGAGTGTGTACACTTGTACAGTTATGGGTAAAGGGCCGATCACACCTAGAACAATAACTATAAAGATAATTATAACTATAACTTTGTAAAAATCCTTTTAACTTAAGTGAATGGTGCTGTTCACATATCAACTATAACGACAACAACAGGCTGAACGAAATCGTTGTGATCACTTTCAGAGCGATTTTATGAACTATACAAGAACTGTCAGCCAATTAGAATTCATAACAACTCACAGGACGTCATGTTGTATTAAATGTTTAAATCACTGATAGAATGTTGCCGTTAAAATGTCATTCTTCAGGGTGGACGCCCGTATCGCTGTAGTTATCGTTGTTGTTATCGTTATAGTTCTTGGTGTTAACGGATTTTAACACTTTATTTTACGGTTCGTTTTTAGTGTATCTACATGTAACAACATGTAATATTATGTACTTACACTGTACATCTATAACACTAACTCTAACCTTAACCCTGTGGTACAGTGTAAGTACATAATGTTACATATTGTTACACACTTTGTTGCACTGTACCTAATTGTAACAGGGAC
>CM050209.1:5265000-5277500 GCA_027475355.1 Coilia nasus
GAATGCTGTACAGTTGCAGTTCCAGTGATGTCCACTGGGGGCTGGCTGCAGAAATGAGGCAATTGACATAGACCTTCATGTAAAAAACCTGCGATTTTGAAGTGAGCGTGTTTACAGCTTGTTTTTTTTTTTGTTTTGTTAAAAAAAAAAAAAAAAGCCATTTTGGGGAGATTTTAAAACTGTGACAATATTGGGAGGGAGGTGAATTTATTCAAAATCTGTTACTTTAACATTCAGATAATTCACATGGACATTTATAGAATGAATTGGACAAGATGTGGGTTCCCAGAACCTTCAATTTTGGCTTCAACCAGCTCTGCAGAAATTCCACGAGTGTCGTCACAGATGGTTTGTCCAGTTCTCTTATATAAGTCTGCATATATATGCTGTCTGTGGGGCCATAAGGAATGCCTAGCCAGCATTACTGTGGGATACCAGGAAGGAACCAGCTTTCAGCTTCTCCCTAAACTTGAATGATTTGGCAGTCAAACTGGAGGACATGGACAGAGGGAGGAAAAGAGAACAACTTCTGCTGGTAGAAAATTGCATTGGGACTCATCCCAGTGCAAGACAGATGAGAAGGAGAGAGAGAGAACAGAAAAGAGAAGTGTGTGAAGTGGCGAGGAAGAGAGAAAGCAAATTGGCAGCACTGGAGAGCAAAAGGCAACGAAAGTGAAAGCCGGGGGGACTGAGGGAGAGAGAGAGAGAGAGAGAAAGAGAGAGAAAGAGAGCAAGGGTTTTTCGCGAATGGAAAGGCGGTCATGGGTTTCCCACAGATAAGCTCTCCTCTCTTTGTTGGCGGTAGACGCCTATCAGCAGGCCATCAGCAGACGGCTGTCTGTGCTCTCTGATTGATGCCCCCTTTCTGCTTAATCCCCCAGAGCCTGTGTGTCTGCACTCCTCCGTCTCTCCCTCTCTCCCTCTCTGTATCTCTCTCTCTCTCTCTGTCTCTCCTACATACACACACTCACACACACATACACATAAATGTGCACACGCACTTGCCACAGAAGTCATGCTGTGGGAGGAAAATTGCTCTTGACTGTATTGGGCAGAGCTCTGTCCCACTGTGGCTGAGAATCCCCCCCAACACACCCCAACACATATATCGCCCCCACCCCACACACCCCAGCACACACATACAGCCCCCCACACACACCACCACAACACACACACACAGACACACATCTCCTCCACCCCACATCCCTCGTGGTGGCCACTGCACTGGTCATTAGTATCGAGTGCTGGCAGACCTCTGTGAGGAGGGGACAGCAGAAGTAGACTGTGTACCTTTTGCACACTGTCAACAAGAGAAGACACAAGCAGAGAGAGACAGATTGAGAGATGGCCTTGTTAGTATTTGTCATTTTTGACATACTTACTTGGATAATGAAATCAGGGCTGTGCTCTGTGGCTGGCAATTTTTTGTGATTATTTTGATTTTCACCATCACCCAAAATGTTCTTTTTAATTTTTCATTAGACTAGGTTGTTGTGAATTGCAGAAGCATTGCTCAGGACTACTTTGCTGAGTATTTCTTCATTTTCCCACCTGGTTCATTTGCCCGTTTCCACAGCGTTACTGCAGTGTTTTGCAATCATTTTTTATGTTACCTGTAAAAGTCCATTCACACCAAGAACTATAACGATAACGACAACTATAACTACAATGATATGGGCGTCCCCAGAATGACATTTTAACGGCAACATTCTAGTCGTGATTTAAACATCTAATAGAACACGATGTCCTGTGAATTCTTATGAATTCTGATTGGCTGACAGTGCTTTTATAGTCATAAAATCGCTCTGAAAGTGATCCCAACGATATTGTTCATCCTGTTGTTGTCATTATAGTTGATATGTGAAAGGCACCTTTCTGTGAAGTTAAGAAATTTGGGACCGTACGGAAAACTCTACATAGACATTCCCCTTTGACCATGCACGTGTAAACTTGATCATCCCTACAGCCTTACAGGTCCATTGAACAGAAAAGCTGTTCTGAGTGTAGGTAAGCCGTCAGGGATTTAAGTGAAGTTTGAAATCCGTTGGCTTAAAGCAAGACAGGCCACATCAAATCAGAGATGGATGGATTTGATGAGCTATTCCACTCGCTGGTTTAAAGATGAAGTGAGCAGAGGAAAAAAAAAAGTTGCCTATTGATTAATAAAATAATAAAAAATCAAGTAATAAAAAATCAAGCTGAACCAGGTTGCCTGGCAATGTTAATATGGAAAAGGTTAAGCTAGAAAAAACATGTACTTCAAACAAATAGTTTGTATTGGTATTGCTGAATTAGCCTGGTAAACCGGTCTGACAGTGCTTTCATTGACATTGATGTATTAGGTAGAATTTTGCCCTAGCCAATCAGCGAACAGAGGGAGTGTTCATGAGCGATGATGTTGACTTTGTATGCTACATTTGAATTTTAGTGCATAGGCAGGCTAATTGCATATGTGATGACCAGACGTTAGCGATTGGGTAAAGGCAGAGTCGCTTGTTTTAAACTTCAGCAGAGTCCACACCTCCAGGAAGAAATCGTTTCTTAATACAGCACTGCCAGACCCGCTGCACGAAATAAAATGAAGTATGAGGGGCTGGTTTACCAGACTATTGCTGCATGGCCATGTCTACAGAAGCATACCACAAGGCCTCTAATCTTTTTGCTGTCTGAGCACCATACAGCTGGCTGGCCACTGCTCAGGGTGTTCACATGTGTGTCACAGATTGCAGTGTGGTTTTTTTTGTCATGTGTGTTCACTTTACAGATGAGTTAAATGCAGAGGACACATCTCATCAGGCAGATTCCCTCTGATGACAAAGAATCAGTAATGATAGCTAATGCTTAGATATACACAGGTAGATACAACATGGAAAGTTGTTGTGTGTAAAAAGGGTGTTTTGGGACCTGTACATGGTTAGTTTTACACCAGCACATCATAGATAGTGTTGCATTTGACTGCAATGCGGGTTAAAATAAAATAGAAAAACATAATCTGTATTTGGTTTACCCCCAGGATACATTGAGTGTCTATAGGATGCGCTATGATGAGTCAGAGCTCTATTCAGTGTTTTTGGGCTGTATTCTCCTGTCCCTGCTGTCTTTATCCCATCAACCAATCGCACGCTCATAAATCTCGCAGTGGAGCAGCCTGCTCCAAGCAGCTCCTGCCCTGCGCCTGACCTCACACACACAGGAAGAAGGGTGTGTGTCGCACTCTGTTGGAGAATACAAGCAAGACCTGGGTGAGAGGCTCTGAAAAAAAAAAAAAAAAAAGGCACAGCCCCAAGTACCCTCCCCCCACTCCCCCTCCGGACCCTTCCCTCTTCTCCACTTTATTTCTCTCCCACTCCAATGCATTCATTCTGCTTTTCCACCTCTCCTCCCATTTCTCTCTGTGGCTCTCTCTCTCTTTCCATTTCCCTCCGTTTCTTCTCCTCTGTGAGTAGTAGTACCAGTGCAGGAAGTGCGGCAGTCCCTGGGTTGGCCGTGTTTCCTCAGCGCCGTGCCCCCGAGAGCACAGCTCGGCTTCCTGTCCTGAATCAGAGCCATGTTAGCATTGGCAGACCTCTGCTGCGAGCTGTGCTCTCACAATGGAGCTATGCCTCTCCCCTATGCTCATACTGACGCACGCACACACGCACACACACTGTCTCTTTCTCTCTCTCTTGCTCTCTCTCTCTCTGCCTATCTCCTATGCTCATATTGATGCACACACACTGTCTCTGTCTCTGTCTCTGTCTCTCTCTCTGTGTTTCTGCCTCTGTCTCTGTCACTCACTCACTCTCCCATCCACTCTCTCTCACTCACTCACTCACTCACTCACTCACTTACTCACTCACTCACTCTGTCTCTTTCTTTCTCTCTGTCCCTCTCTCTCTCTATCACACACACACACACACACACACACACACACACACACACACACACACACACACACACACACACACACACACACACACACACACACAGTCCAGCTTACATTGCATGCACTAAACCACTTATGCATGCACTATGTTGCACACACATGTATGCACATACTGTAATTTCTATGTCATTCAGTGAGACAGTGTAGGAACAGTTGTAGGAACACCAGCAACATGGTCCTGTGTGGGTAGATGTACTGCATCAGTGTCTACATGCAGTGGCCTTCTGCCCCTGCAGTTTGGCAGGACGAGACGAGGGCTGTGGGAATGTTATGTCCACAGCATTTGAACGTATGATGCCTTCTCTGTGTTGTACATGTAAAGGGACTGGTGCCACCTGTCTCTTATCCTGTGGAGAGACAATGAAGAAATACAGACTGCGCTTTTCTTCAGGCTCGGTGGTGTAACATGCCCCTGATGTTCTTGTGTGTGTGTGTGTGTGTGTGTGTGTGTGTGTGTGTGTGTGTGTGTGTGTGTGTGTGTGTGTGTGTATGTGTGTATGTTTGTGTGTGTGAGATGGGGTGGTGGGGTGAGCATGTGCTTATGAGTGTTTTGTTTGCCAAAGTCTGGGATAAGTGGATAGATATTATGCCACCTTTGTGGGCACATCTGCACCTACTGTAGTTAATATAAACCAGTGAAGGACACCACTGTCTGCACTTCATCTTCCTTCCTTCCTCCTCCTCTTCCTCCTGGTTCCTGCGTGCTGTCTGGAAGGCTCCCCCTCCGGCCCTTCTCCAGTGTGAGCTGAGGGCTGGCTGGCTGGCTGGCCCGTCACAGTTCATCTTTCAGTGCAGAACAAGTGGCTAATCACATTCTGACTTCACCTCCTGTCAAACGAGCCAGTGCTGAATTTGCATCGATCAGCGCCAGAGACAGACTGGCCCTTGCCCCCCCCCCATCCCCCTCTCCCTCCTCTCTTCCCTCCCCGCCGTCCGCTTGCTTTCTGCCTCTCTATCATCAGACAGACAGCGCTTGTGACCTGGCATGGGTGCTGTCACGACGGCGATATGTCAGCGTGCCCTCTGCTGCAATCACCCGGCTCGCCTCTGTCTCTGTCTCGCCGGCACGCGCTGCTGAATAAACGACAATAAACAATTTTTTTTCTACCTTCTTAGCCATTATGTGCCCCCCACACCCCCACCTCCTCCCTCACTGTTCCCCCCACACACACATTTCCCGGGTACCTGTCTGTGCTTGTGGCTCAGAGAGCCAGCTATTAATAATCAGCTCTGCATGGCTCCAGCCAGCATATGGGAGGAGAGGAGGAGGAGGAGGAGGTCGGGAGGAGGGGGAGAGAAGTAGATGTGGAGAGGTGGAGAGATGGAGGGAGAGAGGATTACTGCGTATCCTGATGGTGCAATCATGGATGTTATTTTACCATGTCGTGGCCTGTGCCAGGCCATACTGCTGTCTGTGTTTTTCCTACGCGTGTGTTGGCACAGGGGGCAGGTGTCTCGGGGCCTGCTGGACGGGTGCCATGATGCCTTTATCCGTTCTTCGCCAAGGGAACATGGCACATGCGGCGGGCTAAAAACAGCACTGCTACGTTTGCCCCCGTAGGTCTGTCTGAGACCCGTAGCGTACTTCCGGTCACGCAATATGCGCACAGCATGTGCAATATGCGCACATCGCGCATCATAAACACTACTTGTACTCGTTTTCCGGTTGTCCCGACGTGCGTCTGGGCCCTGTAAATTCCTGCCTCATCATCTTTTTTTTTGTTTTTTTTTTGTTTATCAAACCTTCGTTGTCGTCTGACATCTTGTTCTGGAGTGGATACAGTTTGTTCTTGGGTATTAAGTGCTCATTATTTCTCTACTCCACCTACTGGTGAGGCTTGGTGACAGGAGTTCAGTTCTGTGTTCAGCATGGGTAGTACACACATACCCATCCAGCAAGCGTGTTGTAGCTGCCCTCGAATTTTGGGTCCGGCACAAGTGCCGCAAAGTTTACTTGGTTCTCATCAGTTGTCACAAGCTGCTCAAGGCGCAGAAGTACACTAGCCCTTTGACCCAGCTAGGGGCCTGTATGTGCCTTTACATACACATACTATTTTTTCACCTTTTTGCCTTTATTCGGTAGGAAAGTGAAGAGAGAAAGGAAACTGGTGGAAGAGAGAGGGAATTGGAAATGACCACATGCCAAATTCAAACCTGGGTCTCCATAGGCATGTGCCCCATTCATTGTAGCCAGCTGGCAACCTGGTCAGAGGACTATTTTTAGAATTAATAAATGTTCTATTAGCAAGATATGTATACAGTTAATTTATAATGCATTTGAGCAGGCAGAGTGACTCGTTTTAGTTATTTGTGGTCAGCTGAGTGCCCTATGCATCCCACTCTTCAATATTAATGAATGTTGATGGGTACAGCCGCACTCTCCAGGAAGGACAAGCTACGTGAACATAGTTGAAGCATGAAAGTTTAAACAGGAGTTGTGAGAATGTGGTTTTTGGCTGATTTCCTCGCTTCTTGTCACGGCTCAGTATTGCATGGGCACATGTGCT
The DNA here is from genome assembly GCA_027475355.1 of Coilia nasus. Classification (NCBI taxonomy): domain Eukaryota; kingdom Metazoa; phylum Chordata; class Actinopteri; order Clupeiformes; family Engraulidae; genus Coilia; species Coilia nasus. The sequence continues at coordinate 5,271,433 of CM050209.1, forward strand.
TGAAACGGCGCAGAGACTACATTTTTTTTTTTTTTTTGTGGCAGGCCATGGGAAGGAAGCCAGACAGAGTGAAAACGCAGTTTGGTTAGAGGAGCCGTGTGTGTGTCTGTGTATGTGTGTGTGTGTTTGTGTGTGTGTGTTGAGATGGGGCTGGTCAGGAAGTGTTCATAGTTGTCTGTGTGTGTGTGGATCTGTGCTCCATTGGCTGTTGTCTGTGAGGGGCAGCAGGGATCAGAGGTCAGTCTCCTCTTATCTCCACTGTGGTCCGCTGACCACAGCCTGCGTCATCAGATATCACACACACACACACACACACACACACACACACACGCACGCACACAAACATACAGTCTGACCACAGCCAAAGGGACCCTGAGCCTGGCGCTGCTGATGCTGGGCTTTCCTTTAAATGCTGTGTCTTGATCCGGGAACGCTGACGTTTCTGGACACTGGGTCTCCAGAGTCAGCCGCAGGTCATTAGGAATGGAGACGGACTTCAGACCCAAACCACGCACACACACAAACACACCACACAGAAACTCGCCTCTTTTTTGTTCTCTCTCTCTCTTCTGCTCTCACTCACTCACTCTTAGTCCTGTCACAGTGGTCCTGCCTAAAATGCTAGGCCTTCGTTAAGTCCAGTAGATGAGGCACTGATTCTAGTGATATCCCTCTCCTTTGCCTAGAACCTCAGGCATCTACAAAAAAGCCAGTTGATGGAGAGTCACTGTGGGCCTATTTTATCAGGAAGACTCAGTCATTCCAGCTGCACGCATGTTTGCCAATAATATGTGATGGGGATGTAACGCTGCACTGTGAATAGGCAAAAAATAGTTAGCAATGTCTGCTATGTATATATCAAAAAATTGATAGTGAGTAAATAGTATTGTGAATCGTGTTGTAACTTAATTGTACTGTAACATCCCTAATATGTAATGTATGTGAGCAAACCTTAGAGATGTGAAATTGTTAGCTCAAGTATATGTATATGTGTGTTTTCCCCCAGGTGGACTGTGGACCGTGTTCACACTAGGTGGTGTAGGAAGCAAGCCTGGCATGGACCAGGAGCAGAACCCTCTGCCACTGTCTAATCAGAGCCTGCTGCTTCTGCTGGTTCTAGCTAACTTGACCGATGGTCCAGAACATCCCAATGCCTACAGACAGGCGGTCACATGCTTCAAGAACACACAAGGTGTGTTCATAGATTGATTTTAAGACACAAAAAAGATCCATGTAAAAGTACAAAAGTGCAAAATGTAAAAGTGAGAACACTTCTTTTCAACATGGTCCCTGGTGGTAGGTGATTTTTTTTCCTGTTTTGGTTAAGTATGCAATCAAAGTCTTGGAACCATTTTGTTTTTTAACCACACACACACAGTAAATACATGAGCAGCAGCATGTCTCTCTCTTGTTTGCAGACACGTCATCCATTCCGTCCCCACAGCCACACACCTTCCAGATCAACTTCAATAGCCTGTACACGGCACTGTGTGAGCAGCAGAGGTCCGATCAGGCCACACTGCTGCTCTACACACTCCTACACCAGAACCAGAACATGAGGACCTACATGCTGTCCCGTACCGACATGGAGAACCTGGTGAGCACGACAAACACACCATTGAATACACAGACACATACACATACATGCCAGATAGCACTGTTGTGCGATATGTTAGTAAACCTCCCTCTCAATGCCTTAAGGTTGTCATTGCATTGTTTTTTTTTTTCATTAATTTTGCGGTGTCTCTAGTATTAATGAATGCCCTGTGAGCTGATTTTGGCGAAAAAATGCTTTAGTGCTCCTGTTTCAGGCTGGTCTAGTTAGGTGGAGGAGATGGAGTGGGAAGAATGACAGGTTCTTGGCTATGCTAGTCACAGGCTGCTACTAATCATTCAAAGCCTATTCGGTCAAAGCACACCAAATAGAAGATCTGAACGTTATAAACAAACACACCTACTTACTTACATTTTGGTAGGTGAATGTGTGCTGCAACAAGACTCCTCCAGTAATCTGTGGCAAGCTATGGCATAGCTTAATCACTGGCATGGCTTAGTCACTTAATTTGCCCTTTTCTTATTCGCACGTTATTCTGTCTATTTTCTTTCATTCACTGCATGCGCATGGACGAGTTGAATCCGATTGGAAAGGGTTTGGGATCGTATCGAATTCATGTGCACAGGCTAAAGATCATATAGGGATTGGTTTCGCGAATCCGATTGCAACCCCTGGCTTAAGCCGATGTTAATCCGTTTGGTGCCGCCGGATCGGATTTGCGTGCTGCGCATGCACTGGAATGCGTACTGCGCATGCACTGGAATGCACTGCTTGTAATATCAAACGCCGAGTCAAACGGCCCAGTATCAAACGGCCCAGTTCGTGTTGTATCGAGGAAACCAAAACGCTGTTTGTTCATTCATACGGACTTCCAAACAAAGGAGAATGCACAACATGTATGTAAATGCTGCTCTGTCAACCTGCTCGAACGCCATCTTTGTCTGTATGCCGCCAGATAGTTTGTTTATTTTCTTTTTAGCAGCCGTCAACCAGAAGTAGTTCTAACACCACTTGTTGAAAGGAATACATCGCCACCTAGCGTAGCGGAAACGGCCAGATCTCTGACCATTATCCGATTACATGAACTCCACGTGCACTTGGATTTTGGGACAGACCACCCGTTGGGTAGCAACACCCAATCCAATCCCAATCCAATCCGATCCTACCATGTGCACGTAGTGATTGACTGATGGAGGCAATTGGGGTAGAAGAACATTTTCACGAGCAGCATGCATATGCAACTTGTAGTGACCTATCGTGTTTCAAAAAGAGCAATACTAAACGGTTTCTTGGGCATTGAGACCTTTAAGAGCCATGCAGGTTAGTTGACTAGCAGATTAAGCTTTTCAGTTGACCGGCTAGCGAGCTCTACTTTTGTTCTGCTGTTTGTGTTTTTATTGTTTTATTGTATTTATGTTAAATATGTGTGGTCTATTTGCCCTTACATTTGGTCCCTGAATTTGGCAGTAAACTGATGATGATGAAAATGATGTTGATGAATATGAGCTTCTCTTCATAGGTCATACCTATTCTAGAGATCCTCTACCATGTGGAAGAGAGAAACTCCCACCATGTGTACATGGCCCTCATCATCCTCCTCATCCTCACTGAGGACGACACCTTTAACCGCTGCATCCACGAGGTGGTGAGTACACACTGCATAATCTCCATCACTGTGGCTGCCTTTTTAGAAAGCTGTGCAAACATAGCCATGAACCTTTGAAAGCCCATCTCATTACATTTTATGACTATATACTCAAGACCAGTTATATGTGCTCATGGTCAGCTTATTTATAAATGCCTCTTAAAAGATCGTGCCCAGGAAATGTTATTGTAGATTACCAGGAAGCGTACCAGTGCCCAGTGTGCAGTTTGTTGTGGGGGGACTGACTATAGGTGTTAGATTGGCTTTAATACTTTCCATGTGGTTGGACTGTAAACTGCAACTTTGTTTTTCTTCTCTCAGCTCTCTAATACCTCATTTTCCAATAACATTACCTCCTGCTATGATGTTCTCATCACAGGTTTTAAAGAACATTAGCTGGTACACAGAACGAACCTTGACGGAGATCTCGCTGGGCAGTTTGCTGATTCTGGTGGTGATCAGGACCATCCAGTTCAACATGACCCGTACCAGGGTAAGAACCTTCCCGTATGGAGGGGAACTGATGTGTTGTGTTGTGTTGGGTTGTGCTGTTGTGAAGTTTTGCATGTTGTGCTTTGCCTTTCAGGATAAGTATCTCCACACTAATTGCCTGGCGGCCCTAGCCAACATGTCTGCCCAGTTCCGCAGTCTGCATCAGTATGCAGCACAGCGCATCATCAGGTAACCACTCGCACACTAAAACAGCCAGACACTATGACAGACCTGTAATGCACTGTACTTGCACATTTCTTAAGGACACACACACACACACACACACACACACACACACACACACACACACACACACACACACACACACACACACGATCCTGCACATATGCCTACGCACAGACATATGCACATATACAGACAACATGCGCACATGCTTTCTATCATTCACATAGAATCATCCAGACATGCACACACACATGAAAACACACACACATGCATAGACACATGCACAAACAAATAGCATATAAACATGCTTTTTACACATAATTCTATCATTGACATGATATCATACAGACACAAACACATACATATAAACACACACACACACACACACACACACACACACACACACACACACACACACACACACACACACACACACACACACACACACACACACACACACACACACACACCTATATCCATAGACACATGCACAGACATACACACGCTTCGTAAACATTATTCTATCACTCACATGGCATCATCCACACACACACACACACTTATGAAAACACACACTAATCATGGCAGGCAATACTGCGCCAGGCGCCGGTCCGCATGGTTTGAGCTGAGGTTTCTGTGGGCCTAAAGGAAACTGCCAAACACAGCAGGGGAAAACTCTCTTCACAGTACGGCAACAATGAGGGAGAGGGAACTCGGTGGCTCCCTTAATTATGATAACAATGTCATTCATTTCTGCGTATCTGCCACTCTGTTTCCCAGCAGGGTGCTATTTTAAGTCAGGAGAGAATGTTAAGTGGTGGTCTTGGGCTGGGGTGGATTGTGCAAGAACTGTGAGGATAGTACAATTTTTTGTTTATTGTTCTCTGGCCTTCCCACCCTTTACCACAAAAGCCTTCAGCTATTGTGCTGAGGAGAAAAGCCATAGCAAGATGAGCTATGTAGTAATGGCAGGCCACAGTGATTAGGTGGACTGTGTCATGCTGGGGGAAGAGAGCCCCCCCCACTTACAGTGACCTACTCATTGAGCTCATACGACCTTGAATCACCCCACTTCACCAAGTCCTCTTGTGCTTCTTGTCTGGCTGTTACAGTTCATGTAAACCTGCATAAAAAGCAGAAGACTACCTTTTGCCACTGAAATCTCAAGGTAGAGCACACTGAAAAAATGAGGCTGCTTGAAGCTGACTGTTGATAGTTATGCAAATAATGGAGTCTTCCGTCTTGGCATCTCTCTAGCAATTTGAAAAAGATCTTTCTGTAATGAAGTTAGTAACCAACATCCTTCTTGCCTGAGGCTCGCCAAAGTCTTAACTCACCATCGTATTGGCGTTTCAGAAATCTTGTACAGATCACCCGCAGACACTCCCACACACATAGCAACATATCCTGTGTGCGCTGCCCCTTAGCAACAGACCCAAGAGCAAAGGTTGTTGCTCTGTGACGGTCCAGCTAACTAGCTCCTTAGTTTGACAAGTAAGACATTTACCACAAGGCTTCTGGTGTGAATGGGAGGCTGTGGTTAATATGTAAAGATCCCTGGTTATAAACTTAGCAGGTTGTTTTTTCCCCCCTTTATGGTCAACTTTTGAAATGTAGCTTTATGGTGAAGCTTTGGAGCGCTTTCGATTGTAGGGTGAGACTATGTTTATTGTTTAATTCCAGACAATAGTTTTGGATTTTTGCCTGTCTCTCCCTTTGTCAGTTTTTCTCAATTTCAAAATCAATGCGTCTCCAAACATAAAGTATAAAGTGGCAGACTGCTGAATACTATATGAATAAAAATACATTGCAGTCTGTCAACTCTCATTTTGCTCTCTTCAGCCTCCACAAAGTGCCCTGTTTCTCTCATCGTCACCCAGCTGGAGCACAATAGATATTGTGGGCTTGAAATATGGCGGTGTGACCTCCACTGTGAGGGAGAATGACTTCATCTTTAAATGCAAATGTCTGAGCCTCCTTGGGCAACCCCTAATTAAGTGTTTATGTAAAGATGGCAGGGCCAAGAGATATTACCCTTCTTCGCTGCCTCCCTCCTCTTCCCCTCTTGCCTGGGTGTTTGGCAGAGATATGGTTGTGTGTGTGTGTGTGTGTGTGTGTGTGTGTGTGTGTGTGTGTGTGTGTGTGTGTGTGTGTGTGTGTGTGTGTGTGTGTGTTGAAGCGGGTTCAGTA
>CM050209.1:5282500-5290000 GCA_027475355.1 Coilia nasus
TATTTAAGGTTCTGTGGTGTTTTCTTCCTGGAACTGGTCATATTGACTTCCCCACCGATAACTAGTTGCATTTACAAGTAAAATTGTGATGATTTCTGTAGAGACTGAGATGCTGACGTCACGGTTCGTGTGTTTACTAAATCTTTGTATGGGGTGTGTGCGAGAATGTGAGAAAAAGACGGAGTTTGTCATTGTGTGTGTATGTGTGTATGTGTGTGTGTGTGTGTGTGTGTGTGAAGGACACACTGAAACGCATGAGGCATGCCACTCAAGGCCGGAGCAGAGAGGCAAGGTACTGCTGATGGATGAGGGGCCATTATGGTAGCTTATTACCCCACTCCATCAGCTCCACACACTTCACATTGCTATTGCCGATACAGCAGTGCACACACACACACACACACACACACACACACACACACACACACACACACGCACAGACCCACAGACCCTGGGCCGTGCATAGCCTGCCACTGAGTGAAGGTCGCTGAATATCGACCACATCAACCACTTTAACAGCTGGCTGATGTAAAGCATCAGAGGTGGCTGGGTGCAGGTTGAGAGGAGCTCCTTGCTCCATCGAGTTAAGCCTAGGTGTGAAGGATGCTCTCCCAGAGCTGTCGGGAAAAGCTAGTTTTGATGACCTCTCAGGCTTTGGAAGCAGACATCCAGATAGCTGCACCAACTCCATCTCACTATCTTCAATAGATGGTATGATGAGTGAATAACAAAATACATTTCTGAATATCTGTTCAAATAAACTTTGTCACTTGAAGGAACACTTCATGCAGTCTTTGAGGATAACAGTTTGGAAGGAGCTTGGCTCTTGATGGCCACCTTGTGAAAATGTGTGAGCCTCTTTCTGTTGGTTGCAGTCTTCAACCTAAACAACAGATGGTACAGAAAAGCACACTATAGCTTGTGTGTATAAGTGTTTTTGTGTGTTGTTTAATGCTAGTTATTAAATGCTAGAAATTATGCTAGTTGTCTGCAGGTGTACAACAATCTTTTTTATTTAATGCAATTGTAAGTTTTGGCCATCAATGAATGATTTGTTTACAAGCCTTGAAGGTTTGCTCATATTAACCTTCTTACACAACAGCCCTAATGCAACTTTTCAGTTGTCATTGTTGATTATCATGTTAGTACAAGGCCTTGCAGGCATAATGCAATGATTTGTTATGCCTGTAATGTCAACCTGTGCTATTGACAGATTTTCAACATTATTTACGTGTGACTTTCACTCTTTTTTTTTTTCCTGTCCTCTTTGTCTGGATCCCTCTGCCCCTCTAACATCACTATGTATAGGCGCCGCACTTCCAGACTACGTGAGTTCCTCCAGCTCCCAGGCCTTTCCCTTTGCCTGTGGCCTATCTTGTGTCAATCCCCTCACCACACACACACGCTCACAAATACACACACACACACCAGCTCCTAGGCCTTTTCTTTGCCTGTGGCCTATCTTCTGTCAATCCCCCCACCACTCACACACACACACGCACACATATATATTTGCTGGCTTCACCTCCAGTCTGGGTAACTGCTCCCCTCTTGTGGAGATGAAGGTGCGTGGGGCTGCTGATACCCCAAAATAGGGGTGTGTCAAACAACAGACTGGAGACTGTGGAAGGGGGAGGATGGGTGTGTTGGGAGGTGTGGTGTGTAGGTTTGGGTTTGGGGGAAGGGTTGCACAGCCTCAAATGTGTATGACCTTTTAGGAGGGGTGTAGGGGAAGTGTGCACCAACAAAGAGCAGCATCACCACCAGCCACACACGCGCACACACGCGCACACACACACAAACACACATACACAGAGCCATGTGTTAGACTCCAGGCAGACAAGAGCAGACAGAGGCCTCAGTGGGACAGGGGCAGCAGCAGTTGGCGCAGGCAGCCAGAGCAACACAGAGGGGAGAAGGAGAAGGAGGGGGCGGGGGGCGGGTCAGGGCAGGGTCAACTTCAGGCATGCGGCTGGGCCTCTCGGGGATGTGCATCGGACAGGGGTCAGAGCAGCAGCAGCAGCAGCAGCAGGAGTGCGCTGTTGAGGGGCTTTTTCCCTTTACTTTGTGTGTGGTGTGTGTGTGTGTGTGTGTTTGTGTGTGTTTGTGCGTGTCGTGATGGGGGGGGTCTTGGGGTTGTGTGTGAGTCTGTGTTTGTGTGAGTGTGTGTTTGCGTGTGGTGGGTTGAGGGTGGGGGGGTTTGTGTGTGTTTGTGCATGTGTGTATTTTCGTGTGTGTCATGGTGGGGGGTGTTCAGTCTGTATGTTTATGTGAGTGTGTGTATGAGTGTTGTGGTGAGGGTGTGTGTGTGTGTTGAGGAGGGGGTGTGTATTGGGGGTGGGTGTTGTTTGGCCCTTGCTTCCGCACATCACAGACACTGAAGTGTCACATGGAGGTGCCAGCCACAGCCCCACCCCCACCTCCCAGCCCCTCCACCCCTCCTCATCCCTGAAGCCTTGGCTACACAGGGGTGGGGGCTGTGACAGGCAGAGGCGAGGTCAGAGCCCTGCTGGGGGGCTGGTAGGCCCCGGGGGGATGCTGGGTGGGTGGGGGCAGGGAAGGGGGTTGGAGGGAGGTGTGGAGCAGACAGCTGGAGTGGCGAGACGTTCGTCTGGAGCTTGGCTAGACTGATTTGGCTGCTCACGTACACACAGGAAGACGCAGACAGACACACACACACACACACTCACACACACACACACACACACACACCTCTCCTTTGTTTGTCTTTCGCTCGCTCTCCTTTTATTCAGTCTTTCTCCCCTTCTTTTCCATTCCATCTGAAGCTTTTCTCTCTGCCCCTGCCTTTAAATGTCATTCACTCTTTGATCTCGACTATCTATGGTCATACTACTCTGGTACATAACATACACATATTCACTTCATGATGAGGACGTAACTGTGTGAATTTACAGCAGACTAAGCAAAAGGGTCGTTCACCTAAGCACCTCAAAGTGCCTCACCATAACAGAGACAAATAATGACCCTTTTAACCAAAACAATTCCTGCGCAAATATCCTTCCACCCAAACATGTATAGCGCAATGTTTTGTGTGAATCTGAGGAAGTGTGTATCGATTGTGGAGGCGGACTTGGCTTGGTCGATAAACAGCGTAGGGTTTAGGCTGGATGTGTTAATGTTCTGTATAATTCTGATTCTGACATGACTTCAGAGCAACAAAAACAGCTGCTTTTATCCTAGTGCCCCTGTCTGCATGCAGTATCTTAGTGCTCTCTGAATGCCTCTCCTCCTCTCTAATACGTTTGAACTTGTCTGTCCTTTTGCTGTAGTCGTCTCTGCATCTGTCTTCCATCTCTCTCACTTCCTATCTCTCTCTCTCTGTCTGTGTGTCTGACTCTGTCTCTTTCTGTCTTTCTCTCTCTGTATGGCTTTCTCTCTTTCTGTCTGTCTCTCTCTTTGCCTCTGTCTTTCTCTCTCTCTCTCTCTCTCTCCTTCTCTCTGTCTGTGTCTGTCAGGCTGTCTCTTTCTCTCTCTCTCTCTCTCTCTCTCCCTCTCTCTCTTTCAGTCTGTCTCTCTTTCTCTCTCTCCACTCTGCATGCCTTGCTGCAATGCGCAATGTGCAGGACAGAGACTGTAGTGTCAAGGTTAGAAAGCTTCTTCTCTTTTCTCCCCATGAACGTGTGTTTACCTCTTTACTTTGTGCAGATTAGGTGGACCCTAACCTAGTATGATTTGAAATAAAGAATGCTTGCAAAGCAACACTAAATAATTTGCTTTCAATAGACAACATTATTAACAGGAGAGGTGTTGAACATGACGGTAGAGATGTTTACAAACACATCTGGCTGTTTGCAGTAGAGTAAATCTGTGTTCATCTGTCTATAGTCGCACGTAGCTGTACCAAGGCAAGGTGGAAGGAGACTGCGGAGAAGAGCTGGTTCACACTGCCTCTGCTTTATCAGAATTCACACACACACACACACACACACACACACACACACACACACACACACACACACACACACACACACACACACACACACACACACACTCACATGGGTAAAGCATGGGGGATGAAAACACGATATTTAAGTGTGTCTGAGAAATAGAGGCGTGTGCGTGTGTGTGTGTATGTGTGTATGATTAAAGCTGACTGTTGAGCAGGGGTGACAGGCCACCTCCAGCGCTGCACGAGGAACCTGTCCCTCCGCATTACTCTCATCACAGCCCCCCACCAAGGCCAGCAGCAACATCACACCTTCTCACACACCCCTACATCAAATCCTTCTCATACTTCCTCTACATTCTACGGAGAAACAGGTGTGTCTGTGTGTGTGTCTGTGTGTGTGTCTGTGTGTGTGTCTGTGTGTGTGTCTGTGTGTGTGTCTGTGTGTGTGTCTGTGTTTGTGTGCGCGCACCTTCTCACACACTCCTACATCCAATCCTTCTCATACTTCCTCTACATTCTACTGAGAAACAGGTGTGTGTGTGTCTGTGTCTGTGTCTGTGTCTGTGTCTGTGTCTGTGTCTGTGTCTGTGTGTCCGCGCACCTTCTCACACTCCCCTACATCCAATCCTTCTCATACTTCCTCTACATTCTACTGAGAAACAGGTGTGTGTGTGTGTGTGTCTGTGTCTGTGTCTGTGTCTGTGTCTGTGTCTGTGTCTGTGTGTCCGCGCACCTTCTCACACTCCCCTACATCCAATCCTTCTCATACTTCCCCTACATTCTATCCTCTCATTCTCCTTTTCGTCCTACCCTGATAATGCTACATCATAGCCTTTTTATATTCCCTTACCTCGTAGCCTTCTTATACTTCCTTGGATTCTACCCTTCTAATGCTAACTCCTACCCTTTCTTGTTTTCTTCTACATCCTACCCGTCTCATTCTGTCCTACATCCTATCGTTCTTATACTTCCCTACTTTTTATATGAGGGAAACGGTTAAGGACTCCGATGTGTGACTGCAACTTCACATACTCTGTTGCTTTTGTGTCAAAGTTGTAAGAAGCTGTATCTCTCCCATTCTCATCAAAAGCAAACATCTCCTTCTCAGCGACAGTGCTTTATGGCAGCAGGTTTCTGATTCTGCTGCGCAACCGGCCCCACTTCACGGTGCAAAACATGACACGACACAATTCCTCACTGCTCTCTTGTCCTCTTCCCTAAGCCATTGCACTTTAACGTCGCCAATGTCTCTTAACGGCCATATTAAAAACAATGAGCATATCTCCACCCCCCAAACGTTATGGTAGACAGCTTAGCCTTTTTCTTGAATTTCAATCACAATCACTGACAGTTGCATGTGGACATGTCTCGCAACTATTGTGCAAGCGTGCACCTGAGCATTTTGGGAAAGGGTCGGGGAATTCGTCTCTTCGATATCTGTGGTCAGACTGTCCACTGGGGAAGTTCAATAATCAGCAAATGCACTATTAGTAACTGTAGTGTGATTAATGAAGTTATAACAGTAATGCGTTACACTACTACGTTACCAACAAATGTAATGTGAGCACAGTAACGCCTTACTTAGTAACGCGTTACACCCATCTCTGCAAGTGGCTGTGTGAGTGCACGTTGTGCAGCCTTTTTCTCCCGGTCGAGTCGATGCGCCATCGGACGTGTTTGTGAGAGGCTTGCTGTTGCCAGCAAAGAATAGCCCATAGCTACAATTTGGGAACAGACACCGTACACAGCTTGATTCCAAAACTGTGTCAAGCTCAGAAATTATAAAAGAAAGTTCCAGAGGATTTGAGGCGAATTTAGAACTTTTGGGAGTTGTCATACTTTTCATGCGCCCCCAACGCACACCAATTTGCAGTTTGGCACTAGACACAAAATTTGGTGGACACAGAGTGCCGAAAACTTGATGCAATCCTTGTGGTATTTTGTGGCGCACACATGGCATGCACTGTAGGTGTGGCACATGCACAGAAGCATGCAAGAGCCTCTGTACTCCCCTACATCCTACTCTTCTCATACGATACAGCATCCGACCCAGATAAAAACACTCCCCTTAATCCAAACCTTTTCATCCTCCCTTGCATCCCATCCTGCTCATGCCCACCTACATCCTACTGAAAATCATGCTTCTTCATGGCACGAGCGAACAGTACAGCCCAGGACTCTGGAACAACCACATCTAACGTTTGGTCTATAAACTCTTTCTTTCGTACTCTTTAATATTTTTCTTCTAAGAACTAAATCGTATTAAATCGTATATAAAAAGTATTGCAGCTGAGATTTGTTTTAGTATCTGACAAATCAATCAAATGGCAATCACAACCATTGAAAATATTTTTTAACATTAATCATGCTTAAATCTCCTTCTCTAATGATATGGCCCAGTTGAGTGTCTCTGTGTGTGTTTTTTTGTTATTATTTTCCTTTACAGACTTCCTTTAAAGCAGCACTGGTCTCAGACTGCATTTATAGCGGCTTTTAAAGCCGACTGATATGGTGCGCACTGGAGGGGCTTACCCAGAGGATTAGCCCTTGTGAACCACATGTGTCTCCAGCATCAGGGTGCCTCCCCCAGCTCATCCTCCTCTGCCACTCCACTTCACCCTGCTGCATAGCCAAACTTAGGGCCATAATCACAATATACAGCTCTGGAAAAAAATTTGACCACTGTAAAATTATCAGTTTCTCTGATTTAACTATTTATAGGTATATGTGTAAGTAAAGTGAACATTTTTGTTTTATTCTGTGAACTACTGACAACATTTCTTCCAAATTCAACTGACACTGGAAAGGAATGTCTGTCATACATGTAGAGATGCTGATTTTAGGAAAATTTGCAGTGGTCTCTTAATTTTTGAGAGTATCTTGATTGAAACCTGTTGTTGAAGGCACAGACTACTAACATATATCACATACTGTCTTTATTTGCTTCATGTCGCTGTAGTCATATCACCACACAACTGACTTTGTCAACAATAACATCAGCTTTGGGGGTTAACTCCCAAGTCATGTCCCATTAAATATGGCCAAGACTAACCGTCATAATTGACCTCAATTTTATCTCAGTCACTAATCACAGTCGATTGATCGCCCGGCGCTAGTGGAGGTTCACTTCACTTGTATTAGTCCTAAAGTAATGAGCCGCTCTTAACCGGGCCATTCTCAGTGTTGCATGTTGAGGCCGTGCTCATCAGTGGGGGGTGCTACTGGTTTCCTCCAGTGATCTCCTCGGAGTTGCCAAATGCTGTCTTTGTTTAGAGTGCCGTTTTCCTTCTCTTTTTTGGAACAATATGGATAGATATTTTGATAGATTTATGATATTTAGTTCTTCATTCACCAATGAAAGCAACCTAATACATGCTGGTGGTGGCTGAAAAGCATTTGTGGAATGGTCCAATAAATTTATGATGTTCGTAGATATGGTCCAATAAATTAATGATACTAAAAGACACAGAGAGTGCGGTCTTAAAACTTCATTTTGAGCACCAAATATGGTTTATTACTAAAGAGACAGACGTCTCTTTTTTTCTTCCATTGGATGTGAATGTCAGTTGCCTCATTAGAGCAGCCCTTGA